>CM053572.1:129802197-129966980 GCA_028646485.1 Cryptoprocta ferox
ACACACACATATAACATATATATACATTATATATATATATATATATATATAAAATGGAATATTATCACCCATGAAAAGGAATGGAATGTCATTTACAATGATATGGATGGAGCTAGAGAGTATTATACTAAGTGAAATAAGTCAGGCAGAGAAAGACAAACACCATATGATTTCACTCATATGTGGAATTTAAGGAAAAAGCAGATGAACATAAAGAACAAAGAGAGAGGCAAACCCGAAAACAGACTCTTAACTATATAGATAACAAGCTAAGGCTTGCTGGAGGGGAAATGGGTGGGGGGATGGGTTAAATGGGGGATAGGTATTAAGGAGGTTTCTTGTGATGAGCATTGGAGGTTGTATGGTAGTGTTGAATCACTAAGTTGTACACCTGAAACGAATATTACACTGTATGTTAACTATTTGGAATTTAAATAAAGCTTGAAAAATAAAATAAAATAAAATAGGAAAATAAAGATTTATATATAATTCAAAGAAACAAAGAAAGATCTTACAAATTTCCAAGAAAAATGCTCCAAAAAAAGAAGCAGGGGAGTCTTTTCCCTTACTTTCAACAGAGGTAACTAAACTTTTTATTTTTAGTTTTCGCTGACTGTTAATGATAGCTGGCTCAAGCTGTGAAAAGGGTTGGGAGGTTATGTTAGGGAAACTTCAAAAGGTTGCAGTTCTAAATCAATGAGTTGGGACTGGTCATTTTTGGTTACTGTGTTTATGACCTAACTTTTTTTTTATTAATAATTCAAGATATCATGAAGCTCAGTGGAGTTTTCATGTGGGAACAGGAGAAAAAGTAGAGTCAAAGAATAGAGTTGAGGGACTGTGGGTAAAAAAAAAAGATGTTTTTAAAATTATTATACCTTTATATGTTTCTATAATTATATTAACTATAGTACACATGTGTGCATGTGTGCACATGCCCACACAGACACATACATACCATTTCAGAACATATCCTCAAGACCTAATGAAGAATGTTTGTCAACCAGGGGAAACTGGTTTCTGTAGTTTTTTAAATTTTATTTTATTTTGAGAGACAGAGAGAGACAGAGCGTAAGCAGGGGAGGGGCAGAGAGAGAAAGAGACACAAAATCTGAAGCAGGCTCCAGACTCTGAGCTAGCAGTCAGCACAGAGCCCGATACGGGGCTCGAACCCACAAACTGTGAGATCATGACCTGAGCCGAAGTCGGACGCTCAACTGACTGAGCCATTCAGGCGCCCCATGGCTTCTGTATTTTTAACTGCTTAATGTTTTGCCAAATGCAGGCATAATTTATATATATATATATATATATATATATATATATATATATGTTTTTGAAAAGCGTGTTGTGTATAAAAGTAGGAAGGCAAAGAAGAAATAATGTACATTATTAGTAAACCCCATGTTAACTATTTTTTTTCAATGCTAGGGAGAATGAATCTATTTTCTCCTTGAAGGGAGAAGCTATATTTGTTTCTTGTACCTCTCCCTTTGCTGATGCATTGCTACAGAACAAGACATTTATTCCTACTTAAAGAGAAAAATCAGAGGTTATGAATGTGACAGCTACTTTTCTTATCTTCATAATGTGGACCCCCAGTACACATATTGTAATCCCTTTTCATTTATTTCTATGCAATCACACTAAAGTGAATAAACACATACACACACACACACACACACACACACTGAGTTGTTCTATGTGGTTTTCCAGTGTTAAGGTATGTAGGTAGTTGTACAGTCATATTGTCTCCATGAGACAAAGCCAGAACTGAATGTCAAGGGTGCTCCATTGAAAGGCTTTATAGAGCTGGCTGTTCATGGAAATAGACAAGTAGAAACTGATCTTTGAGGTATCGATAATACTTTCTAAAACTACAATACAGACTGGCGGTGGCTCTGATTGGAAATCAGATGATTTCTACATCTTCGCAGTCGAACTTGGTGATAAGCATGTAACAAATGTTTAAGGAAAATGAAGAAAAGGTGTCTTGACCGCTAGCTTGGTTTTATATGAAAATGTTCATTTACCATCTTATAAAGGAGACATAGACTCATTTCTCCAGAACATGGGTCACAATTGTCATTTTTATCACAAGTCAACTCCCACATTTAATCTCAAAAATACAATTCTATCTTTTAAGTTTACTTATTTTGAGAGAGAGAGAGAGAGAGAGTGAGCAAGAGCGAGGGAGAGGCAGAGACAGAGAGAGAGAGAGAGAGAGAGAGAGAGAGAGAGAGAGAGAATCCTAAACAGGCTCCTCACCTGATGCGGCGCTCGAACTCACAAACTGTGAGATCATGACCTGAGCCCAAATCAAGAGTCAGATCCTTAACCAACTGAGCCACCCAGGGCCCCTTAAAAATGCAATTCTTATATTTTATTTCCATATGCAGTTTCCTGATTGTGTTAGTGCCCAAACTCCTTGGGCATTTGCACTCCAACTGCTTCAGTAACAATGATAGTTCCACATGCACAGTTCCACATGAAACAGGTGCCTCAAGAAAAAACAACACCTCTGAACACAGTCTGCTTTAATTACTGGAATATTATCTCCTCTACCAAGGACAATTTTTTTTTTCGCATGAGCATGTCTTAGAATTGTAGGGATGAGAACAATCACCCAATTCCACCTCTTCTACAATTTAGTTCCTCTCCAGTTTCTGGCTGTTCCCGACTCAATAAAAATCTCTAAGCCTCAAAGCTTCCTTTACAGAGAGACTGCTTTGGGTTTCAATATAGAGATGATTGCTTTGGGAAGTTTTCCCTGACTCCTCAAGGCTAATCTATGAGGCCCTCATGAGTGCTAACTGCTGTATTTCTTTAGTAAGAGATATAGTCTTTACAACTAACTCTTTACAACTGCTTTACAACTGACTCTTACATGTTGCCTGCTAAACTGACTTCAGCTTCTATGTATAAGGACTTATGTTGATCTTGTTCTTTGTTGTAATCTTCCTCCAGTACAGTGTCTCTCATATAATAGATGATTAATAAATATTTTGACTCAGTGAATGAAGAGTCCTATAAATCCTCAGCTATGTCAAATCTTTTAAAGAATATTTTGAAGTCCAAGGATCACATTTCTTCCTGAATTTTCTACCAAGAATAGGGTCTTTACACAGATAGCATGATCACTTATTTAATTAAGAAAATTTTCAATTTTAGGTTGGATTCTTAGAAGATTAGAATTGAACATTTGATCTGCCCATTTAATAATGGGCCCATTTTAAACCTCAACCTTGTTTATTTTTTCAATTTTTTCTTTATAATTTTCACATGACTCTAGTTATCTTGACATTAATAAACATTTTACATCACTATGAAGTGCCTGAAAGTCATTTTGAAATAAACACAGTGTGGTTTAAAAACTTAGAAAAATGGTAATGCCAGAAAAAAGTGTACCTTTTTTTAATACAGAAAAACTAGTCACTTCCCTTTTAAAATTTAGTCTTTTATGAGGGTTTTTAAATTGTGCAAAGGCAACCTATCTTAGAATTTCAAATTATTTTACAATTTATAGATTTCATTCTGTGTATTTGAAAGATTATCTGATATTAAGCTACATGGTTCTTTCGTTATGTATAAAACTGAATTAAAGTTAAAATTGACCTTTTCAAAAGACATGAACTAATTTCAGATGTCTTTTGCTAACAAGAGGAAAATATCCTGTTTTTTATATATTTTTTAAATTTTTTATTTAAATTCTAGTTAGTTAACATACAGTGTAATTTTAGTTTCAGGTGTACAATATGGTGATTCCATACTTCCATACAAACCCCTTGTCAGTTCTTACATTTAAATATTTAATCCATTCTGAATTTATTTTTGTGTATGGCTTAAGAAAGTGGTCCTCCATATTGCTGTCCAGTTTTCCCAACATCATTTGTTGAAGAGACTCTTTTTCCTATAGAATACTCTATCTTGCTTTGGTGAAGATTAATTGATCATATAGTTGTGGGTTCATTTCTGGGTTTTCTATTGTCTTCTGTTGATCTGTGTGTCTATTTTTGTGCCAGTATCATACTGTTTCAATTGCTACAGCTTTGTAATATAATTTGAAGTCTAGAATTGTGGTGTCTCCAGCTTTGTTTTTCTTTTTCAGGATTGTTCTGGCTATTCAAGGTCTTTTATGAGTTTCCATACAAATTTTAGGATTTTTTGTTCTATCTCTGTGAAAATTTATGTTGGAATTTTGATATGATTGCATTAAATGTGCAGATTGTTTTAGGTAGTGTTGATATTTTAACAATATTTTTTTTCTTCCAATCCATAGCATGGAATGTTTTTCCATTTCTTTGTGTCCTCTGGAATTCCTTTCATAAGTGTTCTACAGTTTTCAGAGTACAGGTCTTTCTCCTCTCTGTTTAGGCTTATTCCTATGTTTCTTATGGTTTTTGATACAATTGGAAATGGGATTGGCTCCTTAACTTCTCTTTCTGCTACTTTATTATTGCAATAGATTTCTATAATTGATTTTGTATCCCAGGACTTCACTGAAATTATCAGTTCTAGCAGTTTTTTGGTGGAGTTTTTTGTGTTTTTTATATAGAATACCATGTCATCTGCAACTAGTGAATGTTTGACTTCTTCCTCTCTGACTTGGATGCTTTTTATTACTTTTTGTTCCCTGATTATTGTGGATTGGGCTGTACTATGTTAAATAACAGTGGTGAGAATAGACATCCCAGTATTGTTTTTGACCATAGAGGAAAAGCTTTCAGTTTTTCCTGGTTGAGGATGGTATTAGCTGTGAATTTTTAATATATGGCCTTTATTATGTAGAGGTATGTTCCCTCTAACCCTACTTTGTTGAGTGTTTTTAGCAGAAATGGATGCTGTACTTTGTCAAATGCTTTCTCTGCATCTATTGAAATGATTGAATGGTTCTTATCCTTTTTATTGATATGATGTAACACATTGATTGGTTTGTGAATGGTGAAGATGATATTCCTGTCCTAGAATATCCTGCATGATCAGCTTAAAAAGAAAAAAAACTAATACTTGTAAGAAGAAAATAGTGTTTTGATAACAAGGGACAGCCTTTTTTAAGGGTATTGTGACTTCTGGGGAATTTAAAATTAAAAGTGATAGTATATGCAAGTATGTATGCATGTGAGTGATAAGGAAAGACATCCTTGAAGTGTCCTGGAAGTGTTTAAAACAACAAATGGAGGATCAAAGAGAGAAGTCTCTTTGCTTAGTTACTATGGAAAACAAAATATTAAAAATCAGTTACATTACACATCGCCTAATATGCAATCAGAGGATTCACTTTTTCCTTCATATAAGATACCTATCTGATGATATTAATTTGAAACCATCACTTTATTTATTTATTTATTTATTTATTTATTTGTTTATGTTTTCAGTAACATGAAAAGAACTTGTACAAAAAGTGAACATGCAGTGAGCACACCACATGCACAAATTTTGGTTTGTAATACTGTACTTCAATAAAAGGAAGTAGTGCTTCTACAAGAGGTTTTGGACAGTAACTTTCAAAATGAAAATTAGAGACAAATAGACATGATACAACTGGGCAAAAAGATATATAACAGATTAAATGGCCAGCCCCAAACTGCAATGGATAATATCGGATCACGAAAAATGACAAACTTTAATCTGCCCTGGGATAAAGTTCATACAAAGTACATATAAACCCAGTAACACTTTGACATCATAAATAAAAGTTTCATAAAGTGGGAGAATAAAAACATTCCACATTTTGGTATGTAAACTATGAGGAAAAAATCAGGTTTTTATTTATTATTTTATTTTCTTCTAATTTATTTATTTTTATTCTTTTAGGTTCTTTATAATGTTTATTTATTTATTTATTTTTGAGAGAGAGAGAGAGAGAGAGCAAGAGAGAGAGTAAGTGGAGGAGAGGCAGAGAGGGAGGGAGACACAGACTCTGAAACAGGCTCCAGGCTCTAATCTGTCAGCATGGAGCTTAATACAGGGCTCAAACTCATGAACTGTGGGATCATGACCTGAGCCACAGTCGGATGTGTCACTGACTGAGCCACCCAGGGGCCCCCCAAAGTTAAATTTTCTTTTTTTTTAATTGTCAGTGTCTTAAATGCTAAGTTGTATCACCCTGACACAACAAATTAACTTGATATCAAATTGGTCTCGTTTTGACAGTGAATTCTACTCTCATATCAAAACTTTGTCCTCAATAAAAATATGAAAAAATGGTTTTCCATAGCATTTGAAGTAGATTCCAGAGCAGATACTATAATCCTCCTGAACCGTGGCACAATTATTGAGTTTACGTATGCTCTTTTATGAAGACTTTAATGAAGGCAATTGTATGTATTTGGAAGGAAACATTATATCATAAAAATTTAGAAATAAAAGCTTATGGCATAGTTATACCTTGTGCTTTGGTTGTGGAAATAGATAGCACATAGTAAAATTTTAAATTAAGGCTATGTCCTTTCCTTGCATGCCCCACATAAAGTAAGAAGAAAATACACACTCCAGCTACTCAGCTAGTCATAATGCCTGGCTTTTATAAATATACTTTTATCTACTATATTCAGAACAAGTGTGGGCAACTAGTTTACAGAGGCTGAGAAAAATCTCAGAACTGTTTGGGTTTTTTCTTTGGAGAATATTTTTCTCTTATATTGGGATTTTGGGATTCTCTCGTGGCACAAAGTAAGGTGGAGTTCACTACTTTGTGACACACCTAGCATGGTGACCCAAGCAAACCATCAAGAGCTTTTTCTATAGATTATTTCCCACTGTTTGCAAGAGTATTTTTTTTTATTACAGAGAGATACACTTAAATGTATGGGCATTACTATAAATGAGTACTTAACACAAAGTAGGAATGAATTGGTCTTTATCATTTCCACTTTATGACTCCTTCTGAGTCTCATAGTTTATGGAAGTTTGTAATATTGGCATGACTCTCAGGATAATAAAATTATCAGTAGGTTTAAGGAAAGTATAATTGATTTCTGTGTTTGCCAGGAATCAGAGTACAGCGGCTATTAACCACCATGTTGAAAGAGATGACAGTGAGGGTAGAAGGCTTCATGTGCGAAATGGGGAAGAACGGTCTTTCTACAAGGTAATATTAAAGCAGGACAATTACAAAGCAAAATCCACTAACTATACAATAGTGAGTATTTGCTCAGTGGGTCCTCACCTCGTATCAGAAGCCTTGAAATTATTTTTTTGTGTGTACATCTCCCTGAAGGTCTTAGAGCCTCCCGTTATGGTTTGCATTCAGTCTTATATGGATATATAGAAAACCCTTTCCTTCTTTAGTCAAGGAGGTGAAAACTGAAAATATTGCTTCCCTTTTAGGTTTTTGAATTAAGTCGGAAAATGATTTCTTTAAAAAAAATTTTTTTCTGGGGTGCGTGTGTGGCTCAGGAGGTTAAGTGTCCCACTTTGGGTCAAGTCATGATTTCACAGTTTATGAGTTCGAGCCCCTCATCAGGTTCTCTGCTGTCAGTGCAGAACCTGCTTTGGATCCTCTGTCCCCACCTCTCTCTGCCCCCCTCCCCACGCTTGCTCTCTCTTTCTCTCAAAAATAAATAGACACTAAAAAAAATTGTACTTAAAATTATTTATTTATTTTTTAGACAGAGCATGAACAGGGGAGTGGCAGAGAAAGAGGGAGAAACAGAATCTGAAGACAGGCTCCAGGCTCTGAGCTAGCTGTCAGCACAGAGCCCAATACGGGGCTCAAACCTGTGAACCGCGAGATCATGACCTGAGCTGAAGTCGGATGCTTAATCGACTGAGCCACCCAGGGGCCCCAGTACTTAGAGTTATTTAAACAATAAATTTTAGGTGACCTCTGAATAATGTTTTGTTCTTTTATGATCTAATACATTTCTTGCTAAATTGGGATTCCAAACACAACTCCTCAACCCTTAAGTTTTCACTGCCTAGATTCACTCTAAGGAATAATTTTATTTTTGATCTATTAATTTAAAGTATATGAAATTGTTGTTATTTGGCCAATTTGACCTGTAATAACAGCAATTTCATATTGTCCAGCTACTATTTCCAATTATCTAATAGATAATTAGGTACTATCCTGTGCATTCTGAGTTAATTATTCTTGATCTTAATTGAGAGAGCCTCAAAAATCTAAACTTTTTGGAATCAGTTTAAGAGAGGTATTTCTGTCCCAGACAGGTTCATGGATAGTGGGTGACTTTAAGAGATTAAGGGGAGGGAAATAGGAGGCCTGTTAACCTCACCTACCTGTCCGTAGTTCCTGAGGAGGTGTTTTGACTAGAGATAAATGCATGTATTCAAGAACCCATACAAGTTCAGGCTATCCTTGTATACCATGTTCATTTTTGTAAAAAACCTACCTTACAGAGTCAGAGTATCATAACAGAACACAAACTGAGACTCTATCACAGAAAGCAAGGTGTCTGTGGTAACTTGATCTAACCTGGGAAAAACAAACAAACAAAACAGAACATTAATTCTTTTAAGAGAGAAATGTAGATAAAATATTAATGACAAAAGAAGGGTATCAGAGAAGCATAGGCAGAGAATGTCAGTGTATTATCCTGATAGACTACAGTAGTGTCTTCTGGACTGACCACAGTTCAGGTTCAGAGACAAGCCTTAGTTGTGAACACAAGAGGGAAGTAACATGGAGAAACAGAATGTCAGACGAGAAGCCTGCAGCCTTCATACTGGTCTCCTGAAATTCTTCTTTCTCCAAATGATATCAAGATTATGCTAAATTCTTAAGAAATAAATATTACAATCTCAACATTTAAAGCAAACTTTATCTTTTCTAGAATTCTGCATGCAGAAAGGAGCTCAGAGAGTTGAGATTTCTGCCTGAAGACTGATTGTTTTTTCTGTTTTCTCTCACTGATATGAGGTAACTGGAAAAAAAAAGGAAGAAAGGAATGATGGAAGGAAGAAAGAAAGAAAGAGAAAGGAAGGAGTGAAGGAGGGAGGGAAGGAAAGAGAGAGGGGGAAGGAGGGAAGGAAGCAAGAAAGGAGGGGAGGAGGGAGTGAGGGAGGAAGGAAGGGCAGAAAGAAAGAAAGAAAGAAAGAAAGAAAGAAAGAAAGAAAGAAGGAGAAAAAGAAAAAAAAAGAAAGAAAGAAAGAAAGAGAAAGAAAGAAAGAAAGAAGAAAGAAGGAAAGGGAGAAAGAGAGAAAGAATAAAAAGGAAGGATGAAAGGAAGGAAGGAAGGAAGGAAGAAAGGAAGGAAGAATGGGAAGAGAAAAAGAAAAAGAAAAAGAATACAGTTACAAATTTAGTCTTCAGTTTTATATTGCCACAGTATAATGGGTCACCAGACTCTGTTACTGTTGAAGAAGGGAGAGAGTGCATAGTGTGGCCAAATATTTGGGGAAGTGAAGCAAGACTCCAAACGGGTATCAGTTCAATTCTAGACCAGTTGTTTTAAAAAAAAAGGAAAAAATGATAAATTTTGAGGAGAAAGAAAAAGTGAGGCACATTTCCATCAATTTCAAGGTGACCCCTAGAAAGTGTAGACTTTATAAATAAAGTTATTCTTTTAAAAATTGTTTAAAGTCAACAAGACTTATGAACTTAAATGGTTAGAAAAAATAAATATTTCTTAAAATCTTTCTTGGTTTTTATTCAAATGACAAAGAGAAGGAAGAATTAGAAACATAACTAAACATGAAGAGAATTTCACTCACTGCTGTGAGGAAGAAGATACATTTAATATATTAGAGTAGTTTATTCCTTGGATGGAAACTTCCAGAATTAATTCCTGTTAGAATATCTCCTCTGCATAACATTATTACATTAGATACCAGAACTGGAGACGAGAACAAGCGCTACAAGTACTTAACTCTCCCAGGTAGTTATGAAAGACTTAGCATTTCTGTATGCTCCCCTGTTGTCCATACATTCTCATTGACTTAATATGCATTTTACTTACTATTGAACAATCTTCTGTTACCAACTACATGTTTTTAAGAACAATGATTGAGCTTTATCTTTCGTCCACAGTTTTTGAGCTTATAGGGTTTTGTTAAACTTTTCTGGAAAGTGATTTGTTTTTATCTCTATAGTGCCTTCTACATATAACAAATAGTTTACTGCTAAATAATACAATGCTGACATCAATTATAGCAAGAAGTATACTTTATCTTATTGATAAATACAATGTTCTTAAAAATGAAATAACAGATTGGAAAGCTCTTCAAGGGACTTAAACATTGCTATAAACATTTAGCAAGATTTGGAATTCTAATGCTTTTCCAGATCATTTATCTTCATCCTAATCCATGAAAATTATGCATCAAATGATTATAGGTACTAGAAGCAATTACATGTGTCTAACCTATTAAGAGTACTCTAAATTCCACATAAATTAAGTCTGTTTCAAAGTGTTAATTAACTAAATGTATGAAAACTTGATTATAATTTGGCCTCTGGCACTTTGAAAATTATTAATCCCCTTAAATTACCTTCCCTTATTACTTCTCTTTTACTGAAATTCTCTAAATACAGTGAAATTATAAATCATATGACAAAAAAAAAAGACAGTTTGCTTCTCCTGGATTTGGAAATTACACAGTTGCTTCCAACTAATGGTACTTAACATCCAAGAAAATCAGGTCCTGCCCAAAAGCTAAATTTTAGGAAAACAGTGTTTGAGGCTTTAAAAATGGATTTTATTTTCACACACACACACACACACACACACACACACAAAGATAGCACTGTTTGTTTCCAAATTCACAATTATGAATTTTGGCCATTTATTATGGTTTGAAAAAATTTCTCTCAGCAGGAATGTGAGAAGCCTTAGCAAATGGCAACTTAGAGGAATATCTTTTCTTTTTTATAAAAGGAGATTCTGGGGAAATAATCCCTACATTCTCTCCATTGTTTATCAGTTTATAAGCAGGGCCATATAATTATCCCCCACTTAGAAAGGACATGTTAAATAAGGAGAGTTTTTCGTTTCTTTTCTTTTTTGTGGAGTACTCGAATGTTCTGCACCTAATCGACAATTCAGATTAATTGCATATTTTTGTATATTTATATCTATATTCATAATTGAAAGTATCAGTGTAACTTTTACAAGTCAGTTATATATGATTAAAGAAACATACTTAAATCATATGTGATCCCTTCAAATTTATTTTTAAACAGCCATTTTAAATTCATACATTAATTTATATTCGTTGTAGACATTTTTCAAATTATGATGAGGTCCAAATAAGAATACAGAACACCTGTAGACTCCATGACCCAGAATTAACACTTTTAATAACTGTAGTTAGTTGAATATATTCCCAGAAAAGACACATTGAAGCCCTTACCCTCAGTACCTGTGAATGTGACTTTATTTGGAAATAGGGTTTTGCAGATGTCAACATGAGGTCATTTTGGATTATGGTGGCCTCCAGACACAGAGAACAGCATCCTCTGAGCACAGAGGAAGAAACTGGGCGGACATGTCTACGAAGTCAATGGCCTCCAAGGATTGCTAGCAACTACCACAAGCTAGGAAGAGGCCAGGAAGGATTCTTCCTTAGGACTCAGGGGAGTACGGGCCTGCAGACACTTTAATTTCAGAACTTCTACCCTCTGGAACTATGAAAGAATAACTTTTTGTTGTCTGAGGTGACCTAGTTTATGGTACTTTGGGACAGCAGCCCTAAGAAACTAATACTTAGTGCATGTCCTTCTGACCATTTATGGACACTATCAGCAAGGCTATTTCATACCTTGACTCATTTATGCATTGCTATGTTCCTAATGTTTATGCAATGCCTGTGTTCCTAATGTTGAAATCTAATCCCAATGTGATGGCATTTGGAGGTCGGCCTATATGAGTTTATTAGGTCATCAGGGTGGAGCCCTCATAAAAGGGATTAGTACCTTCTAAAAGAGACCTCTGAGAGCTCCCTTCCCCCTTCTTCCCTGTGAGAACAAATTCCAAATCTGGTAATGTCTTATCTTGGACTTTTCAATATCCAGATGTAAAAAATAAGTTTCTGTTGTTTATATATCACCTATGGTCCAGTATTCTATTATAGCAGTGGAATGGACTAAGACATATGTATATCAAAAATACTAGTGGAGGTCATCACATGGTTTTTATAGAAATAATTATTCATGAGGACTAGTTTTACATAAAGAGGTTATTCTGTGGTTCTACGGGCATTATCCATTCACATAATTTTAATATTTTTTCTTTTGTATGGTATTTTATTAAGTATGTGGTTGATATTAAAGAGTGAGTCTTAGTATTTGGGGAACTACTGGCTTTTGGGAAGTTGAATTAAATGAAAAAATACTGATTATTTCATTATTGAGAAATTCATTTGGCTTTGGAATTAAATTTAGTCATAGTAGCATGTTCAATTTTATTGTAGCTGATTACTCCTTTTGTGATTATTTTCTTTTCTTTAGAAAATATTGATTATTCCATCTTTCCAATTCTGAAAGAAATTTATTGAAATATCTGACTATAATTATAATTTATTAACATTTTATATATCTCTTATTCCCCTCTATGCTTTTGGTTTCTATGTAGTTTTATGCATATGTGATGTGATGCATATCTTCTTTTTAAAAATATTTTTCAAAATGTTTTATTTACTTTTGAGACAGAGCATGAGCAGGGAAGGGGCAGAGAGACAGGGAAACAGAATCTGAAGCAGGCTCCAGACTCTGAGCTGTTAGCACAGAGCCCACTGTGGGGCTCGAACCCATGAACTGTGAGATCATGACCTGAGCTGAAGTCGGATGCTTATCCAACTAAGACACCCAGGTGACCCCTATCTTTGAGAAAAAAAAAATGTCTTCTAATATTAGAGTTATCTTTGTTCTACTTTCTGGAACACTTTATATTAGGGTTTCCTGATTCTAGTTTCCAAAACTCTGATGTTTTTTCTTCAAGAATTTCCTGGCTTTGATATATTCATTCCTTGTTCATCTAGTTCATGTGTTGATAATCTACAGCACAAGGGTCAAATCTAGCTCCCTGCCTGTTTGTGTAAATAAAGTTTTATTAGAACATAATCATGCTCATTCATTTTTGTATTATCTATGACTTTTCTTTAGGATTGTATAGTCATGAGAGAGACCTAATGGCCAGCTAAGGTGCAAATATTTATTATTTGGCTTTTTATTGAGACATTTCCAACCCCTGATTAAAATCACTAATTAAATTGTGTTCAGTGCAAACAGAATAATCCTTAGGAAATGAATTTCCGAAGCTCTCAGAAAGCTCTAATAACTTAAATTTAATGTTGTTGTTGTTTTTTATCTGGCACTATTTTGCCAGGAGCTAATATTATCTTCTGAAGATCCATTTATAATTTCTCTCAGGCTGATAGCCCTCTTAAATCTTATTTTATTCTTTTGCTACCCATGATTCTAGTCAACCTTGTGGCTCAGGTGAAGCTTATCCAGTAGCTTCACTAGTAACAGACATTGAAGCAGAGGGGGACGCTGCATGCAGCACCTGCTGGTGATATGTTAGATGGTTAGACAAAAGGAGAGTTTCTAAACAGATTTAGGAAAGGAAATTAGTAGTAGGATGTAGGGTTTCAGGAACTCATAATTTGTGATGGGAAAGCATCCACTTCTGGAAGCCACAAAGGACTTTATTGTCTCTTTCATGAAGATGATGTTGACCATGTTACCATTCTTTCCTTTATTTCTGAAGTTCCTTTGAAAATCAGGAATGTAATGTTGATGTTCTTAGAGTACTGCATATAAGGCTTTGGACTTTCCTCTTTGGTTACCACTGGTCAAATCACTCCTAAATGTATTGCCACAATATGCAAGATGGGAAATGCTAAGCAGCAGCATATATATTTTAAATCAAGATATATTTGGTCAAGTTTTACAAATTGCAAAAAATGGATAGAAGCAAAAGTGGGATATCATTTAAAAATATTAGAACTGACACATTGAAGAGGAAACAGCAGTTCTAGAAGGATAATTTCCCCACTCCCAGGCCTGTCTCTCTAACTTCCATCTATAGGTCAAGTACAGAATTCTTGAATTAGTAGAGCAGCTGCTGGGAGCAGGTGGAGATGAAGGATTGGTCCACGTTGGACTATCTGAGTGCTTGGATAGAGAGGATGAGTGCATTTTCTTTGGTGTGAATGTAGACCTGGGCTAGAGATCCCTGGTGAAATGATCATAATTCCACAATTCTTAAAGAGCACTTGATCTAAAGAGATCCATGGATCCTAGAGCAGGAAGGTGCACTAATCTTTGTGTGTGATTGTACATCTACCTGCTCATGATCTCCAGGCTTACAATGCATTTCCAGGATCCTATTAAACCTGTGGTTCACATTCCACCTTAACCCCTAGTGTGGGTTAGTATAATGCTTTGAAAACAAATTTTAAAAAATACATATATA
Source organism: Cryptoprocta ferox (assembly GCA_028646485.1). Classification (NCBI taxonomy): domain Eukaryota; kingdom Metazoa; phylum Chordata; class Mammalia; order Carnivora; family Eupleridae; genus Cryptoprocta; species Cryptoprocta ferox. The sequence continues at coordinate 129,816,576 of CM053572.1, forward strand.
GTGAACACAATGTAAGGCTAGATTTATGCTAAATATCAGGGATCCAAAGGAAAAATAAAGTAAAATTTAAAAAGATACAAATATGATCTACAGAAACCACTTGGAATAGACATACATCTAGAGTCACATTTTAATGTCCTGTGATGTGCTGCAGTCAATGTTTGCTTACGTGTTACCAGAACATCGACTTAAAGCTTGACCAACTCAGTAACTTTGCTAAAAAATAAAATCCGGTGTTTTCATCTATTTTATTTAATTTTCTTTAGTTTTAAAAACTATGATAAATTCTCAACTATATGAGAATTTTATTATCTTTCTAATAAAATGGAACTTAAAATCTGTGACCATTTATTATCCAAGATTTTAGATATTTCTCTTTTCATTTGATCTTGATGGCAAATTTCTGATGGAAAGGGCATATCCTATCATCTTTATGATCATCTCAGAAAACAAAATGGATCAATATATCAATTGTAATTCACTAAATTATTTGCAAATCAGCTCTGAACAAAGGACCCACTAAAATTATGTTTGGTAATGTTTGAGAAATTATGGGTAGAAATCAAAAGAAAATTTCTATGCCTGTTTCGGAAAGCCAGAATTTTATTTAACTTTGTATTAGTGGGAGAGATAGATCACATTTACCCTTTTAAGTAAATTAAATTCTCATGTCTTGATTTGTACAAAGTGACAGAAAAAAAAGATGAGATTATTTTGATGGCTTTTTCTTTCTGCCTAGAAGGAATGAATCATTGAAAGTATGAGATCAAAAAGAAATATTGCAAATAGAATTTGTAAAGAATAGAAATAATAGGGCCATTGTTTCCATAAACTAGCAGAAAACACTCTTTTTAAATGTTGTGAAGTTCTTAGTAGTTTTAAAAATAAAGTGAAAACTAAATCATATTGACTTCATAGCCTGCAGTAGAAACATACCGAGCCTTAAATATTAACATTTGGTGCCATTTCTTGTCCCATTAATGTTACAGTGAAGACCAACTTCAACTAATCTGTCTTCACATAGTTCAATTTTACAGTATAATTCCAGATAAATGGAGGAAAATGAGCTAAATATCTGTAAACCAACTTCTTCTCAGCAATGATTTATTTCTCTAATAAAAAGTAACCAGCATTGTCTATTTTGAACAAATATGATATAAATAACATAAAGTACAACAAATGAAAAAAAAAAGAAAAAAGGCCAACAGATCGTACACAGGAAAGGGTTTTGGTATCATAAGTCTAAGAATCTGAGGAACTGAAGTTCATTTCAATCTACACTTGGGTGAATTGGCCCAAGAACCCTGGGGGTAAAACAGAAACTTATTACTGCTAGAAAATGGAATTGGCTGCACTATTTCATTTTAGTGAGAATTTGTTAGACATGATAAAGTATACACACCATAAACGATTGTGCTATCCTGATTATCGAGATTGTAGTTCTCATTGTTCTTTAAAATTGTAAAACAAACAGAATTATGTGCCCCTTCTATTCAATAGCATTTCTGTTATAAAATCATGTTAAATTTGGATTGTCCTGTATTTTATTATCATGCATTCCCATCATCCCACATGTGTAAGCAAAAAAGAAGGATGTTTGACAATTTGTTTGTCAGCATGAATATTTTAACTAATATTTTCTTTCTCTACCATTTAGTATAATGTATACATAACATGTTCATACAAATAAACTAAATATATTAGTTTTCTGTTGCTGCCATAACACATTGTCATAAACTTGCTTAAAACAATGTACATTTATTACCTCACAGTTCTGACAGGATTAGCAACTCAAATCTTGATGATGGCAGGGCTGCATTCCTTCTAGAAGGCTTATTTAGATTTTTATTTCCTTGTTGGCTGTCAAGTGAGAGCCCTCCTCAGCTCCTATAAGCCACCCACATTGTTCAGCTTGTGACCTCCATCTTCATCTTCAAATACAGAATGGTGAGTTGAATCCTTTTGCTTCAAATCTCTCCTGCCTGTACTTCCATCTCTAGATTTCTTTTACCAATTCTTCTGCATTCCTCTTTGCCACTTTTATGAGCTCATGAGATTAGTTATATTGAACCTATGCAAATAATCTAGAACAACCTTCTACCTGATGGTCACCTGAATTCTATCTGCAAAGTTAATTTTGTCATTTTAAGTAACCTATTCACAGGTTCCAGGGACTAAGATGTGGACATCTGAGAGAGGGGCATTATTTTGCCTACCACAACAATTTGTTAAGACTTCTAGAGACTCCAGCTGTAGATTAAAGACAGGGAAATTTGTCTTTTAATCTCTTTTAACAAGCAATTTGGACAAGCAGTTTACTTTTCCAGAGGCTCAATTTATATACTGATATAAACTTACATCTACCTTATAATGTGGGTTGGAATAAAGTAAGTTCTTGTAAAGTCTAGCACAAGATGGCAGCACAGAGGGGAAAGAAATCATTTTCTCATTTCCACCATTTTCCATCTTTTCCTTTCCCATTCCTTAATGTGTGTGGTCCCCAGAAATACTTTTTTCTTCTTCTCTTTTTTTATTCTAACAAAGGTCTCTGTCAAAACCCATTAATTCACAAAGCTGATTGGTCTCTTCTAAATGGCCCACAGTTAGGTGCAGTTTCATATCAAACTGAACACATAATTTAACTTCTGTCTTCCGCATCCACCTACCTCCTGCATTTGCTGCTTTAGGGAATGACATTCATCCCGTAACCTAAGGCTATACTTGATAGTTTTCTCTCCATTACCAGCCTCTGTCAGTTGAATTTCCATAGATGCTACCAAATAAGCTCTTTCTTATGTATCTACTTCTGTGACTGTTGTCTTATATTGGACTTTTATCTTGGTTCCTTAAACTTTTACTATTACTGCTCACTAACACTAATAAATTTAAAGGATGCTTTTTCATACTTGAATTGTTTGACTTCTCAGGATTATTCAACACTTTTGGCCACTCTGTCCTCCAAACACTCACTCTTGGCCTTTGTATACCAGGATATCCTGCCTCCATTTTCTATCACACCATGCTCTTGTGATGCGTAATTTTATGGGTCAGCTTGCCTAGATTGTGATGCCAAGATTTTGGCAAAACATCACTCTATATGTTGCTATAAAGGTTTTTTGTTTGTTTTTTAGGTTTAATTAAACTGACAACAAGTTGACTTTGTGTAAACAGATTACTTTCTGCAGTATAGGTGATCATCATCCAAAACAAGGGAGGTTTATCAAGGAAAGAGAAATTCCATGTTCAGATTGCAACATAGAAATTCTGTTTTTAGCCTTCGAACTATGACTGCAACATCAACTCTCTCCCAAATCTCCAGCCTGTTAGCCATAATGCAGATTTTAAACTTGCCAGACTGCACAATTTGCTTGTATCATATTTTAAATTAGTCACCTTATTTATATTTTATTTTTGAAACATGCTTTTGAATATATTTCCTTGAGTCAACTTCTTAAAACATCTATTATCTATATATCTATGATATATATCTATATATACATATATGATATATTATCTATCATCTATCTATGTGCACATCATCTAACTATCCAAAATGACATAAACACATAAATATATATTGTTATAGAATAAGATATATAATTTCCCTAAGTAAGAAAAGTGACAAAGCTGGCTATATCTTCTAGAGACAAATAAATATGGTCTTGAAAGTTAAAAGGAAATGTTTTCTCATTTTCCCCAAATTTCTATCACTAATTGCCATTCATGTTGATTCAAACACCAAAATATCTAAAAATTCTTTACGTCTTCCATCACTTCTGACAATCATTGTCTATCCTAGTCCAAGCTTTTAACAACTTGTACTAGATCCATTCATTTTTTTCTTTGAATTCATCTTTCTTTTTATAGTATTGTTTCGACTTTAGAGAAATACTAAATGCTTCCTCGCTTGTTTCTCCAGCCTCATTCCTCACTGATTTCTCTATCACATTCTACTAATTCAGTCATTGCTATTTATTCTCTTCTTAACTTCTTCTCTTGTGCTATCCTCTTTGGTTGGAACACTCTTTTTTTCCCACTACCTACTTAACTTCTACTGAAATTTATGGCTCACTATTTATTTTATATGTTTAGATCAGTCCTTAGGTTATTTTTTCTCATTGTATTCTTTATTTCTGTTTGTTTTTAGCATTCACCAGACTTCATCTGACTATTTAAGTATTTCTCTCCCTGTCTAGACTATAAACCTCACAAGGACAGAGGCTGACTTTGTCTTATTCTCACCTGTATTCCTGTGGCTAGCACAGATAACTACATGTGTTTGGTGCTGAATGCACCTTGTTCAAAAATGAGCTAATACATGGATGAGTATGCTTCTCTTGATTTCTTCTATGGTGATTCTCTTCAGTTTCATCTTTGCTCTGTTGTTAGATTCACTGTCCTTGAAAATAAAATTTAATTTACCAACCCTCCAATTAAAATCATTCTGTGGCTCTCCATCAATTTAAGGATAAAGTTTACATAGATTACTATGACACATTTGACCCTTCTTGGTTTAAATTAGGGGAAGAAATACATATTTAAATAATAATGAGCCCTACAGCACCATTATTTAACCTTATAATACCAATAAAGGTAAAACAGACAAAATAAATAACAGAATTAAAATTATGAATGTAGCATCATTTCCTAACAGATTCTTCTGAACTTGAACAACTTCCCTAGGCACTGAGGACTGAGAAAAGTTCCCAGATTTGAGGAATCATGGAGTAGAAAAAGTTTTTCTCTTATTTCCTTTGTCTTTAACTTTTCATCTTTATTCTTCACAGACAAGTTTATCTGTCAATAGAGAGATAGCTAACCAGTAATAGAACACAGCCCTTAACACTTCCCTGGCCCTGTCTACACACCATCACCTCCTGCTTTCTTTTATGACATTGCTACCTGAACGCATAGAGCCAACCTTGCTCTAGCTGTCTCTTCTGCATTAGTACCAAACTGAAGGCATTTTCACCATATTCTGTAATTCATTCAACAAATATTAATCAAATGCCTACTTCATATCAGATAATTTTCTATGCTTGAGAAAGTTACTAAATAAGAGATTCCCTCTTAAGTTATAAGTTTTGCATTTTAGTATCATGCATAAATATCTTACATAAACTAGTATCTTTTAAGAACCCTCAGTTCTGTATGGGTAACCCAATACCACCTTCAAAATTCAGCTTAAACATGATTTCTCATGGGAAATATCGCACATCTGTTCCTTCAATATAATGCAGAGCATTATGATAGCATATAATATGCATAATTGTAATTAGTGAATGACCTTTCCATTCAAGACTGTGATCCTTCTGTGTGAAGACTGTCATCATCACCATCATATCTACAAGCTCCACCCCTGCCTCAGATAAGGCTTTTTATTGAAATTATAGACAACACTAAATTACCTTTAAATTCTACATTTATTCCTGATCAAGTCATGGGAAAAGGCGAATGGTACAGACGGCTTTGGGTTATGGACTACTAAGGGACATGTTAAAAGTGTCTGCCTTGTTTGAGAGATAATAGTAATAGAACTATCTTTAATAAGACTGAAGCATGTGTTTTTAATAGACCTAATTTGAGCAGAACTTAATATGAGACTATAAAGAAGAAGAATTTTCCTTTTATCCCTCATCTCTCTTGTAGAATGTTGTTATAATCAAAGCTTTTTGTGTTTTTTTCCCCATGGATGCCTATGTTGGTATTTTTATCATAGTCTATTAGTTCTTATTATAGACTTATAGACATAATAGTTGTGATTTCTTCTCAAGTGTTGAAGGCTGAAAGAACAACTAACTCTCTAGACATTTCCTAATGAGTAGGGAGATATATACATAAAATTCTCCTTTAGCTGACTCAGTTTTGTAAGTTCACATCTTCATTTTATGGTCTCATCTAGTTGATTAAGGTATAAATCAGCATAATAGAGGGGGCAGGAAATGGATGGGTAATTTCAAGATCGTTTCACTTGTATCTTCCCCAAGGGTAGAACTCATCCATTCATCATGAGCTAAATTTTCTATGTCCACTATCAAAATATGGTTCAACTGGTAAACCTAAGTAATGAGATCCGTATTTCCAGATCTGGGGAAACCGTATAGTTTAAGCAAAGGAATCAACTCACTTTAGCACATCAGTATCCCTGGTTGACATCATTTTGTTTCTGCCTGTTTTGTGTAAAATAAACAAATATAAATGTCCACCTAGTTTCTCACCATCTAGTGAAACCACACTAAAATCATTAGTGCTTTGCCCTGGTGATTATCTATCTCAAATTAAAAACATAGTTGAGTAACAAAGTTGACCTGTTGACCTGATATGATAAGAACATATATACATTACAAACAGTGTAGCTGTTAAAAACACAGAGTCAAACTGAGTAGGTCCAAATCCAGGCTCCACCCCATATAGACAGTGTGATTTTGCACACATCACTTAGTCTCCTTAGGCTTAGTTTTTTCACCTATAAAATTTTATGAGATTAGTGATAGAATAAAGTGAAGATTAAATGAAGTAATCGGAGGGAAGTTTACGGCCGAGTGCTTGGGGCCTGCTTGAGATTCTCTCCCTCTCTCTCTGCCCCTCCTCCACTCCGGCGCTCCCTTCCTCTCTCTCTCTCTCTCTCTCTCTTTCTCTCCCTCCCACCCTCTCTTTCTCTCAAGTTAAATAAATAAACATTAAAAAAATCAGAATTGAAGTAAACTTGTTGAATCTGCCTAATCCTCTAATATATACTGGTGAAGTGATGGCTCCTTTGAAATGTTTGTCATTTCTCGAGGCATCTGAGTGGCCCAGTGAGTTAAGCATCTGACTTAGGCTTAAGTAGTCATGATCTTGAGGTTCATGAGTTCAAGCCTTATGTCAGGCTCTATGCTGACAACTCAGAGCCTGGATCCTGCTTCGGATTCTGTGTCTCCCTCTGTCTCTCCCCTTCCCTGCTCATTCTCTCTCTCACTCGCTCGCTCGCTCTCTCTCTCAAAATAAATAAACATTAAAAAAATTAGGGATGCCTGGGTGGCTCAGTTGGATAAGCATTCAACTTCAGCTCTGGTCATGATCTCAAGGTTTGTGAGTTCGGGCTCCATATCAAGCTCTGTGCTGACAGCTGGGAGCCTGGAGCCTGCTTCAGATTCTGTGTCTCCCTCTCTCTCTCTGCACCTCCCCTGTTTGCACTCTCTCTCTCTCTCTCTCTTTCTCTCTCTCTCTCTCTCTCTCTCTCAGAATTATACAAACATTAAAAATTTAAAAAGATTAATTTCTGTCATTTCCATACTTTGCCAATAAGAATCCAATACTTATTGATATTAAATGTCTCAATGAGACCCTTTAGATGAAAAAAAACAAATATTACTTATGGTGATATAACCTACTTATAGGTGGCTGTCAATCCTACTCTATCTAAGATGATGTAGATTAATATCTATTTTAGGGTATAATAATTAATAGTATCTTTTAATATTCTAAATAAGATCTTGTTTGGATGACAGTTATATAGTCACACTGATTATAAAAGACATAGAATCACGTTAACATTCTCCAAGCTCTCAATCAATTTTATTTTTGCTCTAGCACATATTCCACAGATAGACTGAAACAAACTATAAGAAAATTATCTACTTGTTTATAAATCAGCAATTCAATTGGTCATATGACTAGTTAGGATGATTATGACTAACTGCTATTTGTCATATTATTGGGAGTTGACTATTATTATTGGGAGTCTACTTTCCATAAATTCCAAATTAAATAAACATCCCTCCAACTCATGAACCTCACAACCTACAACAAAAATTTCATTAAATTTTAACTTTATTCCACTAATAGGGGAAGCATTTTTGTTTTAATAATAGTGACCTAGGATAAAGGGAGATATTCCAAAATCATATTTTATGGTAATGAGGCTAACATATTAATTCAGTGTGAAAAGCCCTATATCTAGAATTGTTTTTACATTCACGAGTTACACTGATATTCCTATTAATCAAGTCCTCCTGTTTTTTTTAGAAAATTGAAAGATTGTATTATGAATTTATGTATATGAAAACACATTTCATGTTTTAAGCTTGAGAGTAAGAGGACTATAATGTATGTCGGAAGGCAATTCTCCATGGTTGCCTTGTATTTCTGCATATCATATGACCAGAGACGCTAACTGACTTTTTCTAGACCAGCTTTTCATGGATGTTTGTATAATGAAGCAGCGAGAAGCTGTCCCAGTCGGGTCCTGTCTAAACTATAAAATCATGGCAAGTGCTTGTGGATAATTTAGGTCAGTGGAACGGTATATATGTGAGCCATGCATGATCTTTGTTTTTTGTTTTTTCTTTTACAATCTATCCATTAAAAAATGTAAAATGTCACTAATAGGTAATACATCAAGAACCTTCAAGCAGAGTTTGACCCATGGGTCACAGTTTACCATCCTGTGCTTTAAGCCACTAAATTTTAGCATTGTTTGTTATGCAGTAATCCGTAGCCAAAATAGACTATTCCATGTAATCTTCAGATTATTTGTGTTCTAAATGAGGCACTTGTTAAAATGTTTCTTGTGGATGATTGTGTCTATGCAACTGAAGATCTAAACTGAGTTTTCACACCAGGCTCAATTTTCTTATTCACTTCAATCAAATCACTGCCACTTTTTCCTCATCTAACCCAATAGAAATTTTAAATATACATTTTTTATTAGAGAGAGAAAGAGAGAGAGAGAGCAAGAGAGAGAGAGAGCATGAAAGGGGGAGGGGCAGAGAGAGAGGGAGACACAGAATTTGAGGCAGGCTCCAGGCCCCGAGCTCTGAGCACAGAGCCTGATGCAGGGGTCGAACCCAAGTACCCTGAGATCATGACCTGAGCCAAAGTCGGATGCTTAACAACTGAGCCACTCAGGTGCCCCAGAAATTTTAAAACAATACACATTCTTTTCTAAGTTAAAGATGCTTTTACCCTTGCAACAAAAATTTGTGTAAGTTAAATAAAGAAGAAAAATAGCTTGTTATTCTAACAGATTTATTTTAAACCATAACACCACATACCATTTTTCACAAATCTTCCACACAGCATTTTCTCTTTAGATTTCAATCATTTAGCTACGTCTATTTTTAAAATATCATCAGCAGGTGCCCACCACATTCACTTGTCCTCTTTTGTATGGTATCTCTGTAAATGACATCACCATCCTTGATTTTCTCAAGCTAGAAACATAAGGGTTCTTTATCCTCAATACTTCCCTCTAATTCCAGAGAGTTAAGTGAGTTAAGACTTAAGTTTTAGCTACATATGATTTATAGTTCTTCTTCATCATCCCAACTACCACATGGACCTTCATTTAATCCTTCATTGTGACATATATTATCACAGGCCACCAAATGTAGATGAAACACAGAAATTCATATGAACTTGCCTGAAAATTCTTAATGTTAATTAATGGAAATTCTAATCCCATTTGTTAAACATGGCTAAGATCAACTATACATTCATTAGATTGAGTATCTCTCATATGCAAGAAACCCTTTATCCCTTTTCTTTTCCTTTTCCTGGTTATAACCAAGAGTCTGCTTTTCATCTATTCACTATTACCCACCACTTCTCTCATACAATCCAAGAAGGCCTTAGACATCAGGCAGTGGAAACCATTTTTTTATTTTTTACTTAAATTTCTCTAGACAAAAGTATAATACATTTTTTAATTTTTATTTTTATTTTCTCCCAGTCTTCAAATCCATTCCCTTTAAGGTAACTCCCATGCTAATTAATTGTCTTTTTAGTATGTAGATATTATCCAGCCACCACAAATCCCTATTGCCTAAGGTATAAAGTCCTACTCTATCACTCAAAACGCATGCTTTTTCTTGAACTTTGAACTGCCCCCAATGTAGTTTAACAATTAAACCTATTACTATTCTCTGATTGATTCCTAAACAACAAACAAGATTACCTCTGTAATATACCTCATATAAGCCATTTTCTTCCAATCTCTTTGTACAGTTTCATTTTTCTGTATTACATTCACCCACCCCCTTTTTTTCATTTATCCAATCCTGACAATTCAGTCTAAATTTAACCTCCTTTTATGGCTGCCTGGTTGGCTCAGTTGGTTGAGCATCCAACTTTGGCTCAGGTCATGATCTCTTCATTTGTGAATTTAAACTCCACATCAGGCTCTGTACTGACAGCTCAGAGCCTGGAGCCTGCTTCGGATTCTGTGTCTCCCTCTCTCTGCTCTTCCCCTGCTCACGTTCTGTCTTTCTCTCTCTCTCAATAATAAATAAATATTAAACAAATTTAAAACAATAATTTTAACCTCCTTTTAAAAACTGCCAGGTCACATATGAGTAGAATTAGTTGATCCATTAGCTTTGTTTCCACAATATTCTTTGCATTTCTCATGTCAACCCCATATTCTTATTAGATTTTTATTTCCTCAGGGAAAATAGCAGTGTAGTGTTTACAGATCTTTACACTGATATTACTCAGAGGTTCTCTCTTAGTGGAAGAACTGATACATTTTTTTTCTCAAATATCAGCTTGTCTTGGTCAAGTTGTTAAAAAAAGAACACTGCATTCTTACTGATGTCCTATATAAGTGGAATTAATAAATAAAATATTTTTTACACTAAAGTCAAAAGTAAAATAAAATATAAAGTGAAATACTCAAGTACTCTTTCCTCATAAAGATTCTGTTTACATTAAGGAATGCCAAATGTTCTGCAAACTTGATTTTTTTTTCTTTCAAACTTAATTAGATTTTACCTGGCATCACTGGCTACCTATACAGTGCCTGTTACTATAAAGTAATTTTTAAAAAATTACAAAATCACTGTGAGTCAGTAATCTCCATACTGAAGTAGGAGAATCCTAAAATATTCCCTGGATCTCCATTCCCTGATGATACACATTATATAATCCTCTTCCCTTGAGCATGGTCGGGAACTGTGACCTGCTTCTAACAATTGAATGTGGCAAGGTGATTGGATATTACTAAGATGATTCAGTCTTACACTACATAAAACCCTGTGTTAGCAGAACAGAGACAGAAAGTCAACTGCTGACCCGGAAGAAGTAATGCAGCATGCTGTGAATCGCCCATGAAGAGGGCCACACAGCAAGGAGTTGCTGTTGATCTTTAGACGTTGAGGGCCACTGTCATATCTAGCCACAAGGAAATGAATTTGGCCAAAAAAGCTGAGTGAACCTGGAAACAGATTATTTTCCAGTTGAGCCTTTAGATGAGAATGCAGCTCATTTGGCCACTTTATTACAACCACGTGTAACCCTGAGCAAAGGACCAGCTAAACTGTGCCTGGATTCCTTACCCACATATACTGGGAGATAATAAATGTATATTGTTGTGGGCACTAAAATTTTAGCAATTTGTTTTGCAGCTTTAGTAAACTAACACAGAGCAGCAATAGGATTCAAATACATAAACTCTTGGCTGCTAACGTTAGGTGCAATCCCCTTTTTTAGATTTGAGTGAATGCAGAGTGTTTTAAATGCTACAGTAAAAGAATTTCAGGACACGTACGCTCCCAGATGCCATTCAAGGATAAGTTCAATGGCCTTTAATCTCCATTCAAAATATTATTTAAATATATTCATATTTAACCACATTTTTTCCAGTTTCCTGCTTATAAGATTTCTCCCCTCTTCCTTTGCTTTATTGTTTTTGACTCCTCCTTGTTGAAGCTTAATTACTCTAAAGCTAAGTGATCCTAGCAATGGGTTCACACAAGTATTTTTTTAAAATAAAATATGCAAGATTAAAGATTTTAACCACAATTGTTTAAGAATGGTATCTCCTTTAACTTTGGCTTCTAGTCTGCACAGTCTTCTCTTGTGGGTGAGTTTGAAGTAGCTGCAGTTATTTTGGGGATTTGGTGATCAGAAGATGATTTGGGGTACAGTTAGTATTTACCCCAATAAACGTATGTTCAGAATAGCTTCCATATAATTTAAAGTTATTGCCAACCTTCCTTAGGTTGGAATGTCTTCCAGAAACACTTTTATGCCCTGGACTTCTGACTCATGCAAAGTTGTGAAACCAAAGATTTGTACAATATATGCTTATATCACTCACTCTCTTAATCTTATCAGAGAAATAGCTGCTTTCACGATACCTAAATTTGTTGCTCTTGCTACCTTGCAACTTTTAATATATTCTTGTTTCAAATTCAACTAGCTGCCAATTTGGATTTTTTTAAGTGTGATGAGATTGTCTGCCCACTATAAAGCTGTTCAGGCTTTGCACTATGGGACTAAAGCCACTTTAAACATTCTAAAACATATTTTCAAAGTCTGAGAAGTGAAACCCAAACACAACTAAAATGCTAAAGTTTATTCCAAAAGTTGATATAACTCAAATATGTCATTCAACTGCAATTCTAGAAGATATTTTGGAATCTTATAATAAAACACATGAGAAATAACAGATGCTTGATTTGGACACTTATGAAAGGTATCTCTTTGGTTGGATTAATATTTGTTTACTGAAGAACTGAGAAAAATGTAGGTTACAAAACAAGTGGAATGTGAAGCAATAATGATAAATATAAATGATAAAATAGAAAATGTTTTTATGTTAATAAGTAAATTGTAACAAAACTAGGTAATATTAAGTATAGCAATTCATTAAGAAGAAGAGATAAATTCCAAAAATTATAATAAATAAGGTCTGAGTTTAATGAAAACAAAATTTAAATTTATTGTTCATTTGGTATATAATACAAACACCAATGACAGTAACATAAAGATAAGAAAATGTTATCTCCATAAAGGTACTAAAGAGAAAGTAGTTAATGAGTGAATACTTAACATTATTCACGAAAGAGTTTGAATATACCTTGAAATCTTACAGTTCATAAATCAAACATATTTATAGGGATTCCCACAAATTTAATAACAATTTTAAAAAAAATATAAATGACATTACAAAAAATTATGAGGCTCAAGTTTCTAAACGATCAATAATATTAATAACAAAAATATATATCAAGTATACTAAAAGAAAGGCTGAAATATTTTTCTCCTTCCTTTAAAAATATATAAAACATTTTTATATTAGGGGGTGTTCATAGTATATAGCCAACAATATTATAGACAAAGTAATTTAGAGGCATGTCAGGCAGTTAATTAATAAAAATATGCTATTTTGGGGGCATGTGGGTGGCTCAGTCAGTTCAGTGACTGACTGTTGGTATCTGCGTAGGTCATGATTTCACAGTTCCTGGGATCGAAACTCATCCTGTTAGTATGGAGCCTACTTGGGATTCCTTCTTTTTTTCCTCTCTGTCTTTTAAAGTAAATAAATAAACATTAAAAAATGCTATTTTTTTCCAGCTTTTGAATTTGTGATCTTTTTAAAACATTATGTCTTGTGGTTTCTTTTCTCATATAAAATATATAGTCACTTTCTTATAATACTTTTGCAGTTTTTCTTAAAAGATTCCTCTTATATTATATAGCATTGAATCTATACAAAGTGAAACAGAATGTTTTCCTTATAACTACATGTCTTTTCTAGTAAGAGGCAGTGGATGTTTTTATATTTACTCTTTGAGCAAATACAGTTAGCAGTAAGGACATCCAGTCAGGGATTCATTCCTTCCTTCCAAGGTAGGTCAGTTGTTATCTGGTAACCACATTACATAAAGGCTAGGACATTTTTGAACAGAGTTCTGAAGGGAACTTCACAAGTTTTTAATATCCCATCTGTTGCAATAATGTGAAAGAAAATGGATGACAGGGTTAGACAATGAATTACTTGAGCTTAATACTCAATAGTAACTGTTGGGGTTATTTTTATTTTATTTTTCTTTCTTTCTCTCTCTTTTCTTTCTTCTCTCTCTCTTTCTAAATGAGAATAAGTAAATTTCTGGTGAATACTAGGGAAGTATCATGTCTCTGAAGTGGATTTTGCAAAACCTCTCTTGAATCATTGGTACTCTTAATTAGTCTGAAGGGATATGCTAGAGAGTTCTGTGAAACATAGCATCAGAAAAGTCAGACCCAATTTCTGCAAAAGCTGTGGCCACATGAATTCTTCAAGAAACAAAGACAGCAGAAGTTTGTTAGTATTTCTTGATCTTATTGTAATCATTAGTGTCAGCCAGATTTAGATTCAAAAGCAAATTGGGGCTTCTGGGTGGCTCAGTCGGTTGAGCGTTCAGCTCAGGTCATGATCTCATGGTTTGTGGGTTCGAGCCCCACATCGGGTTCTGTGCTGACAGCTCAGAGCCTGGAGCCTGTTTCAGATTCTGTGTTTCCCTCTCTCTCTGTCCCTCCCTTGCTCACACTCTGTCTCTCTCTGTCTCAAAAATAAATAAATAACATTAAACAAATTTTTTTAAAGGAAATATTTACAATTACTGTTTTTCGGACATCTTCATTGATATCTAGTTTACATGTGATAATGTTCATCTGCTGAGGTGTACAGTTCAATGATTTTAAGTACATTTATGTAATGATGCAACCATGATCATAACTTAGCAACATCTCCCCATCACGCCCCTCACACCCCCGTGCCTTTGCCTTCATCAGCCATAGGCAACAACTAGTCCACTATCTTTCCTGACAGATTTTCTTATTTTGGATATTTCATATATAGAGAGAATCAGACTTTGTCATCTTTTGTGACTAGCTTCTTTCATTTATCATAAAGTTTATCCTTACTGTAGCATGGGTTGGTGCAACATCCTTTCTATTGCCAAATAATATTCCTATATGTAGATATATCACATTTTATTATTTAACCAATAAATGGACATTTGGGCTCTTTCCAATTTTTAACTATTAAGAATAATGCTGCTGTGAACATTTACATACATGTTTTTGTGTTGGACGTATGTTTTCTTGCCTATTGAGTAGATGCTTAGGATAAGAACTGCTATATTATATAGCAACTCTATTTTTAAACTACCCGTATCCCAAAGTAGCTGCAATGATTTACTGTTCCACCTGCAATCAATGTGGGTTTCAATCTCTATATCCATGTCAACACTTGCTTCCGTCTGTTAGTGTTCTCTACATTAACAGAACCGAGAGGATATAAAAAGAGATTTATTATGAGGAATTTGCTTACACAGTTATAGAAGTTGAAACCCCCTATGATCTGCTATCTGCAAGCCTTAGACACAGGATAACCTGTGGTATAATTCAGTCTGAGTTTCAAAATCTGGAAACAAAGGGAGCTCATGATATAAAGCCCAGTCCAAGGGCAGGGACAGATGAGATGTCTTGGCTCAATGGAGAATCAGGAAAAAACAAGGCAAATTCCAACTTCCTTTGCCTTTTGATCTATTCAGGCCCTCAATGGATCAGTTTATGTTCACTTATACTGGGGAGCGCAGTCTACTTTACTGAGACCATGGAGTCAAATACAAATTTCATCCAGAATCACCTTTAAAGACACAACCAGAACAAAAGTTTAATCAGATGTCTGGGTATCCCTGATCCAGTCAAGTAGACAAATAAAAGTAACTATCACATTTTCTCATTTTTATAGCCATTCTGGTGAGTGTGAGGAGGTGCGTCATTTTTTATTTGTCCCACCCTGACTCATGTTGGGTATCTTTTTATATGCTTACTGGCCTTGTGTACATTTTTGGATAAATATTTATTAAAATAGTTGGACATTTTAAATTAGATTAAAATATTTATAAATATTTTATTATTGACCTCAATACTTTAATATTTTTATTAATAAACTATTTTTTAGGATAGTCATACTTCTACAGAAAAATTGAGCACATAGCTCAGCGAATTCCCATATATTCCCATATTCCCATATTCCCACAGGAATTCCCACTTCTCCTGCATTTTCCTCTACTATTAATATCTTAAGTTAGTATGGGCTAATTCTGTTACCATTTATAAAGACATATTGATACATTATTATTCTCTAAGGCCCATCATTTATTTGATTTCTTTTTTTTCCAATTTTTTACCCAATGTCTACAATTTTTGACATCAAAATTAAAGTAACTTTTTAAGCCATTTCTTTCTCCTGTGATTCCCCACAACTTCATCACAAAGAAGGCAGCAGAAGGTTTTCTGAAGATTATAATGTCAACAGGACTTTTAATATACTTGGGAGTAGACCGGTAGCTAATGAAGTCTGAGCTCTGTAGTCATTTTCATGAACTCCCTCCTTCCTTCCAATGCCATGAGTGAGGCGCTAGCAGTGTGCTCTTGTGCTCATGAATTTTTTAACTTAAAAAATTATATATATATATATATATATATATATATATATATAGTTAGTTAAAGTTAGAAAGAAGATAGGAGACCCCCAAAATTTTGATGAACCCCTCAAAATTCCTTATTTTTCCATAATGTAAGAAAATACCAAATAGGTTTAGCATCAATTTTTCATTGTGTATTAAAAAATTCCAGTTACCTATACTTCAACTGGCAGTAAAGGTAAGATATTCCAATCAGAGAAAGCCCATTATTTGGGGCTCAGAAAAGACCTGTAGGAAAATATGTCATCTTTTACCCACTAATTATCCCTAAGGAGAAACGCCTTTAAGAGAAAATGGAGGGCAGACAGCATCAAATGCACTCTGCTTGCCTGGGTCATACCGATTCTGTTTGAATATTATCACTCCTTATAATTAATATTAGTCCTCTATAGAATAAAGACACTGCATATGTAATATTCATCAACACTCTTTTTATCAGGTTTTTTGAGCACATTTTTTCCTACATTATTCATGTCTACTTGGAGACTCTTGTGCGAAATTCTTTCTGAATCTTAGTTTAAGAAAGTATAATGCTACAGGGCATATAATTTTATTTTTATCTTATGAATATGGTGAACTGTATGAAAATTTCTGAGATGGTTGCTAGAAAGCCTAGAGTTAAGATATAAGATATTCATCTACTGCATGTACCTAGATCTATATATCACCTATTTTTTTAAATCTTTTTTTAAGTCTATCTGTATTGAGAAAGAGAGAGAGGGAGGGAAAACATGAGTGGGAGAGGGAAAGAGAGAGGGGAAGAGAGAGAGGAAGAGGGAGAATCCCAAGCAGGCTTTGCACTGTCAGCACAGAACCCAGTGCAGGGTTCAAACTCAGGAACCACAAGATCATGACCTGAGCTGAGATCAAGAGTCAGATGCTTAACCAACTGGGCTACCCAGGAGCCCTTGTATATCACCTCTTAAGCCCCAACTCTGTTAACCCTTATTTGTTCATTCATCTTCCTCTGCATCTAGATTTATGGTATGTAATCTATTTTATCTTAATATGCTTTTCCAACTCACCTTAAGTATATTTTAGAATATACTGGCATGACATGAATAAAAGTGTGATATAAAAATGTAGATAATAATTAAATAATAAATACAAATGAAATTGAGTAACGATGCAAGCCCAGTTTTGTGGGTACCTCTCACTAATTTTCTGGCATAGTTTAGAAGTTGAGAAAATTTACCTGAATTCCATTTTGCTACTCTTCTGTTTTTCTGTTTTTAGTTAGAAATTTCAGGCTATTTCACATTCTAGAATTTGTTTTACTTAAATACTACTTCAAATTCACCCATCAATTCTGTGACCTAGATTTTTAAAAGTCTTGATTGATTGATTGATTGATTGTTTTACATATTAAGATCTTTTCACTACAACACAAGGCTCACCTGTCCAGCACTAGCGTTGATCTTGAATCAGTCCTAAAGAATACTGAAAGGATTTTACTTATAGTTTTAGCATGCCTGGATTTAAATTTATGATTTCAAAAATGTAGCAATATATCTAATGTTATATTAGCACTCTATAGCTGTTTTCTTACCAAAGTTTTGCTTGATTTTCTAACTCATTCAATTTATGTGGAAATTGAAGCCATCTCTTTAATTCAATAATTCTTGGTGCCCTGTCCCATCCTTACCAGATTTTTTTTTTTTTGTAAATGTTTTGTTTATTTTTGAGACAGAGAGACAGACAGACTACAAGCAGGTGAGGGGGAGAGAGAGAGGTAGACAGGGAATCTGAAGCAGACTCTGAGCTGTCAGCACAGAGCCCAACACAGGGCTCAAACTTGTGAACCACGAGATCATGACCTGAGCCCAAAGTTGGATACTTGGACTGAGTCACCCAGGCACCCCATCAGGCCTTTCACTCTAAATTAGATTGTTTCCTGTACTTCCTACCAGACATTAGATAGTTTATTCAAGCATAATCCCAAGAGTTCCCTTATTTAGAATACCTTGTTTGTCCTATCCAGAAATGAGTTGCTGTCTTGTATTCATTGAGCCCTTAAAGATTTGCCCCCAAAGTAGATTAGTGCTGTTAGCCCCAGCCCTGGACTATTTTCATTACCTTCCCATCTCCACTGAGCTATGCCACTGAGGTTACAACAAGCCTAAAGAATTGTGACACTGTCACCAACGTGTTCTCTTTCTTATGGGGAGAATGAGCAAATATGGAATTTATTCTAATCATATGCATTTCTGCTGTGAAACAAGAGACAGCGTTTCCATGTAAGATAGGCAAATAACATTCACAAGTTTAGGGAAACCTAATGTTTCATCTCAAAACACTATTAAGAGGACATGGAATTGATCAAGTTACAGGACCCATCCTGATCATATTTTGTCATTGTTTTTGTTTTCCATTTTTGAGGACAAAAAGATGATGAGAAATCATTTTTGAACAATCAGCCTCTTTCTTCAAAAAATAAAACTGCAATGGTAATGATCTAGCCCAAGTTCTTCTTAGCTTTTCCATAAAATATGCACATTTGTCCATGGCAGCCCTGCTTCTGTAGAATCTCTGTATCTATTACACAGGAAATTTGGAAATGCTCTCACCACCAAATCGTTCCACAATTTAGTCACTTTTAAAATTCTCTATAAACTTATTGATTTTTCATAGAGAAAATAGCATCGCCAGAGGCTTACTTATTACTGTCAGGCCAGATTTGTGTGTTTTTACACTAATGACTAAAAATCAGGGACCCTGTATTTTAGAGGCTGAGTGATACTAGGAATAAAAACACTCTTGCCTGTGAAGGCAGATGGGCTACAAGTTATGGAGGACAATATTTCAAGAGGGAGCAAACACCATGGAGAGGAGATTGATAGATACAAAACTTGTAACAGGCAGATCCTTTATATAGTTTATGTATTGAATGTTCCACGGTGTTTTTGTAGTATGGATTGTTACAATCATCCTATTAGTCTGCTGCTATTATGGAAAACTTTTATGATTAATGATCAGAAACTATTCTAATAAATATAAGAATTAGAGAAGGATATTTTATTCAAGGTTGTGAAATACGTTATAGCACAGTAAATACTGGAATGGCCACAGACCTAAAAACGATGTCGTGTCATGACCATAATTTGTTCTGGGTGTTCCATCATAAACATGGTCGTTTATAAAGATTGGCCTTTGTGATAGCTACACTTTGCACAGCATACTCTGAGTAACAAAATTAATACTTATTGTGATATATTAAATCTTAAAAAAACTTGAGGACCCAGGAGTGTGCAAAACAAATTGTAAGACAAAAATAATTTGTTAGTCAAGCTAGACCAGGTAATATTGCAAAAGCAAATATCAGTGGCTTAATTCAGCAGACATGTATTTTTTTCTCATAGCAAGTATAGCCTGAGTTTAGTGACTTCTGGTAAATTTTTTCCAGTAATTCATCTGCTTCTACCATATTGCCCCTCCATCTCAAAACATGGACTCTTGGATGCCACAGGAGCCTGAGAGAACTTAGAGCTCTCACACTTTTTCTTAAGCGAACCATCCTAAAAATGACACAGGTTATTTCTGCTTACAGCCCCTTGGTAAGTACTGGGCAGATGCCTCACTAACTATTGTGGGGGAGGGCGGGGGGCAAAAATGTGGGTCACACAGGTGAACAGAAAACTGAGAGCTAGAAATATACGTGATACTATTAGACAGAAATCTGAGACTTTTTTTAAGTGAGGTCCTGTTGGTAATGTGACATCAATTCTATATTGTTATTCTTGCTATCATGTTTTTACATTTTATTTTGCATTTTAATACATTGTCCAGGCAATTCTTCCAGAGACTGAAATATTCTCTGATTGAAATAGATATTAAATTCTAAGTCATAAAGTTTAGAGAAATTAACTTATTTATGTAAGAATTCATAAGATTACATATGATAATACTAAATACTATCTAGATATCAAGGCATCTTCTCTTTAATTTCTATAAAACCCATATTTTTACACTGTACTTCCCACCCATGTATTGCACAGAGATGAGACAGAATTAGGTATATAATGAAGAGCCAGTGATGAACAGGATTTAAAACCAGTCCAAGGCAACTGTTCTTTCTCTCTGCAGTACATTTTCCTCTCCTCACCTCTGCCACAAAAACAAAGGCTGCTAAAAATCAGCAATTCTGCAATTCTCAGTTTCAAGAATTAACTGTGGACTGCATTGAGAAATATACATTAATTTCCTAGCTAAATTTCTGCTTTCCTCATTAGCATCACTGGTCAGTCATTCTCTCTGAACCTAAAATAGAAAGAGATTTAACATTTTTAATACCATCAAAAACATATAACTTTAATTCTTCTTAAATTGAATAGTTTCATAGTTTTTCATATAAAGAATCTGCAAGGTTAAATTGCATAAGGTTCTTGGGGGGGAATAATCTGTCATATACATGTTTTTAGTTTATACGGCTCTTACTTTTTCCATGATTATATTAGGGTTAAATTTATGTAATTAATTCAAGCATATAGGTTTTTTTTAAATTTAATTATGCCATGAAGCATTTAAGGTTTAACAGTATTGTTAGGATTTAAAAACTGATTAAGACCTTTACTTTTCAAAAATCATTAAATATTGGGGCAGCTGGGTGGCTCAGTCAGTTAAGCGTCTGACTTCACCTCAGGTCATGATCTCATGGTTCGTGGGTTTGAGTTGGGGGCATTGGCAAAAGGGCCTACCTAGGGAAGTAGACTCCCACTGAGGGTAGGCTGAGGGCTGAGACTGAACGCCAAGTGGATCTCCTCTTCCCAACACACCCCTGCATACCTCCTTCCCCTGGAGAAAGGCTCTATGGCATGCCCAGGAGAAGGGAGGCTGGGTGGGACCACAGTGACTGTTCGCCTAGACAGAATATCAGATGACCCGGATACTGGCTTCCCATCGTGGGTCTCTATCTTCTTCACAGCCACAGCCTGGAAGGAGCTGACATAGCTGATGGAACTGGAGACCCCGCCAGAGCTCCAGCTGGACTAGAAAGAGCTCAGGCTGTAGGTGAGGCCAGGGCTCATGAGGCCCTAATAGGCCTAGCTCAGTGCACCTGAGTAGCTGCTTAGTATGGTCTTAGTGTGAACACTCATATTCTTCTTCCCAGACTCCAGCAGGGTATCCTCACCCTCCAGAAGCTTGTGATAGGTGAAGATCTCAATGTCCAGGGTCAGGTTGATGTTCATGAGCTCCTGGTAGCCCCCCGGGTGCCAGGTTAGGTCCTGCTAGGCTTGCTGCAGGGCGGCCTCCAGCTTGGTCAGCTTGGCATTGGCATCCTTGAACCATCATGGTGCTCAGCATCAGTGATGGCTGCCTTCAGGAAAGTCCTCTGATCTTTGAGGCCCTCAATCCCAGCCTGGAGTTGACTGATATTTTGGTTCATCTCAGGAATCTCTGTCCTAATGCAGTGAAGGTCATACCCATTCTTCCCAGCCAACATCTGCAGCTCCTCGTACTTGATCTGGGGCATGGTCTCAGCCTCAGCTGCAGTTGGTGATGCTCTCGTACTGGGCCTTTACTTGGGCGATGATGCCATGTCCATTGACAGCACAGCAGAAGTGTCCGAGATCCGGGACTACATCTCACAGCGCGGTAAGAAGCTGATCTCCTTGGTCAGCCTTTCCAGGTGGGGTTCCAGCTCTACCTTGCTCACACAAAGTGTGTCCACATACTTCTTGAGGAGGACAAATTCATTTCCCATGTCTGCAAGCTCTGTGATCTCCTCCTCATACTTATTCTTGAAGTCTGCCACCAGCCCCTGCAAGTTGCCAAGCTCCACCTCCAGCTTCAGCTTCTCCTGCCTAGTGTGTCAAGTTTCCGTGGAAGGTTGTTGATGTAGCTCTCTAGCATGTTGTCCATGTTGCTCGGAGGGGTTTTCTGCTGTTGCAGGAGGTGCTGCTGGGTTTCCAGGATTTTGTTCCAGGTGCCGCACCTCGTCCACGGAAGAAGCAAACTTGTTGTGGAAGGTCTTGATCTGCTCCTTCTCCTGGTATGCACAGCCTGGATATTGTGGTCAACCTCCAGTCTCGAAGGGCTCACCTTGGTCTGGTTCACTGAGACAGCTGTGATGCACCACCAACCCCCTGGCCCGGCTGCATCCCCCAACCACACTCACCTTGGTGCCCAGGCCAGCCCTGAGGCTGCTGCTGCTGTCCACCTGGGAGAAGGTTGGGAAGGTGATGTGGGCACCAGGTGAACTCATGTAGGAGTGGCTCCTGAAGGCCTGGGAGCACAGATGGACACTTTGTACGACTTCTAAGTCCCCCTGATGGACATGGTGGAGGCTGGGAGGTAAGTGGAACCTAACAGATTCCAGAAGGAGTGGAGAAGCTGTTTTTAGGTTAATCTGGAAAATTTTTGAACAATGGGTATCAATAGTATAACTGGTTCTATTTTAACTTAGTAAAAATTTAAATTAAAACCTATTCCTTTATTAGTGAATTTACTTAGTTAATTTTGGACTTGGAGTAATTGTATTGCACATTATTTAACATGTTCTTATATATTTTACTGTTCTTTACTGCTTCAGATTTTCTAATACCACCTATAAGTCTAAAAGCAATAAATTCAAGTTTGATATTAATGTTCTGAATTTTTGTTCAGAGTGACCATTGATTTCTCTGGTCTTTTATCCTGTAACTTATCTGTTTGTGTGTAAAGGTTTTCAGAGGACTCGGACTGTAAAATACAACACGATATGTGTCCAGGTTTTAAAAAGTGTTTTATGTGTAAAATAATGGTGATGTCAGTTGGTGATTTGAGAGATAGAATAAGTGTAAGTGGTGGAGGGGCAGAGGGAGAGGGAGAATCTGAAGCAGGCCCCATGCTGTCATCGTGGAGCCCAACTCAGGGCTCTATCCCACCAACCCTGAGATCATGACCTGAGCCGAAATCAAGAGTTCCATGTTCCACTGACAGACCCACCCAAGTGTCCTCTGCATCCATTTTTTTTATTAATACTGACTCTTCGCATACATTTTACCATGTGAGGAAGCATTTACTTTAATTGCTAGTTCTGAGGGGTTAGAAATGGAAATGAAGATTAATGTTAGCAGTATCTACATTCCTGAAGAAAATGAGACCTCTTTTTGTTTTTTACTTGCTATGTAAAGAGCATATAGGGGCAGGCCTTCCCTGAAGATCTCTGTGGTTCTTCACATCTGCTTATAATTGGGAACATAATATTACTAGTAGTAAACCCAATTACCTCTTTGTAACACAGGGTAAACATCAATAAAGTTTAACTGTTGCCATGGATCTTGGAAATTATTAATCTCAAATGTGGCTGTATTTTCCTTGAGAAATTGAGATTTATGCTCGAATTTTAGTAGTTTATTGATTGATTGATTGATTGATTGGTTTTCAGAGAGAAACAGAGAGAGAGCAAGAGCTGAGCTGGGGAGGGGCAAAGGGAGAGAGGGGAAGAGGATTCTAAGCAGGCTCCACACTCAGTGCAGAGCCTGACATAGGGGGTGGGGTTGTTGGGGAGGGGTGTGTGAGGGGGTGCTCATGCTGTCGGTGGGATCATGACCTGAGCTGAATGCAACAGACAGTTACTTAAGTGACTGAGCCACCCAGGCATCCTAGATCCTAGAGGTTTACTTCACTTGTTCCTCTGGATATGCTACTATAAATGATTAATTTGAGTAATAGCATTTTTGAAAACACTATCTGAATGATATTTTGATAATTATTACAGGGTGATTTTTTTTCAGCAGAAGACTTTAGGATATAAAGAAAACTTAGAAATTTCTTGAATACATCTCAGATTTTACAGAATGATTTTATATTTTGGGGGGATTAATTTTATATTGCATATATTACATTCACTAAAACATATACTAGGTTTGGCAAAGAATATTAAGTGTTATGAAATTCTATAATTATTGAGGATTTAATGCATATATTTTCTTATTTAAATACATGAATTGATGTATGGATATAGATACAAGAATGTGCTTTTTAATGAAATATATGTTGTTTTGTGATATTTCATTATACTGGGTTATTTAAATATGAATATTTTGAGAATCAGAATATTTATCACAGATACTAATGAGCAAATATTAAAACAAAAAAACTTTTCCAAAGTTGAAACATACAGGTTTATCCACACTTTGGACCTGTTATATCAGCAGATTGATGTTGTTAAACCCAGTATTATGAATATTTAATAGACATGTGCCAAAATGTACTGCATTTAGAGTATATTGTTGGATTTAGTTTGCCAGGATTTTTAGAGTTACTTTCATATTTGTTCATAAGTGTTATTATACTGTAATTATCTTATATCAAACTGTCTTTTAGTTTCTGATATAAACGTTTTTGCTAGCTGCATAAAATGATAATTTTTCAACCATCCAGAATGATTTATAAAATATTGGAATTACTTGCACCTTAAATGATTGATAAAATTCAATGATGAGATCATCTAAGTTGTATGTGTGTGTTTGATTACTAATACAATTTCTTTAATTGTCCTAGGCTTGTCACATTCAGGTTTCTTATTTCTCTTTTTATGTGTTTCTTGTTTTTTTTTAATAGATATGTGTCTGTCACATCTATATGTTCAAATGTTGGCATAATTTGTTCTTTTTTTATTCCTGTCTTAGTTGTCATATCTTTGTTCTCTGTCTCTGTCTCTCTCTTTGTCTGTCTCTTATCTCATAAAAAGTATGCTTATTTTATAAATTCACCTCAATTTCCTATATTAAAAAATATAAGGATAATAATAGCCAACATGTTTTCATTTTGTAGAAAGTTGTGAGACAATAGAATAAAGGGTCAAGCAAAAGTTGAGAATAAAATGTGGATGAAAACCTCATATAAATTGTTAATCATATAAATAGATAAATAGATGATAGATTAGATAGATGGATAAATAAATTTTAAGTATAATAAACTTGAAGTTAGAATAATATAGGTATAAGCTACTTTAAATCAGAATTTTATGACAATTAGCTTGATAATGTACCTTTACTTACTAAGATGATTACGTACATTTTATGTGGAACTCACTCCTGTATCATAAAAACTTCAGCAAATATAAATGTATTTTTAAATAAATTCTATTATTAATATGTGGAAGTTTATCTTTCCATAAATTAAATTGGAGATACTTTCATTTAAGTAAAATAGATATTTCCAATAGCTTCTCAGTAGAAATAGAGCTAGGACTAGAATAAGGACTCTGTATTACCTGATGATTAGGAATATGCTAGAATTCCACTGGGTCATGAAGATCATTTAAGTCTTTAGGGGATTGGCATTGTTTTCTTTTAAATTCTTTATTTTTATGCCTAGCAATGATCAGGATGGGTGAAGAGGGTGAAAAACATGGCTTTCCGTTTAGCATCAGCTAGTCATTTAAAATCATTTTCTTCCATTTTCTTAAGGCAATGATAAGCCTGAAACAAATGTAGGGTTTTCCACCAAATGACATTTACTGAATAGTTGAAGTGATTGATTTTCAAAAATAGTAATTAACAGCAGCAACCCTTCCAAACAGACTGTCTGCTGTCAACCAGCATCACAAAAAGGCATCCCAAACTTGAAATGATGGCTGAAGGTAAGCAAGATACGTAAGCCAGAGCAAGCAAGGCATTTTAGCTCTCAAATTATAGCGAGGGAGAAAACACATTTTTTAAAATTTCTAATGTTTATTTACTTTAGAGAGAGAGAGACAGAGATGAGACAGAGTATGAGTTGGGGAGGGGCAGAGAGAGAGACACATACACACAGAATCTGAAGCAGGCTCCAGGCTCTGAGCTGTCAGCACAGAGCCTGACACGGGGCTCGAACTCAGGAACCTTGAGATCGTGACCTGAGCCAAAGTCGGACGCTTAACCGACTGAGCTACTCAGGTGCCCCGTGAAAACACATTTTGAGGTTTCCTTGAGAAATAACAAAACCTTAAAAGAAAATTTTATCAAAAGAACACTTAGAGATGATTCTCAATAGATATGGATGGTTATGCTCAAAATACTATGTTCTATCCTATGTGATTATTTCAAAATAAATAATGAAGAAAGTTTCTTTTTGTCTGAAGACTTTGTCCCCATGTTATTGGCTTTCCTTATTCTTACCTTTCTTTTTCTCTGGGATTGGCCAAGACGTCTGTTGCCTTAAAAGGTCTATTTTATTAAGGTTTTCATCATTTTGTTTTTCAATATACTGTCACATGGACAAAACCATCTTATTTCCATGTGGAACTTACAAGCATTAGAATTTAGGAAATGAATTTACTTCTTTGTGTTAAAAAATAAAGTGCTTTCTCTTTCGATTAGGCCAACTTGCTACTGCACTGAATGCTTACACTTTGAAAATACAAGTTAAACTCTTTATTTACACTGCTGTTTAAATGATGCATGGTATTACATATTGGAGTTTGTGGTGAAAATTAATTGCACGCTTCTAAATATGTGATTGCTTTATCCTTTTCACTCCTGTAAAAATGAGATGTTGATTTTTTACCAAATTTCCCTTGATATTAAATCTTTAGCATAAATGAATATAATTGCTTCTCATCTAATAGAGCTAACTCTGTAACACCTAAGATACCCTTTGGTGTTAAAATAATGTGATCAAGTGAACTCGGTCCAACACCTCTTTTCCTCAGTAAACTATGACAAATTTAAGTTTTGGTGTAAGTAGGCTGTTTCAATTTCTTTCTCTTCTTTCAGTATTTTGCTGTAGTTGCTGAATAGTTTCTTAGCAAGGGAAGAAAAAGGATTAACTTGACTAAAACCCAGTTAAAATGCAAATGAAATGAATTTCTGGGCAATAAAGCATGCATTAAGCTGGAACTCTAATGAACATAATAGTAAAAAGTCCCCGGAATATTTTATGCACCTCTATCTATTTCATCTTTATGCTCATTTAGATGTAAGTCTTCCGATAATTTCAGAGGTTTTGCATTTCTGCTTGCCACAAACATGATTAACAGCTTTATTGCTCCGTTTTCTCCAGAGACGGCTTCGAGCCTACTTAATTTCACTCTCTTGAAACCAAATCACGAAGCCCAAAAAGATTCTTATCTGACTTTTAAGATTTATGTTTATTTCATAGGGATTACTGAAATTCAGTATTAATGGCCGTATGTAATATAAAATGGCTAAGTGTAGTTAGGAGGCTTTGGTATTTGTTTTGCAATGAAATATTTAAAATGAAAGAGATTTAATGTTTATGTTATATCAATGTGTTAATTATTAGTATAGATACAAGAGGGAATGATTTCTTCACAGAAATAGAGATACTAGTTTCTCTTATCAGCCTTAAGATAGAGGATTGCCTATCCAGGAGGACTGGAGAGGGGGAGAGTCATTTTGGTGATGGATTTTGCTAAATCAGGTATCCCTTTTGTTGAGATAAGCCAGTGTTTAAGGGAATGTAACTGGGTCATTTCTTTTACCTTGTTAGACCTATTCGTACTTTGCTCAACAGCTTTTTAAAATTCAGAGGGTTTTAATATATTATCCTATAAAATAATTGTATAATCTATTATTATAATAGATCATAAAAGAGTATGGTCATTATAGAGTAAGTACTATTCCAGAATCATAAAATGTTAATAAGTGTTCAAGGTCAAGAAAATATAGGATAGGTTGAAAGTTAAGTCTATAGAAGCTGGTACATTATGAGTTGAAATAGCTGCAAAAGATTCATGAAGTCTATTCTATGCCAAGAACAGTATCCCTGAAACTAATTTAAATGATTAGTTTTACTTTTGTCATGTTCATTCGTTAGAAAGCATATGGTATAGCCTCAATGATTATAGCAATAAAAAAGGACCATTTGCTAGTCATGGCAATGTTGTGACTATGAGATGTAAGGTCAAATAGAACAAAAGAAAAGCACTCTTAAAAACTAAAAGCCATGGAAATGTATTATCTAATGCATAATATGCTTTTGATATTGGAAGCAGGTATTTTGTCCTCAACTATATGTTTGTATACACACACACACACACACACACACACACACAAACACATGCATGCGCACACATAAATTAGGAGGGACAAATGAGATATTGAGTAGGTGGCACTATCTACTTATCTTAGGTGATAGACTATCTTTGGACTCCTTTTTTCCTAAAACCAGAATATTAACTTTGCCAACTGCTCTGTGAATGAAAGATCCTTCGTCAAATATACGCTCTGTCCTCTAGGAAATACAAAGTGCAGTGCTGCCTGGTGACTCAGAAAGCACTTTAAATAGCTGAGGAAATGTAACTCTTTTACTGTCCTATTTAAATTATTCTTTCTACAGTTAAAATTGAGCTGTTATTCTATCATAAAATATGTACCTATATACTCATTTACATTCATAGAGTTGTGGAGTTCTTAATCTTAGCTTCCCTGAAACAATTAATTCTATTCCAGTCATGCTCTGGGTATCGCTCCTTTCTGCCGTCCCTATCTGGCTCCACCTCTGCATTCTTTTTTGAGTTCTTCCCTATTATTAAAGAGAATAGACACAACATGAAAATGCATTTACTGTGCTTATCTGAAGCAACAGTGCTTTGTCTCCATGAAATGTTTCTTCTTCTAATTTGTAATGTAGTATTTCTTCATTATGGTAATCCACTATTTCAGTCATCAGTGGTGGTGGTTGACAGTCTACATTCTTGGAGAACTATGTAGATAGATGATTGGCTCTGACCCAAAGTTAAGTCACTTGACTTAATGCCACCATTATCATTTGGCTGTCCAACACTTTTCCCTCTCACATCCATGTGTGTATAACATTACCCCCTATTTGTTAGAAAACTTCTATCCTTCATTCAGGAAGATACTCTTCTAGTAAACCTTCAGTCAAGGTGCCAACACCATGACTGCCATCATGCTCCTCTGTGATCGGTTCAGGGATGAGCACATGATCAGGCAGCCTGAACAAACCTTCCCAGTAGCTATTCTACTAAAAAGGGAAGTGGTAATGTCTTTTATGTTTTGATGTAATTTATTTGTATAATCCAACATCAGAGCAAGAGGTCTTTGTTATCATTTTTTTTCTCTCTGGAAAATAATATAAAACACACTGCTGGTTTGAAAGCTCCTAGGAAACTTCCCAGGTGTAATGTGAAACAGGCACTGTATTCAGAGGGCGGGGAGAGGCTGAAGAAGAAGGTAGGCCCCTACATGCTGGTAGGTAGCAGGTAAGCAAGCAAGGGAACTTACAAACGAGACTTGTCTTGGATGGTGGCAAGACAAGTGATTTCTGCATCTGCCTTGCAAATCTTAAAAGTTTCTTCCGAAGTCTTAACTGGGTTCAATCCCATATACTGTTCATATGGCCTTCCAACACATCACTATCTCACGGCCATGTCCTTGGAGCACTTTTCTGGGAGGAAGGAAGGCAAGCAGAACTCACATTCCAAGGATAAGGACAAGGGTGAGGGGTCCCCAGTTGCCCTGGGCCAGTTTAAGGGTCAAATGGCTGCCATTTCCTCTTAATCTTCTTCAACAATCCACCCTCCCACCCCTTGTGACTGGCTCCTACAATTCCACCAGTCCTCTTGTCTCAAATGCACCCTGAGCAGTCAGCATGGGGTTTCATTAGCATGGAGGTGGCTATCTGGCTGCACGGAGGCAGACACCACAGAAGTGACACAGGCACATGCAGGAGAAAGCACAGCTTAAGGCAATGATTTCCAAAATTAGTGACAACTTTTTCAACCAAGATCCAGGATCTGACCCACTGATTATTCACGTTCCTTAGGCTGGGGATTAGATCAGTCATGGCATTCATTGGCATTCATTTACTTGTGTCTTTGTGTGATTTAATAAA
Source organism: Cryptoprocta ferox (assembly GCA_028646485.1). Taxonomy (NCBI): domain Eukaryota; kingdom Metazoa; phylum Chordata; class Mammalia; order Carnivora; family Eupleridae; genus Cryptoprocta; species Cryptoprocta ferox. The sequence continues at coordinate 129,846,602 of CM053572.1, forward strand.
GATAATACATTAATAGGCTCATTACGTATGAACACACAACATTCTGTTAGGGTGATGGCATGAGTGTCTTTTTGTGAGCACAATCTATTTTGGAGGACAGCTTTCCTCATTAAAGACATTTCTGTGTTCAATAAGGACAGACTTTGCTGGCTATTACTCAAGGCTTGATGAGTAAATTTGGTAAGGGTTTCTGTATGTGCTATAACATCCTCTAAACAAATGGAGGAAACAAAGATGGTGGCCAAATGATCATACCAGCGAAAAACAGAATGTGCCTACCTGGCTTTAAGGAGAAAGTTTGGCAGCTGTTCTTACTGTGGGGCAAATTCACTTTTGTGCCTAGGGAAAAAGCAGGTGTGATGGACCAACCGTGTAGGTGGAAGCCACATTATGTACCACACAATAGTTGGATTCCATTTAGCGTTACCTACTAAATACCTAGACAGTGTAACCTGTCATTGCGAAATCAACACTCTCCCTTAATAGGACAGAATGATGCACAGTTTCAGTGGTATATGGGTATACCATGGGTAAAATATCCCATGTTTCTAGTAAAATTTTCTGTTTTGAGGGATTTTTATGTTTCCAACATATAAATATCCAGGTGCCCAAATATCCATGACATGGAGTAAGCAACTCCCAAACATGAGCATAGTCACTCATGGCTCCAATGGTGTATTTCCAGTACCTTTTTGACCAGCAGTTTGGTGGATTGTCTTTATAGTTTGTCTGGCAGAAAAGGAGCACTCATGCCCAATGTTATTAATATTATGTGCTACAGGCTAGGTGTCTAGATCAGTATTGGTAATATCAGATGAACTAAGAATGTTAGTCCTGCTTTATTCTTCTTTAATGTACTGCTTAAGGGTCTTTCAATCCTTTCACTAGAGAGGCAATGCCCACCATGGCAATCCTGAGGAGCTATAGAGAGGCAGCAGTTGCCTACCTACCCAGAAGTTCAATAGAACTCTCTCTTGGAGATATGGGTGGACCCATTGGAAAAAGGTATTTCCATCAGGTGATGGGACATGACAGGAGCAGCCCAGGTCTAAGGCCAAAAAGACACATTTAATCAAACCTTGTATGGGGAAATCTTCCCCTTCTAGAAGAATTACACTCATGGCCTAATCTTTAGATGATAATGTGGCTGGCTGCAGCTTTAAGAATTTGACCCAGTTGTGCATACCAATGATGTTGGCCAGGGGGAGGCAACACTGTCAGGCATGAAGAGATGGACTGGGGGCAGGATATGCCAGACCAGAACCCCACCTTCTCCTATTTTGATGATACATGTTTCATTTCAAGTGTAGTGTATTTCAACAGATATGGCTTGCTGCAGGATAACAACATGCCAGTGGGGACCTAGTAGTTCCCTCTCACCCAGGGGTTGAGAGTACTTCACCCATCCCGGAGGGACATCCCATTGCAAATGCCAGTAGATGATTCCTTTTCCAGGTATGATGAGACTTGGTGTTCTCAGCACCATAGCAGTGTGGATCATGGTGAAGACTGAAATAATGGCTATTCCCTGTGTCTCCCATACCTTCATGATGTTATGTGCTTCAAAGGGTCCCTGGTTTGCAATATGGGGCAAACAAGTCCTACTAGTTGATCATTCAAATGTTGTAAAGCCTGGGACAGTACTTTTCTCCACCTGGCCAAGGTTACTTTACCTGTTATCAATTTAATTTTTTTCTTTAATCTTCCATTCTTCCTTTCTACCGACCCTGCTGCTTGTGGGTTATAGGAGAGATGGACCTCCCTCTGTGTCATGCTGTTTTGCCTAGTCCTGTACATCATGACCTTTGAAATGTGATTTCTAATCACTATTCTATGAGGGCATCCATGTACAGTACTGTTTCTTTAATCCCTTAATGGTCAAAGCTAGTTTGCATGGTGGCAGGGGAAACCTCAGGTTAGGTCAGATGTGGTGTCCACACTAACCGAGTCATATTCAGAAACCTCCCTCAGAGGGAAGGGACCATTTTGATCAATTTGCCAATACCTCACCAGCTGGGAGCTCTGATGAATAGCCCCAGATTCTGGGGACAGAGAATAGAGATAAGTGGCAGGCTACCATCCCATGACATATGATGGAGCTATGCAGGTAACCTTGCGGGGAGGGGGGGGCACTTGAAAGGTTTACTGTTGCCCTTCCCATGTGAAGACAAATTGATCTTGTGACTCAGTGCATAATGAAAAAGGCATTTGTTGAGGCCAGCACAGCATGGTACACTTCTGGGACCATGGCCAAGGTAGCTAAGATGGTGGCAATGTCAGGGAAAGCCACATGGGTGTGGAGGGAGGGGGGCAGTACTACTTTGTTTAGTTCCTGGTAGTCCACTGTCATCCCCCATGTGACTTCTGGGTTTTTAATCAGCTAGACCAGGGTGTTGCATTTCTTGGATGGTTCTCCTTGTCTCCTCATATGTCCCTTAGGCACTGTATATTATTTGACAGCATTACCACCCAGAACTAGTTAGTGCCCCCCCTCAGCACTGGTTTAATTACTCTAACCCACAGGTGGAATTCAGCAATAGAGGTTTGCAGAGTTGGACCTTATAGGATATCAATGTCCAATATGTTCTATGTTACTGCAGAGATAAAAAACATATTATCAGGAGTGTAGGCCCAATTTTCAGTGTCAAAAGGACCTTCCTAACCATAACTTTGTCTTCTTTACCACTGTTGGCTTTGAAGGGGCCAGCAAACTTCTGAAGGTTACCATGTAGTAGAGTACATTCAGCTCCAGTATCCACCAGTTCCATTACTTTTTATTTCTTGAGGTCCAGTAAACAGTGACTGCCATGAGGTCTCTGGTCACTTCCAATGGCCCTCACTTGGAGACAGTTTTGGCCTGAATTCTATAATCTGTGTGTAGGAGGCATCCATCCTGAGTAGGACTATATCCCTGAGGTTTCTGCTGGACCAGGTGGGGCATCAGGGATGGTAGGGGCAGGTGGGGATGGTCTGATTATATTTCAGGTTTTAAGGCTTTCTGTAGGCCAACCAACAGAGTGTTAGGTTTTCAGTCTGTCTGTTCAGAAATATTCCTCACAGCAATGAGATCATACCACATTTGCTTCCGGGTTATTCTTACTGGACCCTTCACACCCAGGTCCAGTAAAGGATGATCCCTTGGATTTCTGAGCTCCCCCTTTTCTCTAGCCTTTACCAAAGCCCACATCTATTCCTCAGATCAGCAATGGATTTCCCAACATCCCACAGGTGTTTTGTCCCACACTGGGCTTAGCATGGATATCAGTGTCCTATACCAGGCAATGAAGGCGGACTGGAGAATCTTGTCTTTCATTCTTGCAGGGAATGAGAGTCAATCGGGGCCTTCAAAGACAAGAGCTTAGACTGCCTGTCTCACTCCCAGCTCCCAAGAGAATTTGCTACACCAACTCCATGGATTTCTGGGAGCCCACTTGCCCAAGGTGATCCCTCTCACTGGGCCAAGCCTTCTTCCTGGAAAGAATGATCTAATCTATGTGGCAATGAGGACCTTGAGGTCACCAGGCACCATGAAGGTGCTGCCAGAGGGCAGAGTGTGTGGTGATGTTGCTCATTTTCTCTGCCTCCTGTTCAGTCAGAGAAATACTATCACCTCCCATTTCCCATAGCAGCACCAACCAAACTGGGAAATTTTCCCTGGCCTTTACCTGGGACTTGGCATCTGTGTGAAGCAGCTCAGAGGGAGTGTACACCCTCATCCTGAATGCTTCCTGAACTGGGGGCTGTACTGCTAGCTGGGGTTGCTTTTGCTGTGCTTTTGCTTTCCTTTGTATTAGGGGTCTGGTGGCATGGGGTGCTCTGTAGGCTTCACTGTCAATCACCATAAGCCCCTCCTCTTCTTTCTCATCACTCTCCCCAGGATTCCATTTCTTGGCATCCCAATCAGGCTTAGTCACAAGTGCCCAAGTCTCAGTCTGTGGCAGTTTGCACTCTCCTCGCTTTGCAAAATGGCATGCTAAGGTTCCCAACTTATTATCCAGCTCTCCCACCTTGTCCACCAGCCACAGAGTCATCAGGCCTATGGACATCTTATGTCTTTCTCTAATCTTAACTCATTTTTAAACTTCTTCATATGGCTTCAGCCTCTATTTGGGCATTGGTGGCCAGCTAAACTGCCCACAGTAGAAGACAGCCCACTACCATGGCCATGTTCTTCCATTCCCTGGCTCAGAGCACTTCTTCCAGCAAATGCATTAGACCAGCTGTTGTTTCAAGCATCCTTGTCCTCACACTGAGGTCCACAAGTATATGATATATGGGCCACCCCTCCACACATAGGGGATAATGGCCAACTTCGTATTTGCCCCATGGATGGAGGAAACATCCTTCTCTAACTTCAGCTTTTCTTCCAAATTTCTAACTCAAGTTTCAGCCTCTAGGTGAATAGGTGGCTCTGATCTGCCCATTGTAGAGGCCAGCCCATTGTGGCAGCCATGCATTTCTCTTCTTTGCTGCAGTGTGCTGTGTCTAGTTCTTCCAACAAGTGCATCAGACTGGCTGGCGTTTCCAGGGCTTACCCATACTCACGTTGTGGTTCACAAACATCTGCTGTAGGGGCCACCCCTTCCCACGAGGAGGCAAATGGCCAACTCAGGATCTCCCCAACACAGATGCCTCATTCCCAAGGCTCATTTCTTTGGTCTCCTAGCCAGCTTGCCAAATGTTGCTTTACAAGCTTCTAGGGAACTTCCCAGGTGTCATCTGAAGCTGACCCTGCATGCAGAGGGCAGGTAGAGACCAAAGAAAGAGAAAGACTACTCTAGATCGGTAGGCAGCAGATTGAATAAGCAAGGAAACAAATAGGATGCTTGTCTTGGCAGCTGCAAGATGAGTAGACCACTACCCTCCCACCAGATTCTTAAAAAAGTTTGTATAGAGGCCTTAACTGGGTTCAGGCACATATGCCATCCATATTGTCTCAATACTGCTTCACTATCTCAAGGCTGTGTCCTTGGAGCAAATTCTGGGAGCAGGGAAGGCAAGCAGAACCCACATTCTAAGGACGGGGAGGAGGTGAGGAGCTTCTGATTGTCCAGGTCCAGCTAGCAAGTTAACTGGTGGTCATGTCCTCTCAATGACCTCCTCTAACAATATATTTTTATTTAACAGTGTACTTGTTATGCTTTGGAATGCTAATTTGTTATAAGAAGGAGGATAGGTTATGATATAGTTATTAACATAAAAATTGATGCACACGGTTTGAAACAAAATATATCTCAAGGAAAGTGGAAGAATGTATTCAATTACAGACTCATCTCATAAAAGGATGAAACATTACTTAAAATTAAGATATGGATCACTCTTTCAATTAAAAAAATAGAGAGATAATTGTAATAGTTTTATAAATTCACTGTTTTACTAATAACTTTTTCCTTGCAGCACATTACTTTCCAGGTATTTGAGATTTTGGATGAACACTCGATGTATTTAAGCCAATTGTTTTGGACTTGATTATACTGGCTAAAATAAATTTTAACTGGAATAGATTAAAAATATTATAGCAACAACAACTTATCATCCTGGTGATTCATAAAAATTTTTAATATAATTCCTCTGTAACTAACAGGACTAAGCTAAATTTAATTTAGACATCCTTTTTTTTCAAATATCTGATACAACTTACCATGTTAATATATGCTTATTATGCTAATATATGGAATATAAAGCCTAAGAAATGTATTTAACTCAAGATCCCTTATGCATTAATAGCGTGCAATGACCGAGGAATGACATCGCCATTTAAAATAGGAAGAGTGCGTATCCCTAGCAGCCTAGTGTGAAGAGTTTGTCTGTGAGTTCCTAAGTTGCTTACTGTCTTCTCATGCCCTGCACTTTGGCTGCCATATACTTTCTTCTCAAAGCCATCTATGGATGACCATCAGGCAGAGCCCTCTGCATATACCCATCAAGGCACACTGCTGCCTGTGGCAGGGCCCCTTCCCATGATACTCACACGGCCTTGGTCTCACAGTGTCAACAATCACAGGGGCTCCAGCATCGTGGCTATTGTACTTTGCCTTCTCTTTTTCACAACTGCCCTTTCTTCCCTGAAGACCCAGCTCTCTCCATGGGAAAGACCCTGTTTTACCTTCAGTCATCCCAAGCTTTAATGCATCTAGCTAGAGTCTTCTCAAATCTGCATCAAAGGGAAATGGAATCTTTTCTCCATGAAAACCACAGCCTGGGGTGGATGGCAGTCCCTAACAGCTGCTCATGGTTCTTCCAATGTGCCTGTAATGTGTGGAGGGACACTTACATGAGGGAGTGACATGGAAGTATGGATTGGCATGCTCGCCCCGGATGACAAGCAAGTTCTCAATCCTCTGTGGTCAAGGGCCTTGGAGGCCAACTGACAGACACAACCATGCTCAGATGGGCAAAAAGATTGGCTGTTTCTCTGCTGAAGCTACCACTCCCGAGAGGGAAAATGAGACTGAAGAAGAGTGACCAAGAGGCTTCAAATGCACAGTGTGAGAAAGCATAAGTTGTATATGAGCAAATAATTAGGAAATATAACAGTGAATACTTTGAAGGAAAGAGAGAAGAAACAGAACTTAAAATTATTGAAGCCACATCATAATTTTGAAATGGACTGCATTTGTTGGAAAAAAATTATTTTATCTTTATTTTTTAAATGTATTAATTTTGAGAGAGACAGAGACAGCATGAGTTGGGGAAAGGCAAAAAAGGAGGGAAAGAGAGAATCTCAAGCAGGCTCCATGCTGCCAGCACAGAGCCCAATGCAGGGGGCTTGAACCCATGAAGCCGCGACATCATGATCTGAGCTGCTATTAAGAGTAGGACGCTTAACTGACTGAGCCACCCAGGCGCCCCTGAAAAAAATATTTAATTTTTTTCATGATTATTCAGACAGAGCATGAGTGGGGGAGGGTCAGAGAGAGAGGGAGACACAGAATCTGAAGCAGGCTCCAGGCTCTGAGCTGTCAGCACAGAGCCTGATGTGGGATGTGAACTTACTAATGGTGAGATCAAACCTGAGCCAAAGTTGGACGTTCAACCAACTGAACCACCCAGGCACCCCCCGAAAAAAAAATTTTAATATGCGATAATAACACTCAGGGGAGATAATCCAGGTGTTTCTTTCCACCTGCCGTGGTTTCTTTTTCAACTCCTGTTACTTCTCTTGTTACCTGCACTATTTTCCCACCTTTTTCCCTTCCCTTGCTGTTTCCATGGGACTCCGTGAATACTGTCACCAGTGTTTTCTCTCCATGAAATGCTTATTCTTCTAATGTGAATGTGCTTTTGTTCTTTGTATTAACATGTCACATAGACATAAGTATGTAGCAGTCTGTGTTTTAGAATCTGGCTGAGACGTATGTGGGTTATTAGTAGAAGGTTGACAGGGCAAGGTACTTGACTAAACAACATCATGACAATGTGCCATGAAAGCCTATACTTAGAGAGATTTTACAGAAACAAGTATTTAATGGGAATAAGAGTAAAAATATTATTCTGATGCCACCACATGAATTTACATTTAATTAGAAAAATCTTACATTGAAAAATATTCCAATTCCAACTGATGTCATGCTTGAAGTGAAGTGAATGATAATGTCCCCATTCTACCCTCATTAGAAACCAGGTTGAGATGGATTTTTCTCATATTTGTGGTAGAGGGAGAGACATTGTCTTCTTTGTTTGACCTACATAGAATAGTTATGTGCTAAAAGACCAAATCAGGTCTGGTGAGAACTTCTCAATAATAAACAATTTTTGAAATTTTAATGGTAATATATAAATCATGGTTAACAGGATTTTGAAGAGACCAGATTACTTCTAACAGTTAATCATATAATGTTTTGCCTCAACAGCAGGATGGATTATTTTATTTTATGAGCAAATGCATCAAGGAAGGTGCAGGTGCTAAAGGTTTGCTCCTTCCCCAGGCATTTCTCTTCTGCTTGTAGCTTTATACTGATTAAATTTAAATATGTCCTCTCACACCAATGGTAAGATCTACTTCTGTCTTTAGTCCTCTGAATTTTGAGAAGTTTTACCTCTTGTCTGACATTATTCACATACAAAATAAAATTTCTAATTAGCGGTTTGGCTGGACTATCTTATTTTTTTAAATTTGTTTTTGAGAGAGAGAGAGAGAGAGAGAGAGATTGTGAGTCAAGGAGGGCCAGAGAAAGAGGGGGACAGATGATGTGTGCTGACACCAGAGAGCCCTATGCAAGGCTAGAACTCACGAACTGTGAGATCATGACATGAAACGAAGTCAGACACTTAACCAACTCATCCACCCAGGTGCCTCTGGACTATTCTATTTTTTTTTAACATAACACTGTTTAAGGATACACCCTAGTCTTAAAAACTTACTAACATTGTCCAAGGTTTCCTACTATGGCCGTTCTTTTGTTTTCTCCTCTCCCATCTTCCTTCAGGAGATCTCATTCTCATGTTTGTGGAAGCTATACTTTTTTTTAAAATGAAGTATTTAATGCAGCCATTATTCTTCACTTTTCTCCACAAGTACTTGTAATATACTTCTTGGGCAGCTCTTTAATGACACATTCATATAACTGGACCATCTCATCCCATACCAAATAGAGACTGCCTCAGGATGAGATTGGTGAATTTTATAAAGTAATGCACATTGATGATATTCAGCATTGTATAGCCCAAGTTCAATTCTTGGTTGTGCAATGTATAACTCTTCACCTTACAAACCACCTGTAGGAGACCCCACTTTCACCATTTCCAGTCTTCTCTTCCTGGGCAGCTCTGCATGGGGTTGCCCATGCGGTAAGTGGCTCTGGTAGCTCCAACCTACTACCCTACCCCCACGCTGTGCTTCAGTGTCACATGCTTCCTGTTCCAGGGTTTCTTTTGACATCGCTGTGAGAACTTGCTAAGTGTCCACACATGCACAGTCTGAGCCTGTGAGGTCTTAATGCCAGGCAGGACGAAACTTGGATGAATAGGAAATGAGAACCAAAGAACAAATTCCTCCCCTTTCTCTTCTCCAAGTGAGAGTCCTGAGATGCACTTAATGCAGTTTCACTGGGACTACAGAACACTGTGAACACTCAAAAGTGCATCTTTGACCCTTACACCTTGGAATTATACATCTGTGAAAAGTAATAGCACATGTGTCATTTACTTTATGTTCTACCTAGTAGGTAACCTGTGCAAAGACAGTTTCAGAAATGGTCCTGGAAAGCAGAGCCTCAGGAAGAGAGCTCATACCTGAATTACTAACAAGCAGAAGATTGATGAGGGTGTCCACGAAGGTGGTGTGTGACAATAAATTCAGGCATTCCATGGCATCACAACTAGGGTGGCTTTTACCTACGCTTAACTAGGATGGTGTAAAGAGGAAAGTGAGCCATTGTGATGTTCATTCATGGTGCACATGGCCAGTAGGGGAGAAATGAATATAAGGATGGCAAGCTGGCTTTGACTAGCTTATTGAAAGTCTTGGAAAATAAAGATGTTAGGCTAGAAGCAGCAAAATTCAACTAAATCAGAGAGACATAAGATCTTTTTTTAAACACTAAACTACACTCCAGTTAGTTAATATACAGTGTAATCTTGGTGTCAATATAGTGTTTCAACGCTTCCATACGACACCCGGTGTTCATCACCTGTACACTCCTTACTCCCCATCACTTATTTCACCCATCCTGACCCCTCCCAACCTCCCTCTGGTAACCATTGGTTTGTTCTCTATAGCTTAGTGTCTGTTTCTTGGTTTGCCTCTCTTTCCTCCCAGGATCATTTTTTTAAATTTCTTAAATACCACATATGAGTAAAATCATACAGTATTTGTATCTTTCTGACTGACTTTTTTTACTTAGCATAATACTCTCTTGCTCCATCCATGTCATTGCAAATGGAAAGATTTTATTCTTTCTTTATGAAAGCTCTAAGATCTTTAAGGTAACTTTTAAGGAAATACTCTTCTTCTGTAGCCGTGAGAAGTGTGTGCTGAAAACCAGGCCCAGCTTCAGAATATTAGTGTAGTTGACATGCAAAGCAGTTTAACATATCTTTTATGTCAAAGTCAGGCTACGCTGGAAAAGAAACAAGACTCAAACCTGAAATAGGCCTGTGGATGACAAGCCCGAGACTCTTAAATTCCAAGTGTCTCTTGAACCAACCAGGAGCCCCATGTGGGGCTAGAACCCACAAACCATGGGATCATGACCTGAGCCAAAACAAAGACCTAGATGTCTAACCAACTGAGCTACCCAGGCACTCTTCAAATTCAACATTTCATATAAACTTTGCCTCACCCGTCTTGTTCCTGCTGCCCCAATTAGATTGCTATGACCTAACTAGTTCTTTCTGTACACAGGTGCAACCTGACTACACCTGACCTTATGCAGTTCAGCAGGATTCTCACCTAATTTCCTAGATCTCACTCTTGATGCTATTACAGGAACCCCTAGGTACCCACTCATAAGTTACCTGGGAGGATGGAGTAGTTAATGGCAAGACGATAATGGCTTTTACCAATGGAAGGGCAGAGCCAGTGGATAAATCCTTCTCTCTTTCTTTCCTGTGATCAGCATTCCTGAGATGTACCTTACCTGGCTACCATAGTACGCACCTCTGATTGGGACAATCGTTCACTGACGGTGGCTTCCACTTGGATAAAGTGCTCTTATATAGGGCCACCCTCCTCTTGTCCTTTAGTCCTGTGGATTTTCCTCCTCATGGTCTCTGAGATCATGATGCATGAGGTGACAGCACCAAAGATGTTTGCCTCAGACTCCACTCTCTGAGAAACAACAAATAAGATAGAATTCAATAAATACAATTAAATATATTGAATTAACAAATAATACTTATTTAGTATTATGTGTAGAGAATATACTAAGTCTAAATTTGTCTGTTTTTTTTCAATATAATTAAGTTTTTGGAAGCCTCTGCTATTTCTGATTTCTCAATATGGTGCTCTCTTCTCTGAAGAGTAATTTGAAAATAATTGTCATATAACCCTTGGTTGCAGTAACTCTGCTTGCAAAAATGTATCCAAAGGATATACTCTAAGGAGCATAAAAACCATTTTATAATTATGATTCTCACATCACTATGGATGATAGGAGGAAAACATCAGAAACAGTTACAGACTCAAGTTAAATTATTTAAATAAATTATGATACAGATAAAAGATGAAATATTATACAATATTGAAAGTCACAATCTGGGAGCATATATAAATATCTGTAATATGTTCTCAAGGGAAAATATGTTAAAATCTGGATGTACTGTGTGACTTTCATTTTGGAAATATATAAAAACATTAATAATAGGTATTTATGATTTTATACAATATTTTATTATTTTAGAAATCCTCTTTTTATGTTTTTAAGTTTTGTATAATAAAATCATTACTTTGAAATCAGATAAGTAAATACTTTATCAGCAGTGCCTGGGTGGCTCAGTTGGTTAAGCAGCCAGCTTTTGATTTCCATTCAAGTCATGATGTCACAGTTCATGGGATTGAGCCCTGTGTCTGATTCCGTGTGGACAATATAGAGCCTGCTTGGGATTCTCTCTCTCTCTCCCTTCGCCCCTTCCCAGCATACACATATGCACATGCTCTCTTGCTCTCTCTTTCTTTCTCAAAATAAATAAACTTAGAAAAAAGATAAGTAAATACCTTATTACCATAAATTATCTGAATCTTGTACTTGTGATATTTTATCTTCGAATACTTCAGTATTTTTTTCATAATCTATGATTACCTCTTTAAATATTTCACATTAAATAAATGTCTATGTCTTATTTTTTTAATTTTTATTTTTTAGAGAGAGACTGTGCAAGTGGGGGAGAGGAGCAGAGAGAGGCTCAGCACAGATCCTGATGTGGGGCTCGACCCCATGACTCTGGGATTGCGCCCTCAGCCGAAATCAAGAGTTAGAGGCTCAACCAACTGAGCCACCCAGGTGCTCCTGTCCATACCTTTCACTAACCAAGTGGTCTCCAAATATTTTTTTCTTTTATCAAGTAATGTTCAGAACAGACTGAATCATAGAGTTCCAAAAATATTGGTACATAGTTTAACTAACATTTCCAGGATCCATTATGGAAGACAAGTGGGATATTATAAGACTACAATAAGTTGGCATATTCTAGAAATATATTCAATGCAAACATTATTAAAATATAAGGAATAATATCAAGACACTGGCATTACATTTGCACATATACACAATCTTCCACATGGCTGCTAGGAGACAATGTTGCAAACTTTGCAGTAAATCAAATATATTATTGTCCAGGGACAAAAGAGAAAAAGGGAGGTACTCTTTTGATTGGCTGAAATCACATGTATAAAACAATGCAAACTAGATTTAAAAAGATTACTCACTTAATTGCCATATCTTCCACATGGCCAAAATTACGGTAGGAAGGCAGCCTTGGCACATACCTAAGTTTTTACTTTCTAAAGAAATATCTACTTGCCTTCAGCTACCAAGGATAAAGTTCATTGATAGAGATAAGGTCAGTTTGCAGTAATTATGATGATTGCATTAAATTTTACTTAATAGCATCTTTCTAGCTCTTCCTCAGCCAGTTAGAAAACCACAATTAATAGCTGCATGGATCTTTGACACCTTATTTTTGGAAATTCCATGGTCAACAGCAACTAACCACAGATAGAATATTTCTTGTTGATTCCTGAAACTCAAGCAATAAGAGAGTTAAGTGACAACTGATCTGAAAACCAGTGTTACATGCCGAATGCAGTTAATACAAAAATATGTTTCTTCTGTGCAAAATATCTTCAAGAGACAAACCAACTGAAGAAGTTACCAAATATGGCATTGATGGACATTTCACTACTGCCTACTTGATTCACAGAATTCTAACCACTGCTCTCTTTTCTCACAGACTTGAAAAAACTTCAGCTGCCTGACCAAGGATGCATGTTAAAACTAGTATCATGGAAAAAAAATCCCTGGAGACTATATAACCAGAAGACCAGAAGAGTGATTCCTCTACCTTAGTTTAGTTAAGAGAGTCATAGTTTGGTTGTAGAGAATTGAGTTTTGTTTAAACCATTTAATGAAAAAAAAATGGTTCACATATATTTCTGGAATGGGGCTATGTAGAAGTGCAACACTTTATTTGGGATGTGTAATGATTAGAGCGGTCATAAATCCCCAGCAATTATAAATAATAATATTGGTATTAGTAATAAGAAGCTCCCAGAATTTAGAGAAGTGGTTCTCAGTGTTTAAGACTATTAACAATCTTGGGGCGCCTGGGTGGCTCAGTCGGTTGAGTGTTCGATTTCGGCTCAGGTCATGATCTCACGGTTCGTGGGTTCGAGCCCCATGTCGGGCTCTGTGCTGACAGCTAGCTCAGAGCCTGGAACCTGTCTTCGGATTCTGTGTCCCTCTCTCTCTGACCCTCCCCTGCTCATGCTGTCTCTCTCTCTCCAAAAATAAATAAAAACATTACAAAAAAATTTTAAGACTATTAACAATCTTGCTCGAAATGTTGACTCTATAAATCTAGAGTAGGGACTAGGAAACTACCTTTTAACTAGGAAAACAGGTGATTTTTTTATACAGCTAACTTAAAGATTTCATAAACAAACTTAGTCCTAAGTTATCTTTTTCCATATGTTTCTGTTAGTCCCCAACTGATTGTGATTATATTTTTCTCAACCAGATTGAAAACATTGACCTTTATTTTGCATTCCTAGGCTAGTTTTAGCATTATGTTTGGAGAGGTATGGGATGCATTATGGCTATTTATTATTATAACTCATCACCTATGTATTGTACTTATAATTACCCAAAGTACTCATTTAATGATGTTTTTCTGAAGTAAAGCTGATAGCAATTCTGACAGGTTGGTAAGGCAGACAGCAACCTCATTTTCTTTATAAAAATCAAATTATAGAACCCTTAAATAATACACTTATAACTTCACTTGCAGTTTTTTTTTTTTAATATTTATTTATGTTTGGGAGAGCAAAAGGTGGGGAGGGGAAGAGAGAGGAGGACAGAAGATCCGAAGCGGGCTCTGTACTGACAGGCTGACAGCAGCAAGCCCAATGTGGGCCTTGAATTCACAAACCGAAAGATTACCACCTGAGCCAAATTTGGAGGCGCAACTGACTGAGCCACCCAGGTGCCGCCACTTGCACTTTTTATTACAGAAAAATGTATTGTTAAAACAAAATCATTTTTCTTTACTGTGGTTTTATGTCTTAAATTATTGGATTCACACAAATCTTGGTTATTGGCTGACAGAATAAAGACCTCCTGAGTGTAGGTGCGATGACCCTAGCACCTAGAAACACATGGTGAATATAAACAATGAAAAGATGGAAAGAATAAAAGTAAGAGAACAGACTTTAAAGAAGGAAGTGCATCTAAATGTATAACGATAACACTAAATTTGTCCTAGGATTTTCCCCCAAAGGGGAAAATATATTCAGTGTACCTCATTTGTTTAAGTAGTTATACCTTCTTATCCAAAAATATTTTCCTATACTTGAACATCCTTCAGTACCTATTTATTTTCCATTATAATCCATTGTGAAGCATTTTCCTACCCTACAGTGAATTTGAATTAAAGTGCCATGTGCCGTTCTGAAGAGCTTGCTTCTATGAAGTATTTGCTATAATCACGGGCACCCTTTTCAATTGGTATTGCTGCTCTATAGTAGAATTGGAGGCAAACCACATAACTGTGATTGTGAGCGTGTGTTCATGTATGTGTATGATGTGCTTTATTGCTCTATATCTGTGCCTTTGTATATGATTAATATTTTGCCTATATTAAAGATGTATTACTAAAGTCACCAATTTATTTTGTCCAAATGACTAATCCAAGTAAAAAGTAATAGAAATGTACAAATCTTTTATAATCATATTCATAATTGTACATCATCAATTCCAACTCTTTATATAATATAAATATAAAATATAAAAATATATGTGTGAAGACATGTAAAATCTGCATTCACTGGTCATCTTCTGCAATAATAAATTGGATTTTATAGGAATTTTTCAAACATTCTTTGCTGTGTGTGTGGGCATGCATGTGTGTATAAATTAATTTTCCCATTTGATTGTGAACAAGCAGTATTTTGTCATTCATTTGCTACTACATTGTCTCAAATCACCCTGAGTTCTTTTCTTCTTTCCTGAAAATATTCGGCAGATGCTTCTCCATAGTGAGGGAAGTTATATTAACCTCATTATGCTTAAAAACTACTTATGAATCTTGGAAAACATTTACTTAGGGTACAGAGAATGGCTTTTGGGATTTCATTTTATTGAAATTATATATTTTTTTAATCCACATAATCCAAATGTTTCACACCTTCATGATTCAAAGCTTTTTAAATAACTCCTATGAGTGTTTTTTTTTCTCAGAGAGAGTATAAATACTTTGGTATTGCAGATATTAAATGTGCAGTGCAGTTGAATAAATCTGTTTTATCTGTAAACTGTGTGTACCTGTAAATACATTTCTAGTCAAGGATTGAATTAAAGTAATTTGGAGTGGGTAGGGAAAAATAAAAGAATTATATAGACTTGTACAATACAAGGATGGTCCATTGAATTAATTTCTATGCCCTCTTCAAAACCATAGGCTGTCCTCCCAACACTGATTCCGTAGCTAAGGAATTAAGTACTGCCTTACCTCAATATTGAATTATTGAGGTACATATTGAGTTGTGTCCTCCTTTCCAAAAATACAGGGTAACTTTTCCTCATTAGGAGTAATCACAGCTGTCAATCCTGAAGACCTGTGACATAAACAAGAAGGTAATTGTTATTTTTATTTTTTTATTTTTATTTTAGTGAGAGTGAAAGAGAGCTGAGGAGAGGGGCAGAGAGAGAGAATCTCAAGCAGGCTCCATTGTCAGTATGGAGCCCAACATAGGGATGGATTCCATGACCATGGGATCGTGACCTGAACCAAAATCAAGAGTCCAACATTCAACCGATTGAGCCACCCAGGTGCCCCAATAATTGTTTTATTTATTTATTTATTTATTTATTTATTTATTTATTTTAAAGTGTGTTATTTATTTTGAGAGAGAAAGCAAGTAGGGGAGGGGCAGAAAGAGAGGGAGAGAGAGAATCCCAAGTAGGCTGGGATTCTCTCTCTCCGTTGCACGGAGCCTGGCACAGAGCTCGAGCACACAAACAGTGAGATTCATGACCTGAGCCGAAATCGAGAGTCCTACATTATCTGACTGAGACACTTAGGCACCTGATGTTTTTAAATGAAAAGATACCTCTTAATGCATCCGAGAAAGACAGTTTTCAACTCCAAACTAGACTAACATGAGTTTACTACTTGGTGAGTTACCTATAGTGGCTACATCAGGTGGAGTGACGGCACAAAGTAATCTTTATTTGCAGCAAATGAGGAGATCAGGGGGAATGTTTTCCAAAGCTGTGACTCCTGAGCAGAGGGGAGCAGGTCCCTTTTAGAGTTTAGGATGTGTATTTAGAAAGGGGAACTTTGTCATCACATATAAAGGTGGACATAAGGTTGTGTAGACCTATTTAGAAAACATGGTTATAGAAGCAACCTATGTTATGTTAATACAGTTTATGCTCCTCCTAAGGAGGAAAAGTAACTGTCAGACATTTCTTGGTTCAAGTGTGCAGGTTTGGTGCCTGGGTGCAAGCTAGTTTAGGCTGGTTTAGGCTGGATTATTGGTCTGCCTGCCAGTAGATAGTCCAGGGCTATCCTGTGGTCTATGACCCTTTGGATTGAGGAATATCGCACCTTGCTTGTTCATAGGCTAGAACCATATCAATTGACCTTGAATCCAGGCTTTGGTACACACAGCTAGTGTATTTGTTAGTGAAGCCTGGAAAGAAACAATAGCTGATTAGGGAGAAGCAGTTCTCTGAGAAACAACCTTTACATTTTCTGTAGTTTCACCTTCATTAACTGCATCAGGCATGGTTTCAGTGCCTCAACTCTAACAGTATCTTCATTTATTTTTTATTGTTACTAATAAAATAGAAATTTGCTGGTACAAAGGAGCCATGGTCATATAGTCAATAGATTATTTTTCCAATGGCTAATAATTAAAGAGCTGTAAAAGGAGTTTTGGAAAAAAGAAAAAGGAGGCACCTGGGTGGCTCAGTCAGTTAAGCATCCGACTTTGGCTTAGGTCATGATCTTGCAGTTTGTGACTTTGGGCCCCGGGTCAGGCTCTGTGCTGACAGCTCAGAGCCTGGAGCCTGCTTCAGATTCTGTGTCTCCCTCTCTGTCTGCCCCTACCCTGCTCACTCTCTCTGTCTCTCTGTCTCTCTCTGTCTCTCTCTGTCTCTCTCTCTCTCAAAAATAAATAAACATTAAAAAATTATATTAAGTAAAAGGTAAATTCCTGTATTGGCTGCATCTTATACTGTGAAGTTAAACACTGATTTAAAATATGGAGATGTAGAATGGTGTTTTCCCTCCTCTGTGTCTCTGACAGCTAGTAAAATAAAATTAATATAAAAAGTAGGTAAAATGACATAGACATTTCAATTAACTAATGTGAAATATGGAAAGAGGATGAAATTATTTAATATTTTTCTATCCCAATCTGCCTGGCACATACCATATATATTTAAGACAAGAAAAGGGAAGGGGATAATCACCAAGAAGAAATGTAAGAAAAACTGTTCAGAAGACGTATTATTTTGAGAAACTAAAAATATTAAGGCAAATAGTTTTTAATAATTTTTTCCAAATTGTAAAATGCTTCAAAAATGCAAGTTTATTCAATGTCCTGTCTATTGTACACTTCTGAATTATCTCTGCTTTTCACTGTCTCTAAGCTATTTTAGAAATCTGCATAGAAAGCTGATCATAATAAAAATGATTCTAGTCTTTAGAAATACAAATCATGGCTGGGGTATATAATGGATTATTCCCCTGTGAATATTGACACATTTTGTATTAATTTGTAAATTTATTTTAATGCCAGTAATGGCATACGTGTGTGTGTGTGTGTGTGTGTTGAAATTGCCTTTGAACCAATTTTAATATCTTCCTGTTTCCTTCATTAATTAGCAAGTTAAATGAAATATTTGACATTTATCCAACTTGTGTAAAAATTATTTTACTTTACCTTTAACAAATATCATAGACCACATAGATATTTCAAAATAATCTTTATTATGATAAAACCATAGAAGGATATGATGAATGAGTTAAAAGAGTATAGGAAAAATATTAAATAATATTAAAAAGTAGTAGAGGTATAGACTGGATTAGAAGTACACAGAATTGAATCAATAATGTTGAAGTCATACTGATATGGAGGGTACCTTGAGAAAATAATGATGCAGAAAAGGAGTAAATCCTTAAATAGAGTGAATAAATGAGATATTTAGAGTGGAGAAATTTTTATAAAATAGAGATACTGTTGAATTTTAGAACAGGATTAAATAAATAGGCCAACAATGTTTAAAGAAAATTAATTATAAAATAGAAGTTTTCTGGCCTTCAGAAACAGAAATCACATCCCTTATATGGGGAAAAAATTCAGAAAGACTGAGCTTTCACTGAAAAAACAAAAAAACAAAAAGCTGCAAGAGATAGTAGAAGAAAAGTTAAGAGGGAGATATAAGATATGAAGAAATGCATAATTTTTAGAAGAAAATTATTACAGTTTCCCCAACAAAACCAGTGATTTGAGGATATCGCACAGATGATAGTGGTGTCAGCCCAAAACAAAGGAACTAAGATAACTCAACAAACTGACTCACAGACAGATGACTGAATATACCAACCAAGACCTGTGTGGGATCAATATCTGTGCAGAAGACAGCAGACCCAAGCAAACAGGCCACATATACATGTGTTACTGAGAAACAGGTCGTGTATACACCCCGGGAGACCTAAGTGGTACTCACAGGCAATTGGGGGTGATTAATTTAAGATCAGCAGCTGATAGGGGGAAGGCATTTACATACTGCAGTCCATGGATGTGGGCAAAGGAAACTTGGGGATGTAGTTATTCTGACAGCTAACTGAACTTTTCAAGACAGTGCTGAAGAGAAAAGACAGAAAATAAAATTCAACATGAGCAGGACAGGGACCATAAGGGGGTGGGGGGGAGAACTCTAAGAAAGGAAGGAGAGAAACAAAAGAGGGAGTTTCATGGTGAACCTAGCTGTACTTTTGAACATTGCTGAATCCAACAGAAACAGCTCTGGGGTTGTGGAATTGAAAGTCTATCCACTTTCTCCACAACAACATACTTCCTCTAAAATTTGGGAACATGGGGGCACATGAGTGTCTCAGTCGGTTAAACATCCAACTTCAGCTTAAGTCATGATTTTGGGGTCTGTGAGGCTTGGGCTCTGTGCTGACAGCTCAGAGCCTGGAGCCTGCTTTGGATTCTGTGTCTCTCTCTATCTCTGCCCCCCCCCCCCCACTCTCATTCTGTCCCTCTCTCAAAAATAAATCAACATTATTATTTTTTTTAAACTTAGAAACATAAGTTCCCTCCCTGTAAAATAAACAACAGAAAAGGATGGTAGTTAAATCCCTTCATTATTTTCTTTTGTTAGAGAAATATAATTAAAACAAAATCTCTTCCCAACGCTGAACCCTCTCCAAAGGTAGAAGGGAATGAAAGTAATTCCATTATTGAATAAGCGTTAAGCCAGAACGTGAAGTGCATCTGGGCAATCTGCTAAGAGAAGGAAAGGCAGAAGGAAATCTCACCTTTTTATATAGCCAAACAGCTGCAACCTATTGCATACATGTCCTCAAGTGGGACAGTAACTAATCCTAAAGTAAAAGAACTTGACAGCACATTTTGCCACTCATAGGTCCCCTTAGATTTGGGGTAATCTGTGTTGACCATCAGCAATAACTAATTGGTTTTAGGCAAGAAAAAATACATAAAGCTTAATATTCTAAGAATTTTTACAGCACGGAATGTGTATCTGTGTGAGTATGTGGTTATGTGTGCAGAAATATAACTTTTATACTTTGACATAAAACAGCAATTTTTAAACCTCTGTAGAGGAAGATGACATCACTGCAAAGAAAATAATGAAAGCAAGTGTCCTAAAATTTTCAGAATAGGACATATAATTGCTATTGTAATCCAAACTAGAGATATTATTCATAAATATAACTTGTTCACTTTGGAAACTGAACAGTGGTTGTGGAATTTAGTGTAGGGAAACAGTTCAGAAACAGGCAAGAGGCATTAAAATTATAATGTTTAACAGAGAAGTTCTCAATATCTTAACTATATACTGATTAACAGTTCCAAAAGTCATCACTGCAAATTGACATTTCTCATTACATGTTGGCTTCTCCGTGTGTGTGTATGTATTTCACATAACACAATACACTGATTATCTTAGCTAAGGTACTCTCAAATTCTATTTAGTCTTATATCTCTATTTAGACAACATTTAATAAAATGTTTTAATTGACACAGTTAATTTGAAAATATCACTCCCCTCCAAATAGGAAAAAAGCTATCTAAAAGTTATAGAAACTAAGTTTAAGCCCATCATCCAGATGCAATCATTGTTAATACTTCACTGTTTTCCCTTTTGGTCAAGTTTATATGCAGTGCCAGTTGAGAAACTGACTTTTGCCAATTTGCATTAGTAAATTTGTGATGATAAAATGTCAATCACATCTCTAGGCATAAAATTCAAAATAACGTGAATTCCTCACAGATTAAAGTTTTGTTAAAATGTAATTAAATTTGAGGTCATCGGGCTCAACCATTTGCAAAAATTTTTAGATGTTTCCACATGACACCCCCACCTAAGCTGAAATAGAGAAACACCTGACTTCATTAGGATAAACCCTGAATGATGGAAGTATTCAGTCTTGCATCTCTCACAAACATGTCTTATTCCTGAGTGTATTGCCTTCTCTGTGTTTACATGTATAGACTATGAGGTTCCCAATGGAGCCTCAGTCAAATCTCCCTGAAGATCTCCTGAGACTCACCATGTATTTATTTTTCTTTTGTTGTTTTTATAATGTGTAAGAAGGTGTTGTCTGGTTTTTTTTAAAGAAAAACTGGCTATTATTCAACTTACAGTAAGAACGATTATACATATTTTAACAAGGGTAGTAGATATCATGAAGTGTTTAATACAATATCTGTGGAAACTCACTTTTTTCTAGAAATTCTACTTCCTTGTTATTTACTATTTATATTGGAGAATACAAGGTGATGTGCCCATTGAACTTGCCTCACGTGATGTAATAGAGTTATGATTTTATATGGCTCTGTGGTTTTCTGTCTGCATCTCACTGGAGGTAATGGTCTCAACACACTTTTACCAAAGCCACCTATTAGTGAGCAAAGAGCATGGCTATTGGTCCCTGGTAAATCTGTTAGGGAGTGGGGGAAAGCAATGCTTGGTTGCACTGAATTGCTTTGACGTGCAAACAAATCCCACCATTAACTGATGGCTGAAAAAAGTATCATGGCAACTTGTCACTTGACATTTTCACAGCAAAGGAAAAAAAAGATAATATACACACAAACCCTTCAGTTGGGCTTGCTTTCTGATATCTGACGTGATGATCATGTTATTATGATTTAAATTATGTACACATAATTTAAAATATGTACACATATTTCTTATGCTTTGAAGAAGTATATTCAAAGTATCTTCCAGCTTAAGGAAGTAAATCTTATTGAAATTTGACAAGATCACGATCCGTTCCATCATCTGCTTTTTTCACTTTATGTTATGTGTTGAACATTTTCTTCTGTCATTAAGTTGTCTGTGACAACCTGATGTTTTATAACATCACTACTGCTATTCCCATTATGACCTCTACCACCACCTGTGACAGTGAGTACTCACTCTTCTCCCTCATTTCAGGACAAAGAGACTTAGGTTTAGGGGGATATACAATGTGTCAAGTTAACATATTTAATAAGTAGTGAACCCCAGATTTCAGTTCATGTGAGAACTCTGTCATAATCCTTAACCATGTGTCACCATTAACTCATAAAATTCTACCAGAAAGATATACCATAATTTATTTGAATGGATGTTTAGATATATTTTCAAATTAAACTTTTGTAAATAACAATATAGTATATAATATATAATTATATATTATATATCATATGTCATATGTATAGTACATAGTCTTTCTGTTCCTTTTCTTTAATGAAAACAAATTAATGTAGATTTTTATTCCAGGATGGTCAGCTTTATCTCTACTGCAATTTTTAGATATTTTACCTCAAATGTGGTCTCCTTTAAAGCAATAAATGTTTACCTCATGCTGAATGCTATTTTTGATGAAATATGTGCAAATGGCTTATTTTATATAATCGTGAAAATAACGCTGATTTCAGACTAAGCACTTTCAAATGAGATAAGCATATTACTGTAAAAACAGAAAATGTGGAGTCAAAACACTTCACCAAGTAAATGCAAGAAAAGAGCTGTAAATGACACAGGTAGAAAACTCACACCCTTTCCACACATGTTAGATTTTTGAGTCCCCACATTAGTTGTATTTTGGGGTCATAACAAAACACACCTTTGATGTTGTTTCTTGATGTGTTAAAAATGAACTTATTATTAGGAATATGTTTTGAACAATGGCTTTGTTGTGTCTTAACCTTCATTATTCAAAAGACAAAATGGTATAAAATGTGCAAAGGTATAGATGACTATATTACAATAAATATGTATAACTGTAAGTTTACAGATTTTAGTAATAATCTGTTTTTCTGTGTGTGCACACATGCACATACACACGCACACACACACACACATACACACACATAGCCAGGAATAATTTGTGATCTCCAGACTTACCTCTTCAATATTTTTCATTATTCACATATTCATTCATTTTGCACATGTTTCTATTTCTTGCCTCTCTTATTTATTTCTGCTCCAATTCTTATCTCCACTTTCTTCACATATTTTTTGTTTAATTTGTATATGATTTTTGAAGTTTCTTTGAATTCTTTCAGGACAGATGGAATATAAATCAATGTTTAACCTTGATGGAGGTGCCGTCAATCACTGTCTCTGTTCTGAATGTCTCCAGAATAATTCTGTTGCATCAATTACAGGTGCAGATAGAGGTATGATTACCCATCTCCGTTCTGTAAGGTTTTCAGGACACAACTCCATCTACCTTGATAATAAAGGGACCCTGAGGTATTGTGTGAGGAAGCATGTATCCCAATGGTGAGAAAAATGGTAGGCCAGGAGGCATCATTAACACTATGTATTCGGATAATGAGCTGCGGATGCTCAGAAAAAAAGCAATAATGGTAGGCACAGCTAGCCAGGTCCTTGAATTTTGGCGATGTCTTTTTCTTCTGGGAATAAGACTTAGGAGATTTATGGGTGCTGAGTCAACCATCACTTTACTCCCGAGCTATCAAACACCAGACTCTATGTGAGTATTTACCATCCTTTCTTCTTGTGACAATATCTTGCCTCTCCCAATATTTAAACCCTAGAAGTTAACAAGAAGAAATATGTATACTTAGATTTTTACATAAGTAAATAATGGAGGGGGGGAAGAAAATATAAGTCACTATAGCAACGCAATGCAGTTTGAATGTAGCATAATTCACAAACCTGTCATTTGTCCCCATAAAACAGTCATCTTCTAATCCCATCTCACAGCGATTTCTCATTCCAATTTCAATATTGGGGCTTGGAAGGGACATATGGATATTTTCTTTTGGGAACTTGGAAAATGCAGCATTATTTTCTGAAAGAAAATGATTTTTTTTTATCAAGTACTATATGAGTCTGTAAACCTTAGAAAGTTGCCGCCTGCCTATGCCTTGCCCAAACACAATCCTATTTACTTTGTGATAAACCAAAACAAATTATAATGTTGCATAAATCCTTAATCATTATTTCCTCTGAGACCCAAGTAAAGGGTGCTGGACGGATACTTGTGTTTTAAGAAATGTAAACACTATACAAATAGCATTTTATAGACTCCGTGGCATTGACTTGAGTGATCATAGCAAACCAGGAACCTGAAAGAACCTGAAATTTATAATAAAAAATACCTTCTCAAAAAAAAATCTTTGCAAATTGTATTAAGTTGATATGTTCACATGGTAGTGTCATTGATCACATTATCACACCCTTACCTATCAAATGGCAAGGCAAAGTCACCAACTCAAAGCCTACCAACACAAAAATGTGTCTGCGTATGAAAACTTGCCAGCATTTCCTATGTGCAAACAATGGATTTCAGTGGGCTTCCCACTGAACTGCCTGGTAGAGATCATTGGTCAGATGTAAGCCCGGAACAGAAAATGCGCTATAATAACATCATGGCACAAGTCTTTAGTAAATGTTGGATGCCAGTCTCATCTTGCCCCCAGGTGCCCATCTAGATCTCTGTGGAGGCAAAGCTCTCAGTTATATTCATGTTAATGAGAAATTAGAGATGAAACAGACACTGGATTGTCTTTTTCCTTTACTTCTCTCTATCACAACTGAAAAAACAAATTCTATCATTAAAAGGAGAAGTTATGAACTAGCAATGAAAGTAATGAAAAAAATAATCAGCTCATAGTTTTACCTAGGACATTGTAAAATATATTAAACAGGTATCACCCTTGTTTTTAAAGGCTATTAAATTTAAAATGTAAAAACATAACAGAGTTTTAATTCTTGAGATGAAAAATATTAAAATCTCTCTGCCCTAACCCATTTATGAGACATTAGACTTGACAATTTTTTTTACTAGGATGTTACATAAGACAATACTCTAGCTTCCTATAATAACCATTACACAGAACCTGGTTTTAGCGTTATGGTCTTTGTTTAATGTAAAGAATCTTGTGACAATTGTCTCTATTCACATCTTGACACGGTATTTTGAAGACACCATCAATTTTGTTGTTTCAGGTCCCTACATGAAAATTTCACTCAGACTTTATTACTCTATGAAAACACTGCCTTTCCTTAATGGTTTGGTAAGCAGCCTTTTATAGGATAATTAGACTCATGAAACTCAGCCTGTTTATGTACTTGCCTTCACTGTCACGGAATCTAGCAGAAAGATCTCTGCTCGTTTCCAATTGGTCCTCTTGGGCTGGGTTCTCTGGCAGAATCATTTTCTCCTCATTCCATGGCTTTTTAGATAATCATTGGAATTTTGCCTCAGTTGCCGTATGAATTTATTATTTTACTTTCTATTACACACTCCCTCAAACAATTTGATGGTATGCTCACTCTTTGCTGGTATTATCTCATTTAATCCACAAAACACTGCTCTGCCACAGCTATTATTATTTATGTATTTACACTATATACATTTTAAATAATCTGTCCAGGATTGCATGGCAAATGTTGCCTTGATCTCTGGTTGAATTCAAAACCTGTGACCCTATAACTAGTGCTCAGACTCGAAGTCAGAAAAATAGCACGTGCTCTGTTGTAAAGGAGAAACCTGTTTATTTTCTTCCTCCTTCTGCCCCCTTCCTTTTCTTTTTCTCTTTCTTTTTTACCTTTTTTATGCTTTCGCATGTCCCTTCTTTAATTCAAGAAATTTCATGGAGGCAACATTCATAGGATGTGTCATCATTGTTTTCTGTTCTGGGAAGAGAGAAGACAGTAGCCGAGGGTGAGCTAAGAGACTGTGTTTCCACAAAAAGTAATGGCCAATCTCACCCTATTCATCCTCATCTTCAAATAGGAAAATTAAAACATAATACACATCCTCTCTTAAATTCCTTTAATTTTGTATTTCTAAATTATTGCGAACAGCGTTTCTGTTTTACTATTGCGTGCATTTCAGTATTTATGAGATGGTTTCACAAGATGCAGGTGAAATCAAAGATCCAACCTTGCAGTGAAAACATTTCCTACAGGGACATGTCTAACTTACAACACAGCAGCCAGTGAATTACATCGTTGCTAGAATTTTTTGTTGTCACATGAACCTTCCTGTTCTTATCTTTTTATCCCAAGCCTAGACTGTAAAATATTCAAGTGCCATGAAAGCTTATTGAGTAGCAGAATGGCTGTGGGTTTAATATTCAATTTGTGGCCTATCCTGCAAAATTCTGAAAAATGTGGATAAAGAACCTTGCTCCACATTAATATCTCAGTTAACGTTCACAATCATATTGTGATTATTATGCATAAGCTCTTGGCTGCTGCTTTCTTTCTGTCTCATGTTCTTTATGTTCCTTTCTCTCTTTCAGAAAGCATTATTTTTGAAATTGTTCCTTTAGAATTTCATTTAGCCGCCAAAAGCTCATCAGATACTTGATTCTTTCTTAATAGTGATAAAGTGTCTTCCTGGATATTAACAAGAATATTCCACTTAGTGTCACCTCACAATTTAAAAATTAGTGGCCTGCTGCACACCCCTAATCTCTTTATTCAGAACGCTGTCTCAAGGTCATTTATTTTTTTGGCCCTCTTCAACAGACTATTCTGTATTTTTAACATAGGATTTTTGTCCCATTGAAATTGTAAATAACTGACAAAAATGAAATCCAAATACATTTATGTTTTGACCACATATGGTAAAAATCTATGATTATCTATTTATATCTGGATCATTAAAGTGGTATTTATTGAACTCTGTGTAAGGATCATAATAATACAGTAATAACCAATATTTCTTGAGTTTTTATATTTATTATAAAGTTTTAAGTGCTTTGTGTTTATTAATGCTCATGTTAAGCCTGAGATGTAGGCAGGAGGAGAGTATTCTCCTGATATCTACATTTTGCTGATTAGGATTGAGTCAGAAAGAGACTAAATAGAGGGCAGGTTCCCAGGGTGGGTAAATCGGAGGTCTGCTTCTACCAGGTTCCACCTCACTGCTGCACACTGTGGAATTCTAATGTACTCGGTTATCCCACTCCAAGACAAATGTCTACTTTATATACTATGTTGTCACACGAAGTGAAATCAGTCACTAGCTTAAACTAACTTTTGAAAATTCCCTGTTGCAGTGATTTAGAGAAAGGAAAGAACACCACTGTTCTCATTTCACACACAGAAATGTGAAGT
Source organism: Cryptoprocta ferox (assembly GCA_028646485.1). NCBI lineage: Eukaryota > Metazoa > Chordata > Mammalia > Carnivora > Eupleridae > Cryptoprocta > Cryptoprocta ferox. The sequence continues at coordinate 129,873,613 of CM053572.1, forward strand.
GCTCATTTGCTTCCATATACCAGATACATAGGGTGATATGTAAACACAACTATAGATAGAATACTTGCTTAGTTAGATCTTCCTTTGTCGATCTGTAAGATATTTCCATTGAATCTATCTTCTCTTTTTAATGGTAATGATTTTTTTTTTTACCTCAGGAAAGTCTTGACGAGATTAAAATAGATATATGGCTCCACAGAGGAAGTTTCTATAGTAACAGAAAATACATAAAAGAGAGAAGCACCAAAATGTAACATTCAATTCACACTGAAAGATGTATTTATTCTATTTATAAATCTAATACCATGTTGGATTCGCTGTTAATTCCCATCTTTAACATTCTCTACTTCATTTGTCTTAAAAACCCATATACTGTTGGTTCTTGAAAGATAATTGAAGACATTTGCATTTTCTATAATGAAAAGGAACTAGGGGCAACTAGAGAAAGCAATGTTGAGACATACATTTCCAGCTTCATGTGCTTCTCAGCTCTCCGTCTGAACCAGCCTCTCCACCTCCAACCCCCACATCAACCTCTGAAGGAGTCTATCTTCCACTCCGTCCTGAAGCACTCAGCCTATGAGGACATTTATATCATTTATCACAGTTTTGACCAGATACGCAAGACTTTCTTCTCTGCAGACCTCTTATGTATCCTAGTTTGACCCAACCTAACACTCCTTTCGTTTCTCAAACAATCCCTCTAATTTCTGTAACTTAGAGTCTGTCATGAGTACAATTCTTATAATGATCTCCATCTGTTTTATAAATCCCCCCTTAACTTGTGCTTTAATTGAAACCTAGTTATGTCCTAAGGCAACAATAGCCTTTTCTTGAAGTCTTAGCTGTGTGTGTATGTGTGTGTGCGTGCACATGTGTACGCACACGCGCCTGAACATATGTGTGTGTGCCTGAACATATGTGTTTTCCTTCTCCATGTGGCTAGAGATGGTACAGGGAAATCCCTTTCAATGCATTGCTACTTCTTAGATATTGTTCATCTTCAAAAAAACCCTACTCTCTTGAAAGCTATATTTCAGACTATATATATACTGTCATTGCTGCATTACATAACAGTCTTTACAAGGAACTCTTTCATTTCATAAAATATTAGTTCTCTTGATTTAATGTCTTTATTTCTCCTGAACACTTGGATACATTTAGTCATTTCTATATCACTGGTCCAGTATATGATACTGTATACCTAATACTCTCCTCTAAGTTAGTTCTCATGATCTTCTACATCTCAATTAATGACCTTATCATTTACCTAGCAAGGTCAAAATCTGGAAGCCTTCCCTGACTCTTCCTTTCCTTACACTTTATTACTTGCTCATCAGCAAGTCCTGCAACAGGTAGACATGTAAATGTTTGTAGCCCATTTTAGGCAGTTTATATTTTATTCTGAATATGATCATAATTAACTGGAAATTTTTAAATGGGAGGAAGGATTCAACTTGAACATGCCTGTATTGTTAATCCATAGAGAATTGACACTAGTGGAAACAGGAAGAATTCAGGGAGGTTATTTCAATATCAAAGTGAAATAAAATATTAGTACAGACTTGAGTGATTTCAGTAGAATAGATGAGAGGTGGATGCTTCTCCAGATGTTTATTCCAATCTGGTCACCCGGATTTTCATGCTGATCCTAAAACACAAGGAGCTCATTTTTGCCTTAGGGTTTGTCCCTTCGGTGTTGTGTTTGAGATAGTCCCTAGTTCTTTTGCAGAGAGCATCAATGTACTTCATTACAGTCTGTTCAAATATCACCTCAGATAAAACCCTGTTAATACACCTTTAAATTCTCCCCATCTGTCACAGTCTACTTCACAGCCTAACTTTATTTAATCTCATATATATAATATAGACATACAAAATATATAAATCATATACATGTGTATATATACACCCTTGTATATTATGAATGGTATTATGTATTTATTTATTTCATATCATTTACAATCAAATGACTCACAAATTCTGGGATTTTGATTGTCTTTTTAATCACAAATCTTTAGTACCTAAAACAATAAAAAATGTCATATTTCAAACACTCATTGACAAAATAAATGGAAGTTTTGTCAAGTTTAGAGCTTAGAGAAAAAGGGTAGAATGTATTCAAGTGGATGTAATTTATACGAACTTGTTTACTTTTTATAGGTAAACTGCTTAGACCTGGAGAAAATAAGCAAAATATTTAAGTCTATCACCAAATTATTTCATAGCTAGGCCTAAAATAAATTTTTAGTTCCAAATCTATAGTATTTTACACAATGCATTCAACATAAAAATATATATTTAAATGGAAAGACAGTTGACTCTGACATGAGATGTACCTGTCTCAAAACACCATAACCATCTTTTTTTCAAACTATGAGATCTGAAGAAAGTCATTTAAACATTTTGAGTTTTAGTTCTTTAATCTGTTAAATGACAGCCACAGCATTACCCTTGCAAATTTGTGGCAGGATTTATAACTTGCTATGTATGGGAAGTACTTAATCATTGACAACTATCACTACAAACTTAAATAAGTGGTAGTTTTAATGGTAGTGCTGGTGGGGCTGATGGTGTCGCTCTTGGTTATTACTGCTACGTTGAGCCCAATTTGAAATGGTCAAATATTTTTACATACAGTAGCCCTCACCCCCTAATCCATAGGTTCACCTTCCTTGGTTACCCATAGTCACCTGTTGTCCAGAAGCAGATGATCCTGTTTCTGATGCATCCTCAGAATGCCAGTAGTCACCTAACATGACATCACAATGCCTATGTCAGTCACCTCATTCATCCCATTACGTAGGCGTTTTATCACCTTGAGTTATGACAAAAAAGAAGGAAGGTGAATAATATATTTTTAGAGAGAGATCACATTCACATGGCTTTTAGTATGGTATATTATTATTATTCCATTTTACTATTAGTTTTTGTCATTCTCTTACTGTGCCTACTTTATGAATTAAACTTCATCATAGGCTTGTATGTATAGGAAAAGCATAGCATATGTATGGTTCACTACTAGGCATGATTTTTAGGCATCCACGTGGGTCTTAGAACGTATTCCTTGTGGATGAGGGGGCAACTGTAATTAGTTCTCTAATAATAGATCATGTTTCTCAGCATGGCTTTTTTTTTTTAAATGTTTTATTTATGTTTGAGAGAGAGAGAGAGAAAGGGTGAGAAGGGGAGGGTCAGAGAGAGAGGGAGACACATAATCCGAAGACAGGCTCCAAGCTCTGAGCTAGCTGTCAGCACAGAGCCTGACGCGGGGCTCGAACCCATGAACCGTGAGATCGTGACCTGAGCTGAGGTCGGATGCTTAACCGACTGAGCCATCCAGGTGCCCCTAAGCCTGGCTGTTTTGTAAAATTGTGCCAGAAATGATTTACATATTACTCCTAGAAAAAAAAAAAGTATTTATTTTATCAGTACAATTTGTTTCTATATATCAGAAAACTTGTATGTTTATTTCTAAGTCAAATAATCCTTCTGTCAGGAAATTAATCAAAACATATTCATCTCTTTTCATTTGAATTTTATGCTATGGATTTATTCAATTGAATTAATATCTATTATTATCTAATTCTGACTTACTCTTTTTCACTAACAAAAAATTGTTTAAGGGTGTATATTTTTTTTCACAATTTTGGATGTGGAATTTATTTAAATTAATCCCAGATTATTTCTCCTGGAGGTGTTTACTGCACAATATATTTAGGGCATTTATTTTATCCTTTGCAGTGCAGAGCTTCTCCCCACACGACTCCAGCTGTCAAAAAGCAGGCATCTCATTGTGTGTGGGAGTGTTGTCTGACAGTCTAATGGATAAATGACATATTTAAACAATTTTATTATATTAAAGATTTTTGACGAAAGTGTTTTAGGGTTACTTTATTCCCCATAGTAAATGACATATTTTAGAAACTTGCAGCTGATGTTCCTTGGTTAACCTGTCAATTTTAGTTCCAGAATCTACGGCGTTTAGAAGTCAATGCCATAAGCACAGCTCTTTAAATATTTTGTCCATTTTTTCCTTGCATGAATAACTTCCAGAATTTGATCATGCACTTGTGCCTAACTTACGTATATTGATTATTGATATTGGATTTCTCATTAAAGGTATCCTTAAGGGTAAGTCAGGTTAAATAGAGCCTATATCTGACATTCCTCATTAGAAACTCCTATTTCTTTTGATTCCCTGGTACTACATAACTTTCTTCTCCTTCAAACCTTGCAATGAACTCTTCTCCTGATTGGCTTTCTCTGCCTCTTCCTTAAAGATTCAATGTTCTTTTATGTGTTCTTTATTATTTGCATTCCTGCGCACCCCAGAAGTTACATTTGGGCTTGAATATTAGTCATCTCTCCATGGATGAAAAATTGTACAGCAATAGGAAGACTAGGTTTTGCTTCCATCTCAGAATATTTTCCAATGTTCCATATATGAATAACACTTGTTCAGAAGAGGAAGTCCAATGAATACTTCCTGTAGCAAAACCAACTACCATTGCAGCATAGGAAACCTTATTTTAATCATTTCAGTCCACTGGTGGTCCAGTACTGGTGGTAAATTCAAGGAGCAGATGCTTTTTCTTATTTCTTATCAATGCGTGTATATTCCTTCATTTTCTCTTACAAGGACACACACACATATATGTATATGTGTATATATACATATATTCTCATGCATGTATTCACTATTAAATATACATTCATACTTATACTTCATTTTATCACGTTTAAGATGCCATTGATTTTAAGCTGTGCCACTGTTTTACTTATTATTATAAATGTCAATGTATAATATTAATATTTTTGATTATTATTAAATCATAGCATTTGTTATAAACAATAATATAATATTAATTCATAATATGAATGCATAATAATATACTAGGCTATGCTACATGGTATAAATACATACTATGTATATTACATAAAAATACTACACCGTACATGTTAATGTACATAAATACTATATATATAAGCACTGTGTGCGTGTGTATGTTTGTGTGTGTATGTGTGTGTCTGTTTGTCTGTCTATCTATCTGCCTGTCTATTCTCTTTCCACAGTTGGAGATTCTGCAAGCACTGGAGGTTTGTTCTGGCGAGAGTTTTTGTTTTTGTTTTTGTTTTAATGGAGTATAGGGACATGGGATAACAGAATTAACATAGATAAAGGAGAGCTGTGTAGCATATCAAAGTATATATTATATTGTAGAAGGATTAGATTCTATGCAGTACATTGTGGGAAGGAAGGAGCGAGAAGCTGATATATTTCAGCAAGATACTGGAAATATTAAAGAATAGTATAAAGATGTCCTATTGGGTCCAAAAAGCCATAAAATGTGCCCCGCATTAAGGGCAAGAGCTGGGTACTCTATCACTGTAACTGATCTTGATGATGTAGTTTGAAGTGGCAGAGAAATAAGCTCAATAAGTCACTCCGTATAACTTTCCATTTCTACTATTATTTTGTGCAGTAAATAGATCTCCTCCTCTGTTGGACACCTTAGACCTATGGAAATTAGGGAGAATAATGCTTTCATGAATTTAAGGAATAGAGGAACTACAGGAGAGTAAGACGTTAAAGTCAGAAAGAGAGAAATCCATAAAGACAGATCTTGAACCTTGAAACAATTACTTGGGTTATGATAAAACTTGACCTCGAGTGGATATTATATTCAGTTTCTATTGCTGATGTAACCAATTGTCACAAATTTAGTGGCTGAAAACAACACAGATTAATTATTTCACAGTTTTGATGGTCAGAAATTCCAGGTAAATCCAGGTGGACTCAACTAGTTTCTCTGCTCAGGGTCTCTCAAAATTGAAATCAAGGAATTGTCTGGCCTAGAGTTTATCTAGTAGTTCTGAAGAAGAACCTACTTTCAAGAAAATTCTGGGTGCTGGTAGGATTGAGTTCCAAGTGGAGATAGGACTGAGGTCCTATTCCTTTGGACCTGTTCCGCATGGGGAATTATTCTCAGCCATCTGTGTTCCCTGGTGCATGGACTCCTTCATCTTCCTAGTCAGCAACAGCAAGTCACTCGTCTTCTGCCTCATCACTTTCACCTCCCGCAGGAAAAAGTTCTCTGCTTTTAGGGATCACAAGATTAGACTGGGGCCAACTGGATAATCGAGGCGAATAGTCCCTATCTTTTAAGATTCATAAACTTAATTACATCTGCAAACTATGCCCTACATATTTGGAAGGACCATTCTGCCTACCATGTTTAAATACATTATGCCAAAATTATAGGACCAGAATTTACTGAGAAATACTAGTCCTAGTCCAGTCTAAAGTTGGTACAATGAATTTGAGTGCTTTATGTCTTCTCATAACTCTGTAATTTGAGTCTTCTCCTCATCCACTAACTGCTAATATAACTGAAATTATAATTTTCTGTCTTCTATACTTCATTATCCGTTCAGGAAGGCTGGAGCTAGCATCTTGTAGAATATGAATCATGTTTGCATATATGCCTGAGGGGAAACCACACACTCAATCCACACTCTATTTACATAACTATTAGAGCTCTGCACTTTGGGGATGCTTGTCATTAAACAGCACTAGTGCATACATAGAATAAATCAGCACCTTTGTTTGCATTTTTGTTAGGTAAGTTCTTACACACGTAAGAGCTAAATAAAAAAAAAATATTTTTAAATATTTGGTGTATGGGGGCACCTGGATGGCTCAGTTTGTTAAGAGTCCTACTGTTGATATTGGCTCAGGTCATGATCTCACAGTTCGGGAGATGGAGCCTTGTGTCAGGGTCTGCACTGACAGTGCAGAACCTACTTGGGATTCTCTCTCTTTCTCTCTCTCTCTCTCTCTGCCTCTTCCCCATTCACATACAAGCTCACTTTCTCTCTGTCTCTCAAAATAAATAAATGAACAAAAATAAATAAATAAATAAATAATAAAGGAATAAATAAAATTTGGTATATGTTAATTCATTTTTGAACAAATATTATAGATAGACAGATATATAGATAGATAGATGGTTATCCCAAGAGAGAATTTGTGGCAGAGTTGCTTTGGGGTACTGGAAATGTTCTGTTTCTTTATATGCGCAGAGGTTACCTAAAGGTGCTTACTCTACATTTAGAAATCCTTCCTGTGTAACTATTTGTGTAAACAACTGTACCTATGATTTGTTACTTTATATGCCTTTATGTCTGCCTGCCTACATTCATGCTTTCCTTCAAATTAAAACAAACAACAATGTACAGATTTGGGGCTCATAGGAGCCAAGTAAGTTTTCAATTCTAACCACTTACACATTATTATAACATTGGACAAGTCACTTGAACCTCTGAAGCTTGTTTCCTCATGTGTGAAATCAGGAATATATTACTGAACTAAAAGATCTGTGAATAATATAATTACTAAAGTCTTTACATCTTTTTATGTGCCAGCCCTTGAGCATTATGTGTGGAATTCCATCTAATTCTCATAATACCATGAAGAAAGAGCTGATAGAGCCTCTACTTTAGGCATGAAGACATGCAGGCTTAAAAGTAATTAATTGTCTTGCTGGAAAGTCCTACAGTTAGTGAGTGAAAAAGCCATGATCTTTTTTTTTTTTCTTCTACTGTTTATCATACACCTAAATCTAGTATTAAATGGGGCCATGCATTTGTATTACCAGAGTGATTAGGAAACTTCAGGTATCCATTAGTAGAATGACAGCTCAAATGAGCAGAGGCAAATTGTGGGGATTTTTTTGTCTCATAAAGAAACTTGCAAAATAAGCAAGTGCATATCTCTAGGAACTGGCAAGGCCTGGAAGAAAATAATAGCCTGCTCACATGTGTCTCGCTGCTCACTGATAATCTAGAGAAGAATTCTCAGCACCTCGGTTTGGGTTCTAGACCCTCCCCTATGGCCACTGCACCATAGTAGTATGACTAGTGGTCCCTGGTGAAACAACATGAATGGAGAAAAGGGAGGAACAGCTCCTTCAAACTTGCATGTTCTCTGAATCATATTTGTATATGAAGGATGACTTCTGGGAAGACAAATCATACATGCCCACCACAAGCCCAACCATGGAAATAGTCAAGAAGTGTCAGCTGTTATAATCATTTGTGTCATGTTCAGAGGCAGATATTCTTATCTTCATTTTCTAAGCCTTTTTTGTATTTTAAACATAAAAATACATCTTTCTGTCCATTGTGTCTTTTTGTCATTTCTCTGCAAATGCTGTGGACACTATTTTTAACTTCAAGAGTTCCCAGAATTTAACGGACTTTTAGACATATTCTTTGTGGTCAACAGTCTTCAACTGAAGAATTATAGAGAAGAGAGAGAGGAGAAATTATACTTCTTAGGAGGTAAAATTGTGATTCTTCCCCCACAGGCTCCATTTCACCCAAAATGAGAAAAAAGTGACACTCATCAGGTAGTAAGTACGCTAAATAGGGCTTGTCCCTGATCTATGGCTTCCTCACTCTCTTTGTCATCAAAGTGTGTTTCAAACTGATGACAGTAGGGCTAAATCAGGAATGGAAGTTAGATTGATCCTGTAATTGCTTTTATATAGGCTTCCTTAGCATGTCTCTGCTTGAATATGAATCTCAAATTCAAAATCCAAAGACAAATAATCTTTCGCTTATTCATTATCAGAGATTAGGCATGTGGGTTTAGAAAATCTACAGCTGTCTTTAATGTCTCAGTGGCCTAAGGAAATGAATGACTTCCCAAATAAGTCAGAACAGTAGCGGGATATGTTAAAATAATACTTCTCATCCTTTGCTGAGCAGTAGAAATACATTGGCAGCTCTTAGTAATATAATTCCAGTCTTCATCAGAGACCAATTAAAACATAATCTCTGAGTGCATGTCCTGCAAATAGCATTTTCTAAAATGCTCCTTAAGTGGTTGAAAATTTCCCAAAATATTGCCTAAATCTTAAGAGAAATGGGGTATCCAGTTATAAACCACTGCATTAATGCAAGGTAGGATTTAGCTTAATAAATGCTACCTTTTATTCCTGTTTACCTTAACATACTTTGAAAATATTTTTATTTTATAGCATTTGAATTTTTAAGCAGAAAGGAGAAATGGTTTGGATCTCCCTCCTTTTCAGTTCATAACACTAATGAATCCGAGCACAAATGCTGAGTCAAACCTCTGTCTTTTTTTCATGTGTCTCCGCTGAGTAGGGAGAAAATGTATACCAGTTAGGGAAAGGGAAAAAAATCTCAAAATGCTGAACTTGCTTTTGCTAAAAGTAGAACCAATTACTTTCCTGGCTTTTCTACACACATAAAAGGTATCTATCTGATGCTCAAGCGAGTTTCAAATTACAGGCATGAGCTGGTCTTACATGTAATTCTTAATCACCTGTAGAGGTGTCATTTCTAGGTCACAAACATGCTTCGTCAGCAATTACTTATTTTTCCAAAGAGCTGAGACTATCATTTACAATATACCTAGATATTTGTTCATCGAACTCATAAAGCTTTTGTAAGAATACTAACATAAATAAATACATGTCTATTCATCTCAGATGCATCTAATTTTTTTTCCAAGTAGCCCAAATAGCTAGATCCTTCCTTCTTCATACTCAATTGGCAACACAGTTTCATTTTCTTAACATTTTTTCTTACAAGAATTTTGCTTTGTTCTTCATTTTTTCCATACATATTTGCATATCTAAATGTGTACACATGTGTGTGCATATATATTGTGTGTATATATATGTATATCAAATATTTCACCAGTAACCTTACTTTTATTCATTTAAATGGGCTTCTGCCCAGAGTTATTTTTTTAATTAAATGATGTGTATAATAAGTATATATTTTAAGAGCTAGAAAGTAAATAAGATTCCAATATTACAACAGGTAGGTGTTATCGTTATGTATTACATATATGCATATATGATGTTAAATACATAGGACTTTCTCGTTAAATTACGACCTAATAAATAAATAATGAAAGAAATAAAGACAAATCATTGAGTTAATAAATCAATATTTCTGGATTTTCTGGTGTACATGGAACCAGGTACTAGAAAACAATCGATAGTTCTATTTATGCTTATGCCTTCTAAAATAAATTCTGTTGCAAATAATGTATTTAAGTTGCCTACTTTAAATACCCATGTGACATATAAACATTCATCTCTTTCCATGAATTCAACATCACAAATATTTAATCAGAACATAATAAAAGTATGGATTCAGAGCTATATATTTCTTGTTATTTTATTTCACTTCTTAATAAGACCAACAGTAAGACTTTATCAGATAAAATTATAAAACTTTATTGAAAGATCTTATCATAGATATAACCTAAGAGAGATATATACCATGCTATGAAAGGAAGAAGAATTGAAGCTGTGGATTTTGTCTAAATCCAAATATGGTTATGCAGTGTGTAGGCTTCAAAATATAGTAATTAATTGATCTTATTAAGACAATTCTCAGGGCGCTGGGGTGGCTCAGTCAGTTAAGCTTCTGACTTCAGCTCAGGTCATGATCTCACGGTTTGTGTGTTTGAACCCCGTGTCAGGCTCTGCGCTGACTGCTCAGAGCCTGGAGCGTGCTTCAGATTTTGCACTTCCCTCTCTCTGTCCCCATCCCTGACTCACACTCTGTCTCTCTCCTTTAAAAATAAACATTAAACAGTTTTAAAAAAAATAAAAATATGAGACATAAAATATAGTTTTCTAATTATAACAAATGTGCCATTTAATATGATTCTTTCACTTTAATGCCTCTTTATGGTAATTTAATTTTGAAAAACTAGGTATTATCTTGAATTAACAAGGCAAATTTAAATTGATTTAAAAATAATAATGGATGATATTCTCCCAGTCTGTGCCTTATACTTTGACTTCAGATATGGGCTAACAACATATGAAACATTTTTCTGGGTAGCTGTTTGGGCTTTCTGAGCTTTTAACTGGCCTTGAATTATCTTTCACAGATGGCCAGGTTGTTAAGCAGATGGCTGTTTCCTTGACCTTTAAAATCTTTGTTTTTCTTTTCATAGTTACCTGTGGTTTATAATGGATCAAGTTCTCGATTTTATATAATTAGCTTTTCTATTTCCGTCATGTGCTCTAACGTTACTTAAACAAGTAGAAAAAACTCACATGTTCATATGTAGAAGGTTTTTGTAAAATGCATTTTCTATTGGGTGGGAAATTTTGGAGTGAAATGACTTTTCTGAATTAAAAAACATATCCATTCCCTAGGATGGACAAGTTTCCTCTTCCCATTTCCTTATACTGAAATTTATATCCCACATAGATGTGATATAGAAGGGTGAATAAGAGAGGACACCATGGGAATAAATACTCCATTTTTCATAATGAACACAGGACTTTTTGCAAAAGATCTGTGATTTGATCTGGTTATAGAGGATTGTTTTGAACTATTATCTAGGCAGTGTGTCCCACAGAACTATTACTTCACGGAACACCTGTGTTTGCTCAGAGGCTCAGGCATTTTGCCATGTCAGGCGACTATGTCAATGGAAGTCTGAGAAATATACATTGGTATTCATGTTAATTAGGTATTCCTTGTCGACATGTAAATGAAAGTGCTTGAAATGTCTCTCTAGTAGATTAACTTTTGCAGATTCTTGGGTGATATCTAAGCAAAGCAAAATGTGACAGCAACTATGACATGCGAGGGATTTGGGAGATTTTCTATCATTACGAATCTAAATTAATAAAATGTCTCAGTAACAGTCTGCTGATCCCAGGTTCCCCCTATCATATGACACTGTTTAAGCAGTCCATTTCACAGTTGGAGACTGTGACAAGTGTCAGGTCTACACGAGTCACCTGAAATCTTGAAAAGACATTGTGCATAGGATCTATTTCACTAAAGACCACTCGAGGAATGCAGGGGAATGGTGCAGGATAAATCATTTAGAACATTGGAAATACACCTGGCAGAGTGCATCTAGGTCTAATTTTTATACCGTTTGACTCTTATTTGTGCAATTTCAGGCCAGACATAGTCTTTACTCATCCCTACATTTTGTACCTTGCCACCCCCTCATGCTAGTGCCCACATCGTCTGCTCCTGGTGTGCTTTGTGGTGGAAACTGGTCCCCTACTTAAATTTTGATTCCCAAATCAAAAACCTCTTCTGCTCTGAATCCTGGCTCATGACCCAATATTGGTGTTCTTTCCTTTCAGGTATCATCCACAGTATGACAGACTAGTTGCCTATTTCTCAGCTAATATGATGTATTTATTTCTCAAAATTTGATGAGCCCAAAATAGTTGATATTAAGATTTTCACATTTTGCCAGATAGCAAATCATCCCTTTCAACCTTAGTTGCCTTATATTTTACAAAATATATGTAAATATTTATCAACATTTATTTAACTGAATGCTTCTATATATCATAATTTATTTCTCAAAAAAATTAAGTTATCATATCCATAATCATAGTATATCAGTGTGTGATAATTGGCAAAACATTTCCTCTGGACAATTATAAACATTATTTATGTTAGCCGCAATCTAAATGGGGTTTAATCTTTTATATAGACCCTAGAATATATACTAATACACATACAGGAAAATTTTTATAGAAGGTATATATTAAATATACATTCTTGGAATTTGCAGAGAAAAAAGATAAAAATTATTGTGATTATATTCATTCTCCATATAGGCTTTTTAAGTCACTGTGTAGTTGTTTACTCACCATTAAATTAAAATTACTTCATCCAAAATTGTGTGCTCTACTGCAATGCTTATTAGAGTTTACAATATAGACTTTTAACTCATTTACCTGTTATACATTGATAATGTGATCTCTCTCATCTCGTTGCATGGTTTTAACTGTATATATGTGGTAAAGATCCCTAAATTAAGAAAAAAATATATATGCATATTTTGTCTACCACATACTCTTCTCTAGCTTATATATCCTAATGCCTAAGTAATATGTCTCCTTGGATGTATCAGAACCTAGGCCAAAAATTTTGATTCAATCCCAAAACCTGTTCTTCTCATATTATTTATCATTTGAATACCAGCACCATCTTTTTAGCTCAGTTTAAAACCTTAGGTTTTTATTTCCTTCTCCCTTTTCATATACAAATGATCAGAAGTCTCTTGTCTCAAAGTCTAACAGCATCTGGCCCCATCTCAATACCCCTCCTGCTGTTAGGCTGGCTCAAGCCACTATCTCAGAATGGGACCATGACAATAACCTTCTACCAGGGCCTTACTCTTCCTCTTTGCCCATCTCCAGTTCTGAGTCTTCTACAGACCAGCCACATCCACTTACTGAAATTGGGAGTTCCTTGCACCAAGCTTGCCAAGGTTTAAAATTAGAATGAATTTGAAATGTCTTCCCATAACCTGCCTGTGTAATCACATAGGGTATAGTCTCTCCTTCCTCAACAGCCTTGTGATCCACCACTGCCCCTCATTCATGGCACTCATCCATACTAGTTATCCTTTAGTACTTAATGGGACAAGAAGGTTTACGTCTCTGAGTCATAGACATTCTTCATTTGTCTACATGCAGCACATTGCCTCTATATCTCCTCATGGTTACTTATCACATACTCTCTTAAATTGTTCCCTTTCCTAATCCCAGTTTTATTTATGTCCCAGGATTTCTCAGAGGGTGAAGGCAACTTATTTATCTCTTTGTTTACTTAGGTGTTTTCTATCTTCTGCTAGGGAAGGTGAGTTCACTGAGGTCAACCACCATCTTTGCCTCAACCTTAGCACCTTATCGCCAGCATCCAGATTAGTGTCTCACAGAAAACAAGCACTCAATAAATATTTATTTTAATAAATAAACATCTAGTCTTTCATTTCTGTATATTTATAAGTTATTACTCTATTTCCTTTTCCTGATAACTGTTCTAAGAGCACTTTGAATTCCTAGTTGATTTTGGTTATTTTCTAATTTATTGTGTTCATATTGGATCAAAATTCTGTTAGTCTAATATGATGGTTGCACTAATATTATCACATATATATTTATAAGAGATAGGTGTGATTTTTATCTCATCATTCAAACATTTTTAATAATGCCATTATAAAGAATCAATACTTAGGTGATAATTGTTTTCCAAGTATAAGCATTGTGTATATGGGGGAAGAACATTCCAATCACCTAATACACACCTAGATTTTTTTGTGTTGTACACAATCATTCTTCTATTTCAGATGAATTTTGTTATATGCAGTAAAGTCAGAGAAAGTGAAATCTTTCCTGATATTTATACTAAAGATTTCTCATTAACTTAGCTTTTTGATTTTAGGCATAATAATAATATCATAAAACTATAAATTTTATAATACTCCCTATAAAGTAAAAGTTGCTTTTCAGTATATTTGAAGACAAAACACCATTTATTAGTTTGTTTTCCCTTTCACTGGAGTCTTCCACAAAAGGAAGAATATGAAAAAAAAATACTAGTTGTAACATTATTTTGCATGTTTATAAAAGTCATAATTAAACACTGGGGATTAAATGATTTAGACAAATGTCATCAAATATCTACATACATATCCGGACCCTGCTTTATCTGGATCTGAATGACTTGGTTCCATTTCTGTATCTATCAGCTTCTAACTATGTTGAGGTTAGGCAAATCTACTTAGATTTCCAATGGTTAATTGTAACAACACACCTTGTTAAGTGTTAGGGAGGATGTATCGTGGACATAATACATGTGACACTCTGCCTATATCGGGTATTTAGTAAAGTTTCCATTTGTTTTATCTGTTATCATTAGTTTACTTTTGCTGTTGGCATTGTCAGTCATCAGAAGTATGCTGTTAGAATCTCATATACAAATGATCAGAAACCGCTCAAAGTCCAACAACATTGACCCCATCGCACTACCTGTCTACTGTTGTTATACAGGCTAGAGCCACTATCTCATTCTGGGACCACTGCAAATGTTGCCTTACATAAAGGTCAGATTAAAGGAAGCCATATGAAATGAATGGCAATCATCACTATACAGCACATCCGGCACATGGACATAAAAAACACTGCTAGGTGTGATAGCAATGAACAACTAAAGAAAACAAAATAACAACACAAAGTAGTTCAATTCTCAACTGAAGTCAGAATCTGAAACTTCGCAACAATCCTGGTTTAGAGAATTGTTGGGTGTTATCTCCTGACTGAAGCCAGCTAATACAGTTCCCTGATGCTTGATGTGCAATTTGAGAACACAGGAAGCAATTAAACGTAGGTCACAGTACTCCTTTGCTCTGTGACTTCAGTTGATATCATTCACCATGTTTTACTAGAGATATTAATTGTCTTATGAGAACATCACACAATCCACTTTATAAATGATGCTGTGCTTATAGGACCTGTTAGATAAAAAATGAGGTACCCCAGCTACCTTCCTTGGATATATGCATGATAGAAAAAGAAAATACACCTCCCCTCCAAAAAAAAAAAAAAAAAAAGAGAAAGAAAAAGAGTGAGCCTGCTACCAAGTTAGAGACTGCTTTGTCAAGCCAAACTAAAAAATCCTATGTTACTCTTTGTGCTGACTCTCCTACCATAAAGAAAGAAGAACGGTTATTTGAGGGCCTCACTGAATTTTAAGTGATGTTTGCAATGTTTGGTTGCACAGCTCTGACCTATTTAAGGCTTCGAATAGGTCCCAGAGCAAGATAAATTTATTTAACTGGCCTAGGGTGCAATTCAAAGAAATGTTTCACTTGGCCCTTATGACCAATTTGATCCAGTTCTACTCAAATTGTATGTGGCAAAATGCCATGCAGTTTGCAGTGGGAAGTCTGTGGTGAGCTATGATAGAATATGCACAGCTCAAGTGCCTGTGTTTTTGGAGAAAAGCCATACCTTCTTGGGCAAAAACAATAACACCCTATTCTTATAAGAAACTGCTTCTGGCTTGCCCTTTGGCTCTGATAGATAGTAAGCAACTGACCATCAGAAGACAAAAAGTCGTGCTACCTTAGCTGCCTATTGGGAGCTTGGTTTTAGCTAACACACAAAGCCGTGTATTAAGTACATCTAACCGAATTCCATCATTTTGTAGTTGTTAGGCAGCCTGTGTCTCCAATCATCTCAATGTTAGCTGAGGGGACTCAAGAACAAGGTGGCCATGGTGCCAGGGACAGAGGTGTACCAGTCCTTCTCTGGGCATTACCCTAAGGTATTGACTGGTCTTCCAGCATATGAGTCAGTGTCCAGTAAAGAAAACACAAACTAAGTATTTTAAGTGATGTGGATTAAATACAAGTGCTGTGAGTCAAAATGCTCAGTTGATCTCTATAGTTTGCAAATGGGAAGCTTGAGTGGCGAAAATGTATATTTTAGGTATATTAAGTATACACTAGATACAGGTACTATTGGCATCCATTTTGCTTCATCTTTTAGGCATTTTTTATTTATAACTTGGTACATATTTTTGAATATATACAGAGTATATTTCAGGATCTGCGTTGAACTGTATAAATTCAGAAATGACAGTGACACAGATCCCGATTTAATGGAATTTTACTGTATGACTTGTGTCAGTTGTATTAATAATAATGGTGCTAGCAGTTGTTTTTGTTGTCATAAATTCGGAGTAGGTTTGAGGAAATAGCCAGTATTTCAGTTCCAGACATGGTGAAAATACAGAATTTTTGGACATCAAAACGTGGAATCCTAAGGCTATTATTATGGAGCTCAGAAGTTCGAGTTGGACAAAAAACACAGAGTTGAGGTTAGAGACGTCTAATTCTTATTTGATAGGCTGATTTGGGATCAGAGCAACCAGGGAGAATATCGAATGACCTCCTCTCGCTGAATGAAATCAGTGGGAAGACTGAGTCTTACAGAACAATAAATGGTACAGGAAGGAATTGTGGAAGAGTCAGGACATAAGCAGGGAGAGGGCTGTCTAACTTATTATTCAAAAGCATATTAGAATTTTAACTTCCTGAGAAGCATTTCTGATCCAATATCAAAAATTTGATTTGAGTCAGTCTGTCCTGGCATATAAATCTCTCTGATGGGGAGAGAGTATAACATAATGATTAGAACATGGGTTCTGGAACTAGATTGCTAGACTTCCCCTTAACTCTGTGATCTTAAGCAAGACATTTTGCTCTTCACACCACTGTCCTCATTTGTGACATGGAGTGTTAGAATGTCCACATAGTAACGTCATTATAATGGTTATGTAATATGCAAAACATGCCAAAGGTCGTTTTGACTCAGTAAATTCTCAGCATGTATTCATCATTAATATTGCACTTTTACCTACAGGCATTGGTTATAAATATCTATCTTTATATTCATCTTCTCTAGTGTAGTGACTTATTTATGGTACTTATTCAATAAGTCCTTGTGGAATTAGGTGATTTATAATTTTAAAGTTTATTTCACCTTGTCATGTAAGATTCATGGACCTAACATTTGGAAGAAGTCATCATGTAAAACTACCACTAGCTAAATTACTGGGAAAGTGGATTTACAATATATCATTATAAATCCAAAATAAAGCAGAATGCTATATCCCAAGTCATCACCTCTAACTGTAGATTTGACTTCCATATCAAACAGCCCCAATCTTCTGTTGATTCCTGAATTGTTAACTGACCACAGGTACAATTTCCTGAGAATATTTTACTGTTATTTCTGCTAAGCACAGACTCTTGATTTTGGCCCAGATCATGATCTTCTGGTTTGAGAGTTTGAGCCCTGCATCGGATTCTGTGCTGACAGCTCTCAGCCTGCTTGGGATTCTCTCTCTCCCCCTCTCTCTGCCCTTCTCTCACACATGTGCATACTCTCTCTCTCTCTCTCATTCTCTCTCTCAAAATAAATAAATAAACGTTTTTTAAAAAATCTCATAAGAATTAACTCTGTTTATCAGGTTTAATTTCTTGACTGATATGCTCAGAAACATTTCTGAAATTGTAGTTAATTTTAAATACCCCAATATACATGGTAATACATTTGTTACTGTTAGGAAGGCTGAAGTCATAATCTCTTTATCTTTTAATTTTTTTCTTGAGAGATAGCGTCAATAAGTGGGGGAGAGGCAGAGAGAGAGGGAGACAGAATCCAAGCAGGTTCTGCACTACCAGCACAGAGCCAGATGCAGGGCTCAAATTCATGAACCATGAGATCATGACGTGAGCCGAAGAGTCAGACCCTCAACCAACGGAGCCACCCAGGCACTCCATAATCTCTTTAAAATGAAGCTGGTATTCTCCATGTAAAATTTTAAATCAATATTGTGTTATATAATTACATAATCCTTATTTCCTTTTCCGTGTCCTCTGTCTACCCTTGTTCATTCTGATCAACGTCCAATGTCTTGTAGACTGACTTCTGCAAGATACTTGTCTCTAGCTTCCAATTGGATTGGGCCAATGGAAGTCAATGGCAGGAGGTTGGAGGGAGGGAGGGAGCGAGGGACAGAGAAAGAGAGACAGAGACAGAGAGAGAGAGAGAGAGAGAGAGAGAGAGAGAACTGGGTATTAGGTATTAAGGGAGAAAACAGGGTATCAATCTCCAATGCTTCCTCATGTCAGGCCATTATATTCTAGTGACTGTGTTTGTGTAAATTATATTTCACATAATATCCCATTTTTAGACAGTTTAATAGAAACAAATTTGTTGTTGTATTATGCATAAAGTCTCATACTGTGTGGTTACATACTTTAGTTACCAAATCTTTTTTTTAATCTCTAATCTGTAGACTTTAGAATCTATGGTAAAGAAATTTCCTAGAAAAGGATATAGTCTATATGGATGCAGTAAGTTAGGAGAGTTAATATTTTCATAAAACTGGTGGGAAACAAGAAAAATAGTAATGGATAAAGATAATAAAAGAAAAAGATTAACCTACACCAAGAAGAAAGATAGTTGAGTTGGTTTAGAATGACATATTTCACAGCTGCAACATTGGCAAGGGGATAGGAGACGAGTCATGACTACTCATTACTCATTCAAATTCATATGACTTAAAACTAGGCTCATGCTTCTAATTGGTATGGGATCAAGTTCTCTGCACAACTGCTAATTTACTTTTACTCTAAGAATTACTCTTGGGGTTTTTCTACTCTTATACTTTTAATAGAAATAAGGAAAATGAAATTCATAGAACTTGTTTTATTAACCAAAAGTGGCACATTCCAGTTACTGGGAACTGAAATGCTCTTCTTCACAGTCACACACAAATTTTTTTTGTCCTCAATGCTACCTTTAATTAATTGTATCCTTTTCAGGAATATGAGGTAATGATTAGATATAAGTTGTAAAACTATATACATTTATTGATATAAATATATCAATCTCTTTCAATATTCTCCTTTCATTTTTAAAATATGAGAGAGATGGAGAAGGGATGGAAAGAGGAAGGGACGGAGGGAGAGAGAAAAACTTGAGAAATATTTTACTGAACAGACTTTAGCCTCTTAAATAGATTTAAATAAATTCAATTACTGTTAAATCAATAGCACGACATTGTATTACATGTAAACGGTGGATCCTCCCTACTATCCCCATGAGAACCTTTCAAATGGGATTTTCTCAAAAATTTAAAAAGTAAGGGATATATAAATTTCATCTTTTATTAATTTTCTTGAAATCATAGGCTGAGATGCATCATTTTCCAGTTGATTCTTCTTTAGATAGATAGGAATAACCCTTTAATTACAACACAGAGTGAGAGAGATAGTTGAACAAAACTTAACACAGCATATCTGAAAATATTTACCTTGCAATTATATCTCGATACAAATTCATGAGGGGAAAAATGCCTTATTTTGCTCTGTGGCAGACATTATGGTAATGCTCTAGCAATGGTGCGTGGGGTTCCAGAAACCTTAAATTAAGTTTGAATGCATGTAGAATTGGGTTTAAGAGCATGGAGATTGGCTATAGAATAGCAACCTATACTTCACAGAGATGTTTGAACGTCATAAATTTGACCCAGTTCATTTAGCACTGTATATCATGCAAAGATTGACTCGATTTTTTTGAGAATTTTAACATTTATTTCATTTTTTTAATGAAGAGGGCACAGATTGATCTAAATCATACAGTGCCAGGCAAACCCCTGGGATGGTGGATGACAGATTACTCCAGACTTCTGAATCAAAGAAAGGAGAGGGTGAGGGGGCCAAGCGCTCTGGTGGCTATGCTCCCCAGCAAAGATCTTCTCCAGTTCTTATTGAGAACTGCAGGGAAGGGAATCTGTCGTTTCAAAAGCAGGAACAAAGCATAAATTATCGGGGGAAGAGTACAATCAGATTAATGACCTGTGGGCAAGCCTGCAGAAGGTGGCTGGGGCAGGGTGTACATCCTAGGAAGGGGTGTGTTTTTCTACTTTAGATTAAGCCTTTACAGAGTGGGAAAGCATGTTGATTCACAGGCAAGGGCTGGCTGCTTTCAGCCTTGACATTTCAAAGGAGACCTAGTTTCCCTGGTCTGCTTTGCTACTTCTCAACCAGCGTTTCCCCTTACTTAAATTTTAGCCAGCCAGGCTCGAAGAGCTCCCACAATGCAGGATGCCTAGTGTTATTATGCAAGGAAACTGTGGTTTTTTTTTTTTTTTATTGTATGGGCCAAATGAAATAATTGCTTTGAAAGTGATTTAATATTAGAAGAGAGAACATAGCAAAACAGAACAAAACAAAACAAAATGCTGCTATAAAAGAGAGACTAAGAAAAATCCCCACAACCAAAAATTCTGGTAACATTTATTTGGGTCAAAATATCTTTATTTGTTACAAAAACCATATTATTACA
The DNA here is from genome assembly GCA_028646485.1 of Cryptoprocta ferox. NCBI lineage: Eukaryota > Metazoa > Chordata > Mammalia > Carnivora > Eupleridae > Cryptoprocta > Cryptoprocta ferox. The sequence goes on from CM053572.1 coordinate 129,894,363, forward strand.
TTAAAAACAGTTTTTTACATTTTTAACAATTTTTTAAATGTTTATTTATCTTGAAGGAGACAGTGAAGAGAGAGCAGAGCAGGGGAGGGGCAGAAAGAGAGGGAGAGAGAGAATCCCAAGTAGACTCTGCACTGTCAGCACAGAGCTTACCAGACAGAGCCACGCAGGTGCCCCCATGTATTAACAATTTGAATTTTAAACCGTATGTTTTAAATTTTTTGAGCTGCACAGCATGTAATTATATTCATTGAATCCATAGTATATTCTACAGTTTATGGATGTGCAAGATATTGGCATGAGAAAGCTCACTTTCTAGAAAATTATCTGGGTGTTTAAAAGAACCATCCGTTGTATTCTTTTTTAAGCTTTGCATCATTTGCAAATAGCTTCAAAATAGAAAGATTCCTAGCAATTAACTTTCTTGTACTCCAGAAACAAGCAATCTAGGAGTTAATTTATTCTAAATGACATGCTCGGCTTGTTCAGTGGAAATTACTACTGATATAATTTGCCATGTGTAATTATTTTATTAACATGGAATAATGAGGAAAGGCAGTGGCAAGCATTCTTTAAAAAACAATTTAAACAATACAGGCGTCTGTATTTATTCTTGGTATTGAAAGAAGTAACCTTTTCAAATACTTTAAAATCCCACCAGGGAAGGGGCGGGGATTTCCACAAGGAGGAATTTCAATTTTGACCGGCTGCAGACTAGCTCAAAATATTACTTCAAGCCAAGAACAACATGAACTCAGCATAAAATATTATGAAAGTGTCATGTATTGGCTCCTTCTTTTTTCTTCTTTTATTTTCTTTCCAAGTATTTATTTAAATACCAGTTCATTAACATACAGTGTAAAGTTAGTTTCGCCTGTAGATTTAGTGATTCAACACTTCCATGCAACACGCTGTTTTGGCTCTTTTAAATATCTAGTGATCATAGCAAATCCTCAAATCCACCTTCTCCTTTACCTGTTACGTTTTGAATTTTTCCAGAGTTCTGGAGGATTGAGATTTCTTCCTGTGACTCTCTCCCTCCACATATTTTGCTTTGTGACTTCCTCTTGAGGATTCACTATTTCAGTACCTTTCAATCAATAAGTATTTGTATTAATATTTAAATCTCATCCACTGGACCCTCTCATTTTTCTTTTTGTCTTTGTAAGTATAGGATTGCTTTCATTTTCATTTTGGTTGGTTATCTGGGACTTAGAATAAATAAGCCTTTAGGTTCAATCTTCCCTTTTTAACTTAAAGGCCAGAAATAGACTATAAAATATATAAATTAAATTCTAGTAAATAAAACTTATTTCAAATAATTGAAATGTATTTTAATAATGATTTGTTATTTGCTACTCAAAACCTTACCTCTTCAATTTTCCCCCAGATTTCAACCTGCGTTTAATGAAGTAGAAATAACATAATAATACAGTTTTCTTTACAAGCCCTTTACAAGCTTTCTTTACAAGCCCTTGCAACACCAAGCTTTATCAAGAAGTTAAGACACAGGTCTATCGAAAGACCATAAAATGAAATCATTGGTCTAAAATGACTGTCATCTGAGTAGCACTAGAATTAAACACCTCAGATCTCTCTTATCATAGACTTGAATATATCTAATAAAAGAAATTGACACCTTAAATATAACCATCACCTGCACATACTTTTCCAGTCTTGATACAAACCCAATAGTCGCCTATGACTTTAAACGGAATTTAAAAAAAAACTTAGCCTTTTTCCAATATTTCACTTCTAGAAATCAGTTTCTATTCCTAAGAAATGCAAAAAAATAATAGTTCAAAATGAATTTATCTTATATATCAGACAATACCATTAAACTGCAATAACAATAATTTAAAAGCTAGGTATTGGCTAAAATATTTTCCTTGTGTTGGAATAATGACAAAAATAAGATTCATTTCTAGATCATGCATCTATCAGATAAATTCTAGAAGCTGAATTCTTATATCTCCAGTAGTTAGGACTATAGAACTTTTTATGTTGAAATTACAAAATGTAGGGAGAAAATCTCTATTAATTTGGAGTAAATCAAAGTTAATTGGTTAAAGCAGATGGACTTTGAAAAGTCTCACTGCTTTGAACAATTTTATCCTTTGAGTGAGACCTTTGGCCCAATCCATCCTAGTTGTTTCTCTTTCTCTGTTCCTCTAATCAAGCTCTCCTATCATAAAAGCCAAATGTTCATTTATGTCCCTAGTTATTAGTCTTAACTGTTTTAAATAGAATTTTTCCATTTGCCTCCAGGAGATCTATTAATAAGTAAATGGTACTACTTTGGTAAGACTAGTAATTTATTGTCAACATTGTCCAACTATCTAGGATTCTAATTTCTAAAGCACTTTGGGTAAACTTTTATTCTTATATTAATAAGGTCATATATTAGTCAATCAATAAACAGTTGATTAGTTGGATAGTGTTGTGAAGCTAAGCAATTTACTCAATCCACATTCAGATATGGGAAAAAATGTCATTTATTCTTTATCATTAATCTAATCTCCTGTATAGTCACCATCACCAGTATAAAAAAAAAGAGAAAGAGAAGAAAAAGAGGAAATCACTGAATTAGTACAAATCACTAATAGTAGTTTTGAAAAGTATTTCCTTAGTTAACCTATTGCCTCTTCATTCCTATAATACTATGCAAGATGATGTGCTCACATACGAGGTTGAATGTGGCTTATGTGATCTTGTGACACAGAAGACAGTGTCTTCAGAAGTAAAGGGTGTGTTCTTGCTCATTCTGGTCTCCAATGATGGATAGGTAATTATTCAAGGTTTAGGGCTGTGCCTGGTAATCATGATTGTCTCCTTGTAGATCTTTGGGTTTGTTGGCCTTTTGCTCACTGTTGTTCTGTGACTTTAGCACATTACCTCTCATAAAATCCCCTTCATTCTGACTGTGAATCTTTTTGCTAGGTACTGGAACTTTCAGCAATTGAACATCTCATTGTGGTCACCTATCAGAACTTTTTGTTTCTTTTCACACTGATCTCAGACCATAGGCCAGTCATATTAATACGCTCTCAGCCAATCACTATTTATAGCTATTAAACTACAATAATAATCATTTATTATTGGACACAGGGAGTTTTGCTAAAGTCTCCCAGCCTCCTTCCAGAGACACCCATGAAAACACACTTTCAACCATGATGTAATCATTCCATCCCAGTCATATCTTATGATTCTAAAGTGTCTTCTACCTTCCACTGAATAGAAGGAACAAAGAGCTTGACATCTGCTGTATTTTATTTCTCTCTTTCTTTTTCTCTTTATAATCCACCAAGAATGGTGGATTTTATTCCGTGCTCAGGAGAAAATTCTCGGATACAACAATGCATAAAATATCAGGTTTTTAGGGTTTTTCCTAGGGTGGCAGAAATGATCATTAAAAAGAAGAAACAAACATTCTGTTTTGTTTTTTTTTCTCAACAACGTCTGATTATCATGTCTTCTTTATCACTAAGGAGGTCAAGAATGCAAGCTTCTGTCTGGGCCGTGGAAGGGTGGAGGGAGGGGACAAGGAAGGAAAGCAGCAAGAAATCCTGGCTTAAGTAGAATATTAATATGCAAACATTTAATATTTGCAAAACTGCAGTCTCCTTCCATTTCCTTCCTTAGTATAGTTACCAGTTCTTTTATTTACTCAACAGCTATTTTGTAGAGTTTGAGTTATTGTCAAAGCATCCTGCTGGGCTTTGTGGAAGAAACAATGTTGAATACGACCTAGTTCATCTTCTCAAAGAGCTTACATTTTAGAATAAATATACCACCTAAAGAATGCATACTTTTTTTTCCTCAGAAGAAAACTAAAGACAAAAATTTTTTGTTTATTAACTATATATGATCATACGTTCTATGAATATCTTTTTAGATTCTAATGATAATCAGATTTACCACTTTCATAACTCCTTAATGATAAAAGTGATATGCTGATAAACTTCTTTTTGCACATATTTTTCTAGAAGAAGAAATTTAACTTGAGAACATTTAATTAACTTTAGAGCGGGGGGGGGGGCAGCAAGAGGTGTAAGAGAGAAAGAGAGTTGTTTTGTTTTCCCAAATGTGGCAGGGAATTGTAAACACCCTCTTAGGTGTCAGTCAGTATTTGGCAATATTTATCCATGTTTCTAATGCTACTTGACTCAGTTTTGCTTAGCTACATTCAAATGAGGGCCAGTAAAGAGCCCCATGGGCAGAAATTCTATGAAAACTGAAAAGACAGTTTCTTTTTACACACCGCAGTGAAAGCTTAAATTAATGTAGGATAGGGGTGCCTGGGTGGCTCAGTTGGTTAAGCATCCGACTTCAGCTCAGGTCATGATCTCACGGTTCATGAGTTCCAGCCCTGCGTTGGGCTCTGTGCTGACAGCTAGCTCAAAGCCTGGAGCCTGTCTTCAGGTTCTGTGTCTCCCTCTCTCTCTGTCCGTCCCCTGCTCACGCTTTCTCCCTCTCTCTCTCTTTCTCAAAAATAAATTAAAAAAATTAAAAATTAAAAAAAATTAATGTAGGATAGTGCTGATAAATTAAACTTCCTTATGTTTTGTCTGCAAACCCATGTTGATTCAGTTTTTCAAATGCCTGAAGAAATAACATAGTCAATATGACATTTTAAATATCCCAGTACCCTAATTGAAAGGAAATAAATAAGTATATTTAATATGTGTGTGTTTCTAATTACTTTTAAAAGATCATATGGATTAACCATATGTCATATGATAATGTCATATGACATTTTTTAGGAGTGGTTTATAAGCTTCAAGAACTTATCTAATTTGATTACAGATGAAGATATTATATTCAACAGACACTATAGTATTTCTAAGACAAGGTTTGTATATTTTCTTCAATAAAAACCTAATGGAAGGGGCCGTCTGAGATGGCTAAGTAGGAAGATAGTGGACTCACCTCTTCCCTCTTTAATGTTGGATTCTGTAATGTCCTTAAGCTTCTTACTGATTATCTTCTACCACTTCCTCATGACACAGACACAGTCTTTACTCAGAAGCAATGATATATGTGGAAGGCAAAACTGTTTGTAAGATAGAAATGATTTAATGTAAGCCACTATTACAAATACACATGCTGAAGGACTTACTTGCAGATTCAATGTCAGCTGAATACCTTGAGAAGGAAATAAGGGTTTGCTTTAAGCGTGAGAGGAGATAGTTAAACTGGGAGCTTACCACCTTTCTCTACCACGGACATGAAAACTAGGGTCATGTTTCTTACCAGCATTTAGGAAAGGGCTTTCTTATTTTAAGACTAAGTTGGGAAATCATACCCTCTTGAAAAAGGGTGAGTTGGCATGTATTTTCTTTTCAAAGGGTAGTCTTCTTATTGCTATACAAGGTGGCATGAGTGGAGAGAAAAAGAGAAAAATAAATACTATTTAGGTTAGCAGTAGTCAAGTGGATTTAGGAAAAATCCTTCAGAGTAAATTTAAATATGAATACTACTGAGTTTATGATTACTTACCAACCTCTGTTTGCAAAAAGTAATATATCTGTACAAATTATGCTAAATGTTGGAAAAAGGAATATTTTTCCTTTCTCTGTACAGCAGAGAGGTAATGATAAAGCTTCCATTTTGAGCCCTTAAAATATCACATTAGTAAATATTGTTTGATATATACATGAATACACATATATAAATAAGCTATATATAGGTCAAAAGATATTTAAGTGTTCTAAATTAAGTTATGTAAGATAAAAATTAAATCATTTGTGACAAAGTGATCACTGATGTCAACTTACTTTATCCTTAAAAAGATTTGTATGTATGTTTGATATACACTGAAATACAATTTTCCCCTTTCTCCCCCAGGACATTACACAAAAGCAACAAGAAAAATAGAAGGGAAACAAAAGGAAACAGAATTTCAAGAAAACCTAGATTCAAACATGTATTATGGCTTCTAAAATCAATTGAGATGTGTCAGAAGCAATACAGAAATGAATATTCTTTAAGAAAACTAGTCATATGTTGACATGTATTTTAAATGCTGTAACTAGAAAATATGCACAGATCTACATAGATGCCTAACATTGGTCTCTACACTTTTTATATTCTAGGGTATTTACTTCTTGTATACTCCCTATGGGATAGCTGGTATCTTGAAAATAAGGAAATTGAAACATAGAAACAATGACGAACTAGATAAAACCACATAGTCCAATGGTTAAAGAAAAACCAAAAAGCAGGATTCAAGTTCTAACAGCTTCAGCTCTGGAGGCCACACTTGCAACCACTAAACAAACTGTCTTTCCTAAGGTTGAAGTCAAATATGAAATTTTATGATTTTAGTAAGAAAAGTTAGCAAAAGCATCAATGTTACTCCTAGGAAATTTGGTTTAATCAGTCATGCCACATCTATTCATGGGAAACTGTTAAATAGAAAGAGGTAGAGAGACAGGTCTGATGAAGACTGTGTATTTATAGTTAAATATAAAAGCAAAATTCACAACATCATGAGGTAGCATATTTTGGGGCAATAAAAACATCTGCATATATTTTTATGTATAGAGATCTCCAGAATAGTTTAGAGAGAACTCATACCCATGACTGCCTCTGAGGAGAACTAATTATGTAGATATAAGAGATGGAAATACAATTTTCCTTGTGAACTTTTAAAAGAATTTAAATTCTGCACATGATCAAACATTACCTACATTTTTTTGTTTTAAATTAATAGATTTTATTTTTAGAATAGGTTTAGACACATGGAAACATGTCTCCACATTAGAGAACAAATAGATTTCAATTCTCACAAAAGAAAGCCCAAGTGTATATGATGAATTCTACCAAATACCCTAATAAGAACTAATACCAATTCATCATGAATTGCTTCAAAAAATATGTGAGGGACTTCCCAAATCATTCTGTGAGATCAGTATTTTCAAGATACCAAAATAATGCACAATCTTGTAAATATACTAAAATCACTGAATTTAACATTTTAAGAGTGAATTTTATTATATGCAAATTATATACCAATGTTTAAAACTAAGATCTATTAGAAGCAACCATAATATTGTCACAAAAGTAACAAAAAATTAAATTGTCATGCTCAAATATGGCTTTTAACAAAGGAAGTTATTGGTAAATAGCCCCAATGTTGATAGATAAATCTGTCAATTAAAAAGTACTACACTTTATAGATAAAGATTAAATACATTTTTAAGAAATGTATAAAGAATAGAAAACCACATCCATAAAAATAAGTTGTTTACCCAATAACATTAAATAGTTGTAAATCAATAACTACTAGAGACGAAAAGAAAATCTAAAAACTTCCTATAGGGAGAGCCTAGGTGGTTCAGTCCTTTAAGCATCTGACTTTGTTTCAGGTCATGATCTCATGGTTTGTGGGTTCGAGCCTCGCGTCAGGCTCTGAGCTGATAGCTCAAAGCCTGGATCCTGCTTCGGAATCTGCATCTCCCTCTCTCTCCCTCTGTTCCTCACTCACGCTCTGTCTCTCCTTCTCTCTCAGAAAGAAACATTAAAATATTTAAAAAATAAAAAAATAAAAACTTCCTGCAGTAGAAAAATCTAGGCCCAGACAGCTTTACTGATAAATTCAGCCATGGATTTAAAGAAGAATCAATACCAATTCTTTACAAACTGTTCCAAAATATAGAGGATGAGGGAACATTTCCCAACTCATTCTATGTGCCCAGTATTATCCTGATGTAAAAACCAAAGATATTATAAGAAAACTAGAGATTAATTTCCCTTATGGATATATAAAAAGTTCTTAGCCAATAGCTTACTGACTCCAGCCACATTACCATGACTAAGATTTGTTCCTTGAAATAAAGTCCCTTTCAACATTTGAAAATTCAATGGAATCCTCTACTGATTAACTAAAGAAGAAAAAACAGACAATTGTATCGATTGATGCAGAAAAAATATCGTTTGACACAATTCAACACCTATCGATCATAAAAAAATTTCAGCATGTTAGAAAAAGTGTGATTACTTCAAATTAGTGGAGAGCATCTACACAAAAATTGTACCTAACATCATATTTGATGTTAAAAAAACAAATACTGCTCCCCACCCCCAACTAAGATTGGGAACAAGATATATATGTCCACTCTCACCATTTATTTTCAAAATAGTACTAGAAACTTTTAACTTGTAGCAGTAACCACCCCACCCACCAAAAACCAAGAAAGAAAGAGCATACAGTTTGGAAAAGAATAAATTAACCTGTTCTTATTTGTAAGTGACATGATTGTCTATGCCTGAAAAATAAGAGGTTTCAAATAATAAATAAATTCAGAAGGATTTTTTTTCAAGCTGTCAACATATGTCTACCCATCCTTCAGCTTCTATACCTGTGTATTTTACTTTCCCTACTCATACTATGATAAATGCACCTCCTCCTCTCTAGAGGGCCAACCTATTCCTTGCGCCCCAAGTCTCGCTCCCTGTGCAGTTATGTATGAAGAGCATCACTAGCACGTGATGTATTTTTTATAAGTATATTTCTATCTACTGATTCATTCATATCAGCAAAAAATCAGGACATTTTGGTCCTACCTTAACAATAGCCTCTCTTTTCTCTGTTACCTCTGCAACCACCACTCTATTATTTTTTCTTTGGCTTCCTTTAACATTCAGACTCCTCAAAAATCATTTATATTGACTGTTTCCAACTCCTCTCCTATTTTCTCTGAAAATCTCTTAATTGCAATATTTCACCTCTCCCATGCTAGCAACCGTAATGGTCACCAATGCCCATATGTGAAATTCTCTAACCAGGAGATCTCAACATCTTTATCTAACCAACAGCCTTTGTCAACGTTGATTATTTCATTTGTCTTAAAGAATTTTCTACATTTGACTTCCTGGATATTGCAGTTTCATGATATTTTAAATCTCTGGCCACTATTGTTCTCTATCTTTTGCTGATTCCTCCTCATCTTTCCAGTCACTCAATTTCAGAGTCCTCAAAATTCAGACATTGAATTTCTTCTTTTATTTATTGTCTACATTTATGGCTTAGTGATTTTATCTGGTCTCCCAGCATCAAACACTATGCGCACACCGGACTCTGCCTTTATTAGCATTGGTTCCCCACAAAGAGATCTTGAGATGAGGATTCAAGGACAAGTGATTTATTTGAGAAAAACTCGTGGTGGTTGGGAAAACATTAGAAAAATAGGGAAGTTAGTCAGGAAACTAATGGAGGCAAATAAACGTGTTATTAAACAAGTTATCAGCTTAAAAATCCCATTAGGGAACCACGAGAATCAGAGAAGCACATATGTCTAAATTGTCCCACTAGAGGGGTGAAAGAACACAGGAATATCTATCTATTCTGCTCATCCAGGCACTGATTGAGGACATCTCCTAGAGGATGTTAATTCCTCCACAGTTTTGACCAGTTTCGGCTTCTGCCAATAGTCTGAAATTGTGTGAGGTTTGAAAGTATATGAAAACATAATGTCTCCTAAGATTTCTAGGGCATCTCAACAGTGTGTTCATCATGGATTTCCTGATCTCACACTTGTCCCACAGTTATTTCTCCTGCAATTCCCTCATTTCACGAAATGGTAATTTCCAACCTTGCAATTGCTCAGACCAAAAGGATTGGAGTCGCTCCTGAATCTCCTCATTGTCTCACACTACCCTATTACTCCCATCCGATCTGTCTACACACACTGAGAGCCTCTCTCTCTCTCTCAATCTCTCTCTCTCTCACCATTCCTTGGCCAGCTCCCAATCTGAGCTAGAATATGGTGACAATTTTCTAACTCATTTATGTCATTCTGGTATGGCTTCCTTTGCAGCATCCAGAATGATTCTGACTGAAAACTATAACCCATCATGTAATTCCTCTTAAAAACCACTGTCTGCAAAATACCTACAAGAACCTTAAAAGATGTGCCCCCCAGAATTAACTCTCTAAACTCATCTACTACTTTCCTTTTTGCTTGCTCCAATCCAGTGAGGCTGATCTCTATGCTTTACCCTGGATGGGAGAGAATGATCCATTTTGGTGCCTTTGCACTAGCCAGTTTCTCCTTGGAATATTCACACCCCATATCTACTGGCTCCCTCACCTCCTACCTATTTGGTTATAATACTTTCCCTGAAAAACCTATTGAAAAATTTTAAATCTTCCCCAGTTACCATCTCCTGTTCCTGTGTTTTATTCTTATAGCACTTACCACTGAATGGAATATTATATAGTATTTAAATTAAATACTTTATGTCCTTCTTCTATCTTAGAATAAATGTTTCAGTCAAGTAGTTCTTTCTTCTGTTTTAATCATATATTTATTCCCCAAACCTAAAACAATTTTTAGTGCTAGTGGGTCCTCAAGTAAATATTCATTGTAGGAATGAACTTACTAAATTGTATATTTACTTGAGGATTAACTGGAAGACTCTTGAAAAACAAATACTTTTATTTCATCTACCACAAGAAAATGCTTTATATTCAAAGGTGTTTATAGAACACAAAATAATCTTAACACCAAAAAGCATATGAAAACAAAAACACCTCTGCAATTAATTTCAAATTCAAAACATTTTTACATTTTCTTATAACTCTTTTATATTAGTGTGTCTGGTTTCCTTACAGCTTCAATTACTATTATTGTTACAGCTATGTAAGCAGAGATTATACATAGAGTGGATTCAAAAACAAATAAAAAATAGTATGTGGTAAAGGAGATGAAATGAGGGAAATTTCATTCAATTTCATTATGTAATACAAAGAAACAATTATAAGTTATGTTCAAGTGATCATGGACAAGATATTTAATATATTTTCTATATAATAGAAATATTAATATTATATTAACATTTTAAAAAAATTTCTCTAAGACATAAATGTGCTTTATTCCCCCTCCATTTTTGTCTGGATTGTGTTGGATAGCTCTCTCTAGTAGAAAGCAAAATGATCAAAATATAAAATATTGATAGGTCTCTTTGGATGAATATGTTTTAAAAGTAACAGACCTATAGAAGATCAAAAATATATTCACACCAGTAGCCCTTTTATTGCATAATAAAACAATTTATTCACTAATACATGTTGACCCATGGTAAACTTGATAAATACGTAAATAGATAACTGAACAAGAATTGCTAGATGCTAGAGACACTAGTGAGGAGGGAGGGAAATGAATTGCCTCTTCTATCAAACAAAATATTACTTAGTTTAACAAAAAAGAGCTTGGGTGAATTAATTTAATAAAGTAACATCCTGACTTCTCCATTATAAACTGACCAAAATAGCAAATCAGCAAGAATATTTGTTTAATTATTTAACTATTTCTCGGTCCCTAGACTATACGATTTTCTAACCTCTGTTTTTGCCTTGGCAACAGGCAGAACTTTTAACACCTGGGAGTAGATACCCAATACAGCCTGGTACAATTACAACATAAATAGTACATGCAAATTTGTAGAAATGGGAGTTTTGATAAAAGGAGTGGCACAAATAGAAATAAATTTAGTGTGGTACCAACGGTGAAATTTTCAGTTTACCTAAGGTAGACTGCAGACAACAGCAACAAACCCTGGGGATGAGGGAAGGTAAAATGGGGGGCAAAATGGTCATAAGGAATAAAGAACAAAATGGTGGAAGGAAAAAAAAACATTACGAGAAAGAACTTTGCAAATTGATGCACGGCTATGTTGCCAACAATCATTAGGAACACTCTGACACCTGTTTACAAGGCTACTCAGAGAATTTTTGAGCAGGGTCACGGGTGGGCTTCATCTATCATGGGGTGGTCCGGATGCTCCACATGGTGGTGGTCCTCCCAAATTTTAAGACCCTATTTTGTTACTTGGTTTGTATTATTTCTGGAAGTATGTAAAGCCATTGAATATTAGTGGGGATGATTTTACCAATTGTCAAATCATATCATAGTTCTTGTACTAACTGGACAGATTAATAAAACAAAGTGAATTGTGTATTTACTTGTCTTAGTAATAATAAGTTAAATGCCAATCAACTCCATAAAACTGAAAATTCCTTGAAGCAAAAAGTTTTCTTTTAATTAAATATCCTCTGGATTATTATTAGACACAATTTGTGAAATCAATCACACGAGGCTCTGGGAAAAAACAGTAAATACCTTCTTAAAATACATTTTCCTTTTTTCATTCATATGGTCCCATTATCTTTAAGAAAAAAATGTTGAGGGCGGTGTGATAGAGTTGTTTGTACAGTGTCATCCCGCAGAGCACCTAGTTGGTTAATAGAAATGTTGCTGAAAGTTACAGCAGTGCAGGGTTTTCCCTTAGGCTATAAATAATAGATTATTTTTGTGTTTAATCCAATGCTGACAAGAAGAGGAATGAGTTGGCATCCATATGGTGAATATTAACTACATTTCTAGCTATTGTTGCACTTAAATATTTAAGGCCTTATTTATAGATTGCAATAAAATGCAGGAAGGAATTAATATATTGAGTATAAAATTGTAAACAAGATCGCGCCCAGTAAAGGCATTATAAAGCATTTCTTCTCTACAAAATCTGCGTTGTCTGATTCATAGGTAACCTGAAAAAGCATAGATTAATTATTGAGAGGCTGAATTTATCTCTTTGCAAACAATTGGGATCCAGATGTAAGCATTGTTTAGGTGGGACTGCATGGCATGGTGTCATAGTGTCAAAAACTTGTTCTGCGGTTCTCAGTTCTGCTGCCATCTGGGTTATATTTGGAACCCCTGGTGCAAAAGCCTCAGTTTTGTTGTATGTGCAATAGAGAAAAATATGTATCGTGCATTGACAGTAACCTTATTACAATTAAAATGAATATTTTTTTCTAAAAGAATATGTAGGTTCTAAAACATTTTAATGGTATTTTTTCACTCATTTTCTATGAACTGTAATTCTTTAGAGAGCAAGATCTATATACTTTCCATCTTTATATAGCTTCCTAGTGCCTTATATATAAGAAATTCTCATTCAATATTTATTAAATGAATAAATTCAAGAATGAATAAATAAATAAATACATAATTTTGATCAATGTGTTATGTTTTCCAGTGTCTACAGTGGAAAAATTCACCACTGCTGCCCATTGACAATTTTATTCTCCATAATTCCAATCATAGAATTAATTCTGATTTCCAATAGAAACAAAGTTATCTCTGTACATCCTATGGTGTTTTTGAAATTGGTTTAATTATATTCTGCTCTATTTGTATTTCATGCTTTTTGGGGCATTGTGATATGAGAGAGAATGAAAAATAGTTATAGCTTCACACAAATTTTCATAGATATTTCATCTCAATTTTCTGGATAAGTAAATCTATATAGTATAGTTCACTAAAAGGCATACTTCAGGTGGATTCATATGAACTTGGTATTACACCTGAACATGCCACACACTAGCTGTGAGGTGTAGGCAACTCATTTTTTATTCATTAAGTTAGAATACTAATATCTCCTACCTTATTCACCTAGAAAGTTTTAAGTACCAACTGGGCCAATGTATGTAAAGGGACATTGCAAAAAGCAAATCTACCTGGAGATAAAACCAATGACTAGTGTGGGATTTTTTAGCGCTCTATTTATTGTTTTTAGCTTATTTCAAATAGTGTTCTCTTTATGCAATGCCCAGTATGAAGCTATACTTGAGGCAATGGTCAATATTAATTAGTAGTATACTATATGAATGATTAAAAATATTCTTGATTTCAACAAAGATTAAACAAAGTGTTATGAAAAGAGCAAATCATTTTAAGTGTGATTTTTCATTGAAGGATAAAAATGTAACAAATATAAATTCAAAAAATACTATAATGCCATGTAACTCTGTTGTAAAAGTAGTCACTATCTTGTTTGTGACCTGGATTAAAACTTCTAGCGATGAATAGTTTTAATTATTTTTATTGTATTTTCTGATTAAGTCCTAACAATTCATTTCAGTAGTTAGTCAATTAATGTTCTATTAAAATTAAGCTAATTTTTAAATTAAAAATAGACAGTTCACAATGACTCTATCATCTTCTAAATAAAACTCAATATGTTGGAAGTGTTTCAAATTTGCAGATTACTATTATTATTATTATTATAAAGAATAAGGTATAAAAATGTCACTACTTTAGTATTTGATTTTTATTTATTTTTCCACTACACATAAAAGATTCTATTAATTTCTATTATTTTTCTGCTTAAAGCAAATCACTTAAAATCTAAAAAAAAAATCCAAAAAGTTTTTCCCATTTTTTTTTGTTATATTAACATTGTATTCCTAGATGAAGCTGGTTGACTGGAAGAATGGTCTATAATGAACAGTATTTAGGCTTCCAGAATCATCATCTATATGGAATATTTCATTTGCAATGACCTAGGCAGCAATGATCAGGAGGAATAAGGCATGTAATTACATCATGATGGTTTTAGACACTGATTCTTTTCAAGAAATAATATCAGAAATAGATTTTGTTCATTATCAATGATATGATAAAGGGAAAAGTCAGGGCTTCTAGCCCCAATGGGTTAGTTTCTGTGGTCTGAAAATATCTCCTGAGCACTTTCCTATTAGACTCAGTGCTGCACCTCTCCTCTTTCTATGTACTACTCTGCTGGGCCATGTTCATTGGGAGGATTTGTCAGAGCATAATGTCAGACAAATATTCTCATCCTGACAAGGTCCATATATTTCAACCTAGAAACAGAAATTGGATCATAATCTTGAAGATTCCCCTCATGTATGACACTAGCCGACTGTATTGGTCACCCTGCAGAAGCAAGGACTCCGTCCCCACAAAATCTAGTGCAGATACTGAGGCTCATGATGCCACAGCTGTATGAAGAGGGTGTGAAAAGATGTATTACCCACATAATGAGGCTTTACTAAGAGAGCAGCGCAGGTCCCCAAGCAGTCCAAAAATCGCTCAACAGAACAGGGAGGTATGAGCGGCTTAGGGCTTTATGTTTTTTAGGGAGTGGGACTAGAGTAAGCAGTCCCTTACATGGATCATGGATTCTGTAGTTTGAACTTCCCACCAGCACCAAAAGAAGCACCCGGGCTTTCTTATCTGCTTGCCCAGATGTGGGGCAGAAGGGGGAACAGGAGTGATGGGGCTTAGAAACTTTAGTCAAACATCAATAATAGAGTTGGACAATTTATTAAAATGGACCCCTGATATTTAACAGAAAACTGAAATGTGCCATGTTTCCTTTAATTGAATTTGAATTTGTTTAATTTTATGGTGCACTACAAGACCTGTAGCCTGAGGCTGGTAAGAGAGATGAAAGTTCCATTAAATGTCTTATTTAAGAGCCCAGCACAGTGTATTTTGAGAAATTTAATGAGTGACTTGGTAGCTATCAATAATGCCTAGAACCCTAAAAGCCATAAGTAATATCTTGAAGAGGACATATACAGTTGTGTTAGAATACATAGAGACTTGTGTGACCTGGATTTATATTTTGAGTACCTGTAAGGCAAGAACTTTGCAGAGTTTTGTACTCAAAAGTGGCAACCTCGAATAAGGAGTTATTGTTATTGTTATTGTCATTAGACCACTTAGCCAGACAATTGACAATGGTTGAAGAATATGTAAAAACTTGCAAATAAATCTATTTTGTTTTGTTTTTGTCTGGACACTTGGGGCTAAGATGATGGCCTGAAATCTGGAGAATTAGTTCACCATTGGTTCTTATCACTTATCAGGGACATCTGATCTAGTCAAGGCATGAAAACCAGCAGCCCTTCAGTAGTTCCACCACACGTGACTGTGGTGCTGTTCATTTAGTTGATCCCAAATGACTGACAGAGAGTCTAGGAGAGGACTTACAGACATCATCAGCACCATGGCATCTCACAAGGAACAGATGGTAGGAGATACCACACTCTCCTGGAGGTGGCATGGGCAGAGGGCTCAGGTGTGGCTCTACCTTGTGGTTGCAGTTGACATGTCAGTAAGGAGGACTTGATGACCGCACCAGCTTGCAGGGTACTGATTTCAAGTCCCAAAGCATAAAAGGAAGTTAAATATGGAAGTTCATGGTCTTAAGGCCTATGAAAGTCTCTGTTCCAGGAGAATAAAATATGAGGGCCCCTGTCATTCTCACAGCATATAGCATGGGACTGAGGAAGTCACTGTTTTGACTAGAAGTCCTTGGGCAACTTGTAGTCATCATGGATAAACAGGAAACTCCTGAGGGTAGGAGGAGTTTCCTAACTCCTGTGTCATGAAGTCTCTGGGATACTTACAGAAGTGACTGGAGTATGGCAATTTGGGCAGATTCTGGAACCTCTTTCAATGGGGTGACTTGCAAGTAAGAGCATAAATGGGCTATAGTGAAATTTATAAAAATAAAGACATTATTTGTAAAATAAAAAAAAAGCCTAAAAGATGTTGGATTTGTTCTAATGTCATCAATGCCGAGTGGGTCAATGGTTGTTTCTTGGCAATGTGAGAGATTAAAGCTGCTTAAAAGTCAAGAGATTTTGTTTCTCTTAATTTATAACTTGAAGAAGACCTGCATAATAAAAACTACTATTCTAATTCTTCAGGTAAGAAATATAAGGTATACTTGCATTCTTTCAATTTTTTCAGGTCCAGCACTCTCTCATAGGCAATAAGGCTCTTTTTGAAACCATGATATCAGCCTCTAAATTATGCCACATGGAAATTCTTTGAAGGATGGGCAGGAAGTGATATATTCATAAGCTGAGCAGTACAATGTTGTTTTCAATATTTAATTTATAGATTTACTTGTGCGAAGTTGACTTAACTTATTAGAGTTACATATGATTTTGATTAATATGTATTCCTAAATTCTTATGGGTTAGTTGCCTCTTGACATATTTTTTTTTTGAAAGAGAGAGAGAGGCATGAGTAGGAGAGGGGCAGAGAGAGGGAGAGGGGCAGAGAGAGAGAAAGAGAGAGAGAATCCCAAAGAGACACTGCACTGTCAATGCAGCACCCAACAAACTGATCATGACCTGAGCCGAAATCAGGAGTCTGACGCTTAACCAACTCAGTCACCCAGGTGCCCCAACATATAGATATTTTTAAAGATTAATATAATGCACTTTTTGTTTCAAGCAGTTTGGGGTAATCTATAAATCTTATTTTACTCTGTCTTTCTCATTCTACACCCAATTTCTTCAGGAAATCTTATTAGAATTATCTTTTTTCTATTAGAACTACTTAACAAATTTTTTTAATGTTTATTTTTGAAAGACAGAGACAGAGCACGAGTGGGAGAGGGCAGAGGGAGAGAGAGGCGAAAACACAGAATCTGAAGCAGGCTCCAGGCTCTGAGCTGTCAGCACAGAGTGCGATGCAGGGCTCAAACACAGGAATGGCAAGATCATGACCTAGGCTGAAGTTGGATGCTCAACTGACTGAGCCACTCAGGCACCCCTCTATTAGCACTACTTTTAAAATATGTTCATAGGGATTTAAATAAATAACTACAAAGGCTAAAGATGAATGAGGTATTATATGAATTCACTGCGGAATTAAAAATTGAAGCTGACTTTGCTTGTCATGCAAGGAAACACACATTAATAAAGAAATTCACTGAGTGTTCACTAAGGGAGAGAAGCCAAGGATTTTATGAGCAGGAAGATGATGGTTCGTGATCTGTTAACAAGGGTTGAGAAGTTTGTCATCTGGATCAGGTGGAAAATGTTCCAATCTATACTTGGTTGGTTCAAACAAGTCCTGTTGTTGATTGGCCAGGGAAGACTGTTTGCTTGGGTCCGTTGGGGATCTGGGATCTGGGATCTGGTGAATGGGCTAACTAAAATACCTAGTCACCGCTCAGACTTATCTGGAAGGTTGCTCAAAGTACATCATTGTTTAACAGTTTGAGTGCATTAGAACAACATTCAGTTTGTTACCCCCTAGGCAAGAGTTGCTGTACATGGACATTAATCTCGTTATAAATCTGAATTTCTCACTAAGTACTCTGCTGCTGCCCTAGATAAGATGTCATCATGATCACCTGGATAATTACAAGAGCCTCCTACCTGATTTCCCAGCGCCCATCCTTGTTTCCTTACAAAAGTGATTGATCATTTAGAAACGTAAGTCAGATCATGTCACTTTTCTTTTCTTAATTTTTTTGAAGTTTATTTACTTATTTTGAGAGAGACGGAGACAGCACAAGTGGGGAAGGGGCAGAGAAAGGAAGAGAGAGAGAATCCCAAGCAGGCTCCGTGCTGTCAATGCAGAGCTTAATGAGGGGTTTAAACTCATGAAACCATGAGATCATGACCTGAGCCAAAAGCAAGAGTTGAACGCTTAACCGATTGAGCCAACCAGGTGCCCCAGATCATGTCATTTTTCTATATATATATTAAAAAAAAAAACAGATTTAACTATTCATTTCACTTGGAGTAAAAGCTGAATTTCTTAAAATGGCTTATACTACTTCAAATTTTCTATACTATCACCCCGTATATCTGAAGTACATTCTAATATCTGCCATCACTTTCTTGCTCCCCATACACATCTTTTTTCCCCCATAATACTGCCACTCTCAGGCCTTTTAACTAGCTGCTCCCCCTGCCTGGAATTTATCCCCTAGACACTTACCTCGCTAACTCCTTGACCTTGTCAAGCTCTTCTCTAAGGGGGCTAAATTGGCCACCCCACATAGATTTGCAAATTATTCATTGGGTACTCAATTTTCTTCTTAAGAAGTTCATAATATTTATCACCTTCTAACATACTCTATAATTTACTTATTCATACATCTACTTACTATGTATTATACATTTCTTATCTGTCCACAAAGGAACTTAAATGACACAAGCAGCATAGACACATACTTTCTGTTATGTTCACAAATATTTCTCAAGCATATAATAAGTGACTAGCATGTTTCCGCAAGCGCCAATAATTTAGCAAAACAGCATATGTGAGGTCATAATGTAAATCCCCAAATTTAAATAATTTAACTTCTATTCTCTGATGATAAGCAATAAAACTGAAAGTAAAATATCAAAGTGGACTTGCCCAGATGCAAATTTATTAAACAAAACAAATCTTACTTAAAAAGAAAAATAAATTAGTAATATAAACAATACATATGTTAACCTCTTTTTCCCTTTTGAGATACTTTTGTTCTGTTTTTGGTTGTTGTTGTTCTGTTTTTATATTTAAAATGGGTGTTTGAAATAGGCAATTTGTGATTACTCTTTTGTGAGTAGACTTTATCTATATTCAGTTACATTATTTTCCAGATATTCTTCTATTTTTTTAAGTTTATTTATTTAGTTTGAGAAAGAGACAGAGTAAGCAAGCAGCATAGGGGCAGAGAGAGAGAGGGAGAGAGACAGAATTCCAAGCAGGCTCCATGCTGTCAGTGCAAAGCCAGACACGGGGTTTGAACTCAAGAACTGCAAGATCATGACCCGAGTTGAAATCAAGAGTCGGCCATTTAACCAACTGAGCCACGCAGGTGCCCTAATATTCTGCTATTTTTTATTTGCTTTTAACATGAACCAAGCATTGTTTAACAAATATTTAGAACTGTTTTGTTTCTTGCAAGAATATGTTTTTAAATATTTCAGCTATTAATTTCTACAAGTAGTGTACCATATTACATAATATCTATTTCTGCTTTTGCTAAATATTAGAACTTTGGTGGCATGATAACTAGCTAGTTTTGAAATACATACTTTCATGGTCACTTGAGAAGAAATAGTGATTTCTGCACAAAAGAGTTGTGGAATGATTTATAAGGCAGATGACATGTGCTAGCTGTATTTAATACATCTTATTTGGTATATTTTAAAAAATGCCATTTTGGTAATCAAATGGCTTTTTTGTTATAAATTTTAAACTGAAATACAAATTAACTTGGATTGAGTTTTAAATTATCCATATTAATTATAAAATCTAAGTCATTTGTAGGAACAGAAGATCAAGATTTTTGGGTATTTAAAAAATTAATATCTATGATTTATGGAAATATAAATGAAACATATTAAACTTAATCTTTGAAACCCATCACCTTTATGCACATCAAAGAAGAGGTAACATAATCTCTTCACCTCATTTTTATTTATACAAATATGTTTAATGAGATTAACTAAAGGTTTTTATAGTTTTAAAGTCATATAAGAAAAAGTTTTCTTTAGCTCATTCTTGTTTTGTTCCCAAACTGCAGTAAATTTAAAAATTCACACATAAGAATAATATATATAGTTAATGATAAAGCGTATGAGCAACAAAGTCTCTAGAAATAAAATTCAGGCTCAGTTCTTTGATATAAATTGAACTATATATACATATAATTATGTTTTAAACAGTGTGTGTGTGTGTGTGTGTGTGCATGTGTGTATGGTCTTGTATTGTATACATTATCAGAAACAGGGACAATTGACAACTGCTATTTGTTTAATCTTTTCTTAAATTTAATTATGACCATATATTACATAGTAATTTGCAAAGGCACCATTGAAAAATATTTTGTCAGAATAACTATATTTTCCTCAAAATTAGCCCACAGATGGATTAGGTCTATATTACTTGTATCTTTCTAGAGCTATAATACACTCTCCCTTCCTCCCAAATGTGCAGTGGAAGATGTTTCTGCTTTGTTACTTTTGCTACCTTCATAAGAGGCATAAGAAATAGTTATTGTCCATCCAGGAGATAAACAAAATTCTTGCCAGAAAAATATTGATTTACTTAACTGAATGAGACATATCACGTAAAATCTAGACCTGTGCACAAAGGGGTCAGCATTGGAAAAATTGATCAAATAATCATGTACAAATGAAAGAAATCATATAACAGTAGAAATAACATTTACTGAGCATTTTCTACACATTTTGCTAAACACTTATGTGTAATATTTCATAATTGATGGGTGGATTTGAATGATATTCTGTCTGAAACTTAACCTATGTGACTAAACTATTACCTTCTATTTGTATAGGAGCCCAAATTGTCAAGTGGTTCACTTTTCAAATAAAGAGTGCCCTGCATTTCAGTTTTCATTTATGATCCAAATGATTATTAAATGTAACTAGACTGAGTGAACAAGAGAATTCAGTAAAAAGAGAATTCCATCTTATATAAGCTTTTTGTTCAGAATTCAATTCATGAAGAAAATAGAAATTCTCATTGAATATGAGCAGGCCATATTAAAATAAGTAAAAAAGTAAATCCTTCTAGCTTTTCTCTAGTTGTTAAATAGATTGTTTTATGCATGTATTCACGTGTGTGTGTTTGTGTGTGTATGTGCATGTGTGTGTGTATTTATTGCTTGAAACATAGACGTCTACTAAATAGACGTCTAACCAAAGACGAAGTTATTCTTTTGTTTTGAGTAGCCATACTGGATTGGAGAAATAGTAACTAAGGTAATAGAATCAACTTTCATACAATGTTTTTTTCTGGTTATTAAATATCCCCAGGGCTAAGATCCTCTGAGGAGACTACTGACTCCTGAGTCTGAGGTCATGTTTATTTTCATACAACTCTCATTAAAATCTTATACAAATTCTCCTTAAAAGGAGCAGGGAGTGGAACTATTTGCATACTATTCTATTTCATAGTAAGTTTGGCCTTTTTTCCTCCATAGTTCTGGGACAACATTTTTATCAAGTAAGAATATATTGAGAAATACTACCGGGATTTACTACAACAACGTAGTCTGTTCACATTTGGCCTTCAAGCATATGTGATACCACTGTTACGATAATACACTCCTAAGAGTATAGATACTTAATTTATTTAGTAGAAATCAATCTGTGATTTGGGAGGGTGGGAAAATAAAGGGGCGGATTAGTTCACCAGTGACAGAATCTGAAAGGAAATGACACCAAAGGACACAGTAATTAGTGCGTTGTTTTGTGAGAGCATCCCAGTACTAGAACACCACAGATGGGAAAGAATTCTGAATTTGGTAAGTTCTCATGGGAGAATTTTGGAAGGGACACATAGATTGGAATATTTAGTTATTAACAGTATTATTAGAAAAGATGGCAGATGGGGAAAATTATAATAAAATTCTAGTTGGTTAGTTTCAAGATTTCTAAGAACTTCCCAGATAATAATCATCCATTTGGTTACGGAAAAATAAATAAACAAATATTTCTTGAGACACTACACAAGAGGCATGCAATATTCAATGGAGTCCTCAACTTTGGCCAAGTTTCAATAGAATGTAAATTAGTCTCCATCTGTCATTAAGGGCAATTAACTAAGGTTTTGCTCAGAGTGTCATGTTGTAGTTGTTTACGTGGGTGCTTCTGGTCATAGAGCCAGACGAACTCTGCATTCTAGACATTTTTTAAAATAAATTTGAAGGTTTTTTTTTCTTTTTAATTTATTGTGTGTGTGTGAGAGAGAGAGAGACAGAGAGAGACAGAGAGCACAGGGGAGGGTCAGAGAGAGAGAATTCCAAGCAGACTCCACACCGTTAGCACAGAGCCCAATATGGGGCCTGATCCCACAAACCTTGAGATCATGACCTGAGCCAAAATCAAGAGTCGGACACTCAACTGACTGAACCACTCAGGTGCCCTGCATTCTGGAAATTCTAACCAATGGGCCAGGGATGAGGATAAAATCACCTTGGCCCTTCAGAACAGTACAACCACTAAGAGGATACATTAAGCAGCATGGAGACTGTATGTAAAATGACATTCTATTCTTTTAGTCTTCATCTTTGAAACTGGGCTGTTTGGATGAGGTCATTGCTCTGGACAGGATCCATACTCATCCCTCTTCACTAAAATTCAAGTTCTTAGAAGGGATATTATCAACTAGATGTCACCTTTCCAATATCCTTTACTTATGAAAAATATAGACTAAAACTGCAAAAAGAAAGAAAAGAGAGCAACTGTGACAATATATTCTGTACAATAAACTGTCACATATGTTCATAACCATTCTCCCTGACTTACCCTTGAACTTATATATCTATCAAGTCACATATTCCTTTGTGAGGAAATATCTTCTAAGTAAAATAGGAATCACATTTCCCATGAAGTTTTATACATTTTCTTATCAAGATGTGATCCCATTATTCATAACAGTTGGCACTTTGCCTTGTCTCCCCACAAATTTATCATAGAACATTTTTGTTAATAAACATAAGCTGCCTGGTTTTATTCCATTGGCTTCATAACATTAAATTGTGTGGATATTATATGATTTATGAAATTATTCCTTTTCTGAATAACACGTACACTTTGTGCACAGATCAGCTATTATAAAAAATGCTGTATTGACTATATTTATACATATATCTCATGTTCTGTTCCATATAAAATAAGTATTTCTAAGGAAAATGTCTGGCCACTAAGAAATACATATTTAATATTTAAGAAATAATAGTCAATTATTTTTCAAAGTTGTAATTAATTTATGCTCTCCTCAGCAAATTCCCTAACGTCTTTCCCAAAGTATGTTCTTCCTACGTTTTTGAATTTGCCAGTATTTTCACCTAAAAGGTTTCTCTATGTACTAATTTACATTTGAATGTTTAAGATAGTTAAGAATAATTCAAATATTTGTTGGCTATATGTATATCTTCCTTGACAAATTGTCTCTTATTTTTGCTTGTTCTTGATAATTCAGGCACATTACGCAAGAAATTGTCATTAGAAATTACTTTGCTTCTGAACAAAGGGAAAGAATTCAGAAACGGGTGGATTGATTTGGACACTCAGTGGAGAGACTGACTGTAACTCCAGATCCAGAATTGACATTTAACATTTTAATCTCTCATGCTTTCATGGTACAGTACCCTCAACTTTCAACCAAACGTGGGGAATTTTGCAAAGAATAAGAGGCTAGAGAATTAAGCAGGGCTCATACCAAGTACTACTTTGTAAGGCACATTAATTCCTACTAAGGACTTTTGGGTGGCTCAGTTGGTTAAGCTTCCAACTTCAGCTCAGGTCATAATCTCGTGGTTCGTGGGTTCGAGCCCCACATCAGGCTCTGTGCTGACAGCTCAGAGCCTGGAGCCTGCTTCGGATTCTGTGTCTCCCTCTCTATGCTCCTCCCCTGTTCATGCTCTGTCTCTCTCTGTCTCAAAAATGAATATGCATTAAAAAAATTTTTTTAAATCCTACTAAGGACTTTTGTTACATTATGTGGAATATCAAAATATATTCAGAAGAGATATATCATGAGTAGGTCACTGATTTTAAATTTTTATATCTAAAACAATAATAAATTTTTAACTAAAAATTTAAAAATTAAAAAAAATGAAAGTTTATATCCAAAAACATAAATAAATTGTATATGATTAGGAAGGGAAATACTCATATCAATGAGAAAATTTTCCCTGTGCAGAAATATTAGGCGGGTGACTTGGAGTCTGCTAAAGGCAATGGTGACTGAGGAAATTGGACTGGGTTTAGACAAACTTTGAGAAAAATTGATCAGCAGAGTTTGATTGGATACGGGGTGTCAGGAAGAAAAAGAATTAGGAACGATACCTTACTTTATGGTTCCATAAGGATATTATTCACTAAACAAAGGAAAGTTCAGAACAGCAGATAATTTAAATGGGTAGAGATTTGGATATATTAATGTGAGATATATCTAAACCCTATTTTAGCATTCTGTAGGACAATGATTAAATCTACCAATAAGGATTATTTCTAATCTTAACAGAGTTATTGATGGTGAATCCATTATTAAACATGAGACATAAGACAATCTAAGTTAATTAGGTGTAGTAATAGATTAAGTTACATTGTTGAAGCTGACTTTATTATTTATTTATTTATTTATTTATTTATTTAGAGAGAGAGAGAGAGAGATATGGAGAAAGTTGGCACGCAAGAAAGCTGGGGAAGAGAAGAGGGAGAGGGAGAGAGAGAATCTTAAGCAGGCTCTACATCCAGCTGGAGCGTGACACAGGGCTCCACGTACAGTTTGATCTCATGACTGTGAGATCCTGACCTGAGCCAAAATCAAGAGCACTTAGCCAACTGAGCCACCCAGGCACCCCTCTGAAGCTGATGTTAAACAATAAGCATTTTCCATTAAACATATGATATTATATATATATATACACACACACATATATATAAAGGAATTTACTTTATTAGGTGTTTTAATATGGAAGACAGAAAAGTTGAAAGCTTACAGAATTCCAAGTAAATTATTCTTTTTACAAAGTTTTACATTTTTTTCTGAGGTCTTTCATTCCTTTTTATTATTTTTCAATTAAAATGACTATGTTTACTTTGTTAAAACAATTACCTTTCCACAAAGGTGTTGTGGATATAATCAAGGTGATTTTCTTCTGCAATTTTTTTGAATATAAAAAGTTTACAAAGCCAGTTAGGAACCAAAAATCGTTGTAACAAGAAAGGGAGGATATAACATGTCTACATACCCGGAAAAATAATGACAAGACTTACTAAAATATTTTCTAAGGTAAAGAAGTAAAAATAAGAGAAAGCACAGAAGGAAAGGGGAGAAGGAGGGAAAGAAAGAGACATATATAAAGAGACGTACGTAAAGAGAGCAAGCACAATTGTTCTTTGATATTTCCTTAACAGAACTGAGCTTCCTTCTGACTCCTCTTGAACATCAGCTTTATATCCCAGGGTGCAGTTAAATATTTTAAAAGAGGAATGTAAAAAAGATCAAAAAGGTTCTTTCTGAAATTAAAATGGAAAAGATCAGTGAAAAGGATTTTTTTCTTGCAAATCTCTGACCTTATAGTTCATCTTTTCCTTTTGCTGTAAAATTACAGTAACCTTTGAGAATTTGGTGCCATTTATCCCTAGTATCTCATTTACCCGTGGTTTTTAAGTTCCATTAATACTATTTTATGCTATATGATACTGTACCCATTTTTTTTAATTTCAGTAATTTTTTTCTGAGTAAAATTATGGATTCGTTTTGTTGCCAAAATATTCCATTTCCTTTTCTTTCATGTGTGCTGATAAGTTTTGGGTCATATTTATTGAAATAATGGATACCTTCATTATTGAGACATTAAAAGATCAGTGTACTTCTAATTACTTACGTTCTGTTTGTACTGACTCACTTTTGGAAAATCTTGAGCTGATTAAATGCGTTACAAGATTTTATTCTTAATGGATTGTTATTTAATTATGTTGATCTTTTAGTCCATATCTTTTTAATATGTCATGGTCTAACTCACTATTTAGTGTGAGATGACAAGCTGGGCTGCCCTAGTATGACGTGGACATTTATCCGGGCTGCCTGGACAATGAGCTAGCTGCTGGCACTTCAATTTCCCCACACAAAAGGCTACCCCCACGCTAGTTTCCCATATGGCCTCGTGACTTTTTCCCATCCCGTGCACCTAAATCCAACTCCCCACAGTCTTCTGGGTCCACAGAAGTGGGGTAGCTGTCACCTAAATCAAGCCTTTAGTTGCGTCAGCACATTTGTCCACCCTGACAAAGTCACTATCCTCTTGAACAAAAGAAGGGAGAGGAACCAGAAGCTGGATTTCTTTTTCTGGAATGCAAATTCATGACTTGGTCCATCATTACAACCTGACCCTGGCTTATGTCTTTCTGATTATATTGAGAATCTAAGACCTAAATTATTTCTATTTTGTGACCCCTGATTTGTAAGTTTCTTCAATAAAGCCTTTTATCTTAGTGCATACTATGTAAAATGTGGAATTGGTTAAGAATCCCCATTGTCTTGAAATTGGTTAAGAATCCCCATTGCCTATCAGGTGTTAATACAAAGAGACCTACCTTGCTTACTTTGTTTAATTTCAGTGTTTTTTTTTTTTTTAATTTAAAAAATACATAAATTTCCAATTCACTTACTTCGTGCTCATTTCATTGTAATCTTTTGGCAAAATCTCAATCCTAGCTAAGTTTTTCTTCAATTTTGCAGGATCTGCCTTGTGAAAAAATACACAGCCATAGTAATTGGTACCACGTGAATGATAATTTATCTAAAGTGAGTCATTACTCATTTTGCTAATCTATTACCTTACCTCCAAACAACAGCATATTCTTTCCGTGCTCAGACCTAGTTAATTCCCTTTCTTTTTATTTTACTGAGTAAATGGAAGCATCAGAAAAGACCACAACCTTCCATCATCTCATCCACTCAATGAGCTACATTTGTACCTCTGAACTTTGCCTCCATTTCTATTGTGAAAACTTTCAATAACTTCCATCTCCACCTACCAGAATACCTATGAGGTTTCAATGGCCCATATAGCCTATGGGATCTGGCTCCTGATACCTCTGAGATCTCATTCCTGGCCAGTGTCTACTTGGTTCATCAGTCACAGGATTGATATCTACCTTTCTTGTGTCATTGGCTTGGAAAACTTTTCATCGGATATCCACATGGTGCACTGTCTCATCTCCTTGAATCTTTACGGACATTTCACCTTATTAGTGACATGTCTGACCTGACCCTTCTCTATTGAAAATTACACACTTCCACCTTCCTCTCTTCACATCTTTTCCTTTCAGTTTCTGCATAGCACTTACAACCATCCACAAATATATACATTTCTTTTCTTGTCTCTTTGTCTCTCTGCCTCTCTGTCTCTCTGCCTAGTTTTCTGTGTAACTCCAAAGGGATCTGTAATTATCAATTGATCCTTGGTCCTTTCATAGAACACTGCCTAGTGCATAAAAAAAAGATTCTCAATAAATACTTTTGATTTTAATTTTTCAACAGAATAATTCAGCATTATTTTTAGTGGCTGATACTAAGTAGCAGCAAGCACAAAACCTCACTCTAAATTTTATAAATGCTATCGTATGTTATGTATGATAATTTCACATATTTTTCAAGTTTTTAAAAACAATGTTTGAACACATGAAAATATATTATTGAAAAACTTTGTTTTACAAATATACAATAAATATATTTAACAATAATAATTTGGTACTCCGCCCACAAAAAAATCCTCAAACACACATTTAGAGCTTAATGATTCTTCATGTGTGTAAGCTAATAGGAATCAAGAGACCAGCAAAATGCTGTGAAGATAGAGTTACTGAGTAATATATATTTGCTGATACCGATCTTGTGGGATTTTTCTGTTAACACAGAGCAAAAATTTAATGCTTAAAAACTGTTCAACTATTTAAAATAGTTGATCATTTCATGTATTAATTCGATTAGATTTTGTTGAACATACCATATTTACTCTGCTAAGGAAAATAGTGGTTAAAAACTGAATAAGACATAGACACTTTCCTCTGAAACCTTATAGTCATCTGCTATTTGAAAGACATATTTTTCAAGGAGGAGCTATTACCTAATATAAGTGGCCAAGAAGAAGGTTTGCAAGATGGCATTAAATTTAGTCAATTTGACATAGTATGAAATTAATCTCCTACCTTGCAAATTGAGTAAATGTTTGTTTGTTTGCTTTTAAGTACCCTCAAGTTGATTGGATTTGAGAATCTGACTCACACTAAACATCTACAAGAGATGTCATATTGAGTCCAGACTTCACACTTACTGTATGAAGTATGTCAGTCTGATGGTTGGAAATTTGCAGTGCCTTTAACAACTTAATATCTTTCTGAAAGAAAGTTATCTGGTAGAGCAAAAAAAGTCTTTTTTTTTTTTTTTTTTTAAGTAATCTCTATGCTCATTGCAGGGCTCAATCTCACAATCCTGAGATCAAGAGTCACATGTACTGACTGAGCCAGCCAGGCACCCCAAAAGATATTTAACTTGTATCTAGAAAATCCTTTTAACAACAACAAAAAATTGAATACCCATCAGACAAATTCACTTTATATTGCCAGGAAATAGGATGGAAATGAAAGGAAATAATTATAATTATCCTTAATGTAAAGAAACAAGGTTTTCAATATGAAAACAAGAACTTAGATTTACATTGAATTCTATGCAATTATTTGAATTATTTCACCTAAAAAGGTGAAAGAAAGTAAATGTGAGGATTTCATGTTTATAATAGTTTCCTATTGCTGCACATTGTCACATAGTTTCAGCAACTTAGTGCGTTTAAAAAAACCCATTTATTATCTCACAGGTTTTATAGGTCAGAAGCCTGACCACAGCTTCAGTGTGTTCTCTGTTTAGATCTTATAAGACTGAAATCAAAGTGTCAGGTTGGTTGTTAGTTCTTACCTGAGGCTAGAGGCCTTTTTCTAAGATCATTCAGGGTATTGACAGAACTCAGTTACTGCATTTGTAGGACTAGGGCACTTGTTTCCTCACTGTCTATAAGAGGGCTGGGGATGCTATCAGTGCCTAGAATGCCACCCAGAGTTGTTTTGTTTTGTTTTGTTTTTTGTTTTTTGATTTGTTTGTTTGTTTCCTTTTATGGTTTGTAATGTGGAAGTCAGTTACCTTCTTCAAGGCCAGCCAGGGAGAACCTACTTGATTTCTTGTCAGAGTCATATAGCAGTTGTGAATAGTCTCTCTTACCATTTTTAACAAGTATCAGAATATTTATTTTTACAAGACGACGTGTCTCATGATCAAATATAAATTGTTATAAGTCTGTGAAAGGAAATGAACATTAAATATAATGTGAAACTAACAGAGGACGTGGTGGGGCAAACGTTGGCTATGAAAGTAAAGGCAAGGTTTTCTATGTAGGTCAGGATCTCAAGGATATCTGATAGATGGAAAGGAGCCAGATATTTGAAGGATCTCAAGGAAACCATTCTAGGTGAAAGAAGAGTAAATTCAAAATACCAGAGACAGAAAATGTGTGAAGCCTTAGGCGCGGGGTGGGGATGGGGAATGAGACACCTGTGTAGCTAACTCAAGTTAGTGAAGGAGAATTCATGGAGACTAACTGACATTGAGATTGGAAATGAGATTGATAGTATCATATCAATTAGATGTAAGTTTCTTCCCCCAGCTTCTATGTTAGTAATAAGCTGCAGGAATATTTGGGCATCATATATGTATGGGTTTTAATCAGGGAAGCAGTTTTATGGAATGAGAGATTTCTTGTAAAAATCATACATTGCCTATTTTGAGGAGTTGCTAGAGAAGGAAGGTCAAGAAAAGGAAGTTGGAGGATAGAGGAAAGTCATGAACCAGTTTATCAGAAGTACCAGGATATATGAGACAAAACTTAAATTAGAGTAAATCTCTTCCTACTGACCTTTAGAGCACACCAGCATTTGCTTCAAAGAATGTAGACAGGGTGTCATTTTAAATTTACTCAGATGATTTTAAAAATAATGCCCTTCTTTATTTACCTGTAGGGTTCCTATGGGCAGAGAACAAAATCCTTTTTTTCCCCAATAAACCCCTGAGTCTTAGCACAATATCTAGAACTTAAACGTGGGACAAATTAAAATATTTAAAATGTCCAGTCTTCATTTTTGCAAATGTAGAATAAAAAGTAATTAAGTTTAACTTTTAAGTGTTGATATAAGAATTAAATACAATAACGATTAAATAACAACACTGCCTGGCTCATAATAAGTGCTGACCATTGTTATGTCAATTCAGATCTCTTGATTACTTTATAAGACAGACATTCAGTCAGCATGTATTTAATGAATACCATGTCACTGCATTGTGCTAAACAAGGAAAAATGAAGTCTTTTAAGACATCTGAAGCCCACACTGTTATTAACATGTGGCATTGTGAAAACATCATGGGATTGGATTTAGAGACAGGGTTTTAAATTTTCCCTCCCTGACTTAAGAGGGATCTGAACTTGGTAAATTACTTCTGCTGTCTGAACTTCAGTGTTTGTGTAAATATTTTTAAGTGGTGACAATAATATGTATTTACACGAGTTGTTGTGGATTAAATGGCTTAATATTTATAAAGCCCTTTGTCTAAGAAAAACACTCAAAAGTATTATTTTTATATACTATTGAGGATAAGATGAATCTGCAATGAAAACAAACTTGATGGCATTCAGTGAATTTCATATTTTATGTTTTATAATTGTCATTGGTTACAAGAGAATTCAAATTTAATGTCTATACTGCCCACACATCATTTTCTAAAGTGCCCCCAAAAAGCCTATTTCTCAAAATTTATGCCCATAGACCGAAACTGACTTTGTAGTTTGAAACTAAAATAAAAATAAATCAAAGAACAGTTTTTTAGATATAGATAGATCAGTTTTATCAACTAAGAAGTGAGTAAAAACTACAACCCATCAAATACTACCACCCCAGGAAGTAGAGTCTGGATATTCCAATTAATTTTAATGGAAAAGTTGAATACTTGAAAGATTGCACAAAACTTTTGTGTGCAAATGATGACATTTCACAACTCATTCATAAATACTTCTCAAAGAAGAGTCCATGTATCATTTGAAAGTATATGTCAGTGCAATCTCATCTAAACCAAATGGCATTTTCAAAAACTTTTATATCTTTATTTAATGGTTTCTTCCAGCACTGTAAGTATTAATAGATTATCAAATTGAAAGATGTTTGTTCTGACCTTCACATAGCTCCATTTCTCTGGTGGTTTAATGTCTCTTACGAAGTACCACAAGTGCATTAAGTAATTTCTCATTTCTCTATGACTCCATGATGTGTATGTCACAAGACAAATGCTGAATCAATTGATGGGTAAAAATCCAAATAAAAACACATAATAAAATATTTCCTATTTTTCTCTGGCACCTAGATTCAAAATCCTACAACAGAAAAACATCTAGGTATTTCTAATTTACACTGTTTTCATGGGAAGTTTTGTTTAGTTCATTGTTAGACATTTGGTAGGGAACAATAAGGTATATATTTGCACTAATTTTTTTTAGCAAATGAACACAAGAAATTTAAAATAAATGACCAGGGAACAGAGATTTGGCACATAAGACACATGAGGTATCTTTGAAATATATTCACAAAGGTATACTTATAAAGCAACTCATCGCTCATAATCTTAGAGACATTTTTAATTCAGGAGAGCATGGAGTGTGTGCTCCCACAAAATGAGGAAACTATAAAAGGAGAGGTAGTCATGTTAAGAGGATAAAGAAGTTCAGCCCAACAGAGTAGTCATGGGAAGTACTATGAAGTTAAATTTGCACTCAACCAGGAAGTCAAGAGTTCAGATCAAATCAGAAAGGGGTAGAGCTATAGGAAATCTGCAAGTGAAAAAAAGATCATGTTGAGAACATTTTTAAAGAAATCTCTTATAACATAATGTGAGAATTAATATAGGAGCAAGGATACATAAAACTAAGAAATTGGAAAATAGAAGGCAATTAACTCAGCAAAATAGAGAAGAGAAGGAAAGCTAATAATAGAGTAAAACTCAGAAGGGGACACATGTTTACATTCATGTGGTATGTCAGAGCACATGTCACACAAATTGTGAAACTAGACTGCTTGGGGTTAAAACTCAAATCTGCAACTTACAAGCTGTGTGATCTTGGACATATTCTCTGTGCCTCCGTTTCCATACATGTACATTAATAGTACTTTTGTCATTAAGTGAGTGCATAGATATATTTAGAACAGGGCTTGACACTGTTTGGTTTTTGTGATGATACCTATTGGATTAACTAAATTTATAAAATAACACATTCATAAAATAACTCATAACTCATTTATAAATAATTTTCATGAAATAAAAGGCCTACACATATAAAAGGAGTTTCAGAATTAAATATTTCATCACACTAACAAGGAGGAAATGGTTTATTCCTTAAATTTTTGAATTGACAATGAATTATCAATAAATTTTAAGATATAAGGGTATAAGATACTAGAAAGCTTGCCACAATGACTTTTAAGTTTTTAGTAAGCAGCAGGCCTAAGAGATACAGATGACTGAGTTTTTATTAGAGACCTGTAACTTACCTGATAATTATTAACTTATACCCTTGAGTGATATTTATAAACAATTAAGATATGCTTTTGTAAATATATTTTTGAATTATTATTTGTAAGGAATTTTTATGTCAGCTTGATTCCCAAACACATAATGAGTGAGACCAAAGGAAAAAAATAGATAAAAAAAAAAAAGATGTCTCTTGGGAGACAATTTTCCATGATATTTCTACACATTGTATAAGAACATTTGTTCCAGACTATCTTTTCAAGGATACTTTCATAACAAAGAGCCTTAGAAAATAGAAGTATGGTGTCCTTCTAGAGCTGAGGAAGATTCATCTTCTGACTAGGTTAACAAAGATAACACATCCCTTCAAGGGTAAGAGTTGGGCAGGTTTGCTAGCTACCCTCTTACAAAATAGGTTTTTTTTTTTTTAATTTGGGATTCCTTGCTGTGATACAAACATATTATTGTAAAAAGTCCACTTAAGCTTCTCTGTGGGAAAAAAATTCCTGTGGGAATTGGAAACAGGACAAAGGGATACAAACAGGAATGGCATGCTGCCAGCTGTGTCAGGAGTAATAAACTGTATTATTTCTGACCCAGAGGTCTCATGTCTTCTGACAGTATCTATCTGTGTCAGGTTAACCTGTCAGCTTACTCAGAGGTTAAAATCTCATTCTTTTCACATTTCTTTGTGGGGTTTTGTTTGTGTGTGTGTGTGTGTGTGTGTGTGTGTGTGTGTTTGTGTGTGTGTGTTTGTGTAGAATAGGAAAGATTGATTAAAAGATTAGATTATCAGTATATAGCTGAAGCAATGAACCAGTCACTTTGCTTGAGTGACAACAAATTGACTTCATTGGACTTGATTGTGGAAGTAGTTTGAAGCCATACTGAATTAGGCACAAACTTATTTGAATTCTGATATAGTCTATTCTGTTTGTGATGGGGTGCATGAGATTGAGAGTAGTTTCTAGAGAGCCCAGGAAAATTTGGATGGTGCTATGAAAATAAAAAGAAAGGGGTAAATAGAATATTTTTAAGATTAGTTTTCTTAAATTTTGTAATTGAATTATCACATTTATGGATAATAGTGAATTAAATAATGGTGCATAAAAATAATTATAAAAAAGAAACTGCATTGCAACCCCACAGACCATTTCTAACATTCCAGAAGTTCCTAGTTTCCTTCCCAATTACTCTCCTTACTCTCTAAACCAAAGGTCAACACTATCATAACTTCATACATCAAAGAGTGATTTGAATATAAAAAGAAATATTTGACCATTCTGGATATTTTAATCAGACCTATATTTCATTTCATGTAAACACACTTCAATAGGAGTTAATCAATTATTAAACATATTTCTATTTTCTTAATAAGATCATTGTGTTTTTAAATTCTAGATTGTAATTTTACTTACTATTATTTCTGCAGATTTTCTTCCCTTTTTTTTGAGAGAGCGAGACAGAGAGAGAGAGAGAGACAGGGAGAAAGAGAGCATAAGCAAGGGAGGAAGGGAGACACAGAATCCAAAGCAGGTTTCAGGCTCTAAGCTATCAGCATAACGCAGAGGCGGAGGTCAAACCCAGGAATTGTGGGATAAGGATCTGAGCCAAAGTCAGACTAATCGACCAAGCCACCCAAGTGTCCCTCTGCAAATTTTCTTAATCCTCTTTTTTCCATAACACATAAGATACATTTTTTTAAAAGTCTGTCAGATAACTTCATTATCAAAATACACTTTGAGTTCAATTCTAGTCTTTATTGTTTCTTATGTTTTCTTTTTCTGTTTATCTTGTATTCTCATATGTCTGATTATTTTTAACTGATCAATAACTATAGAAAACTGGGGAAAAAATTACCCGAGGATCATGCTTTCTCCAGAGAACATTTATGATTGCTTCAGGCGGGAGATAAGAGAATTCACCAATCCCTAATCACTTCAATCTAACTGTAGTGATTGAGGTATTTTGAATCTTGGTTCTAGTCCCTTAGAAGGCTTTACTATTTCTAATTGTTGTATCTAGTGAGTATCATTGGGATCAAATTTGAATACATATGGTGTTTACTAGGAATCCATTCACTTAGTAATATCTAAACTCCAATTTTTATGTCTCTATATATGACAAACTCAAATGTTCTATTCATTGATTTAATCTCTCAGCTACTTCTTGCTCTAGTTCACTCATGTTCCTGGGGCCAAGCTACACAAAATGTTGAACTAATTTCTTTGTATTTCCTCTCTCAAGACATGTTGGTCCCATAATTCATCCTTACTTGTCAAGTTGATCTCAGAAGACCTATTCTTCTGCATTTCCTAATCTAACATTACTAGAAGTAAAAATTTGAGGTAACTTTCAATCAAGGACAAGGTATGAAAGAAAAAAAAGAATGGAAATTTTTTTTTTAAATTTTTTAATATTTATTTTATTTTTGAGAGAGAGAGATGGGGGGGGAGGGACAGAGAGAGAGGGAGACAGAGGATCTGAAGCAGGCTCTGAGCTGTCAGCACAGAGCCCAATGTGGAGCTTGAACCCATGAACCATGAGATCATGACCTGAGCCGAAGTCAAACGCTCAACCAACTCAGCCACCCAGGTGCCTCAGAATGAAAACTTTTTTGTTACTACATTGATTTTCTATGACTGTTGTAATAATTTCAATAAACCCTGTGGTTTAAAATAGCAGAGGGGAACCAGGGTGGCTCAGTTGGTTGAACATCCAACTCTTGATTTTGGCTAAGGTCATGATCTCAAAACTCATGAAATTGAGCCCTATGTCAGGCTCTGTTTTGACAGCATGGAGCCTGCTTGGAATTCTCTCTCCCCTTCCCCCCCAATCTCTGCCCCTTCCCCACTCTTTCTCTCAAAATTAATAACCAATAAAAAAAAACTTTAAAATAACAGAAATGTTCTCCTCATAGTTCTGGAAGCCAGTAACTTGATATCAATTACAGGACTATTTTTCTTCCAAAAGCATTAAGGGAGAATTTTTTCTTGTCCCTTGGAGCCTCTGGTGGTTCCTGGAGTTCCTTGGCTTGTGGCTGCATAACTGCAGTTTCTGCTTCTACCTTCACATGGTCTTTCCCTATGTGTCTGTGTCTTTTCATTTTCCTGTCTATTATGATGTTATGAGAATACTTGCCATTGGATATGCACCAACACCCCTGAGGATAATGCAGGATATATTCATCTTAAGGTCTTTAATTTAATTATACCTACAAAAGGCCTTTACCCAGGTAAGGTCATAGTCATTGCCTCCAGGAATTTGAATGTAAACATATCTTTTGAGGGACCACCATTCAACACACTACAAATATGTTGAGACTTAATCCAAAACAATTCCAGGGTATAAAATGTCTTGAGGGATCTGAGGTTTTAGGATGTAAAGTCAAGACATGAAACTTAACCACAATATTAAACAAAGGATTTTAATTACATTAATTAAATATGAGGTTTTTTTTCTAATAAACTGAAATGGAAAAACAATAAATGTAGCCAGTTTTCTTATTTCACTTGGATGTCAATGAGTAGTTAGTTTTGCTTATATATTAAAAAATTCATAAACATAAGCACTCTATAAATTACATAAATGGCAAAAAGTTATAAAATGCAAAATTTGCATGGGCCTTGGGTTTGGGATTGTGGGGGATGGTCTGGTACTGGGAAGGGCTAGACCCTGGTTTCCCAGAAGCCAGCCTAGAGACTGGAGCCCCAGGGACTGCCTGGCACTGAACTGAGCTTACCGCATGGGCCTATGGCAGTTGACCTATAACCTGGAGCCGCAGAAGCCAGCCTGAAGTTTTGGTCTGGCAGTGGGGTGGGTGGGGAGCCTTGGACTGAAGGAAACAAACAGCAGGTTGGGGCTGTAGAGTCTACCCAGCCATTGGGGCACCAAGAGCCAGGACTTACCATAGTCACCTTGAGGTTGGGATGGAACAATAGCCTAGTTTTGCTCTAGTCAGCCTTGTACTGCACCTGGATGGGACCTTGGATTTGCAGGAAGCTGCCAGGAGCCTGGGGCCATAGGGGACATAGAGGTCATGAGAACTGGCCAGTGCTGGGGTGAGCCAGGAGTCTGGTGTCACCAGAGCTGGGTTCTTTAGAATACTAGGAGCCTGGTGTCCCAGGAGCTGCCTGGGGCTGTGGGAGTCAGCAGACTCATGGGGACCTGGTTTCATGGGACTCCTATGAGACCTACTTAAAGGGTAAGTAGCCCTCATCCAGGGGTCAATGGTGAAGTCAGATTCTCATTTTTCTGTCTTCCTTCCTGAGGTTCAGTGTCCCTTTCTCTATCCTAGGCTGCCTTGATTTGGGCACAGGGTGACAGAGTAATGTGAATATTTCCGACCCTCCTTAATGCATCTTTTCTTCTTTCTTCACTTCACTTGGGTACTGCAATCCTTCATCTGGAATTCTTAGATCCTGTGAAGGTATTTTCATGTGCAGATGATTGTTCAAGTGAATGTTCCTGGGAGAGGACAGGCGCTAGAAATTCCTGTACTTCCATCTTGCTCTATCCTTTTGTTTGAAAATTTCAAAAGCAAAGTAGCATTGCCCTACAATGGACTGACAATGTTCTATCAGTGCTTCCTAAAATATAGTCTCATATATTTTACTTTTGAAGGAAGAGTCTGTTATGAAAAGTCAGCATCCCCTACTGCCTCACTCCAGGCTTGCTGTTTACCAATGTTTGACACATGTTAAAAATGAGAACTTAATAGGATATAATTATGCTCTAGCTGTGTCTGTGAGCAGGAGAATGGCATATACAAAGTCATACCACTGACAACTCTTAAGCATATGGGAAAACAATTTTGTAAAATGAGATTTGCAAACAAGATTTAGTCAGGGAAAATCACTTATGCACATCAGTAAACATAGGAAAAATACTGAATGGCCAGCTTAATTCAGGGCCAGTTCTCATGAACTCACATTGCCAAACTTTATAGACTTATTCAAGATGAACCTATATTGTTTTGAGGGAAAACTCCTTTTCAGAAAACTGTATCATATGTGAATGAATAAAGAAAATGTAAGACATCAACAAAAAGATAAAGTATATATTTTTCTCCTTTCCTTAAAAAAAAATTCTGTAAATCATGAACTAATTTTTAAAACAGTTCAGGGTCAGTGTTTGCTTTATAGATGTAATCAGAGTGCTCCATTCTTGGATATTTTTCTTATCTTTTTTTTTTTCCTTTTTCTTACCCTAACTTAATGCCCCTTGAAATTCTTATGCAATTCCAAAGTTCCACGACCATGTTTGCTAGTTCAGATCGCTTTCCTGGGTTCTTTAAACTACGTATTCCATAGGATTTTCAGATACTTAGCTACACCTTAACTCATCCTCCTCTCCTGGACTCACTCTTCTTCCAGAATTTTTTTTTTTCTGATTAATGATATCCTCTTCCACTAAGTAACTAAACAGAATTTGGGATCTAAGTTAGGCTCCTTCTTTTCCCTTGCTGAAACTGAGTCTATTACTAAGGACACAAGGGAATCTCTTCATTTATCATTTGAGAATCAAGCAATGTGAATAACCATATTATCATAATACATATAATTTTATACACATTACAGAAAAACAGAGTCACTTTATATTTGAAGAACTTCATTTGAGAAATATTCAACACCTGTACACTAGGAAACCTCTTAGCAAACAATGAATATGAGGAAACTAACAAAAATTTTTAAAATGTTTATCTATTTTTGAGAGACAGAGAGAGACAGAGGATGAGTGGGGAAGGGGCAGAGAGAGAGGGAGACACAGAATCCGAGGCAGGCCCCTCTGTGCTGATAGCTCATAGCCTGACGTGGGGCTTGAACCCATGAACTGTGAGATGATGACCTGAGCCAAAGTTAGATGCTTAACTGACTGAGACACCCAGGTGCCCCAAGGAAACATTTATTTTAACCTGATAAATGTATCCAAAAAATTCAGCATGTAAGACCATGCTTGATGGTGATTATTAAATGCTTTCTCACTAAGACTAGAAGAAAAGCTAGGACACTCAATCTCTCCACTTCAGTCTTACCCGATGTCCCTGTCCTATGCAATAACACAATATAAAGAAAGAAAGCCCATGCAGATTACAGGGGAAAAGTAAAATTTCTGTTATTGACAGAGGACGTGAACATGTACACAGAAAATTCTAAAGAAAATATAAAACTTATGAGTTCTATAAGATCAAGAGATAAGGTCAATAAAAGAAAAAAATCAGTTTTATCTTTATGTATTAGCATTGAATAATCTATTAAATAATAAATATTTAAAATTGTCTTCACAACAGCATCAAAAAGAATCAAATAGGTATAAATACAATAAAGAGTAAGTACAGTATAATAAAACTTATAAAGTTGAAAATAACACAAAAGTTTAAATAAATGGAGAGACACTCCATGTGAATGAATTGAAAGAGAATATGAAGTTAATTCTCAAAGTAAACTGTAGTAAACTCAATATAATGCTATTCAAAAATCACAGCATAGTGTGTGTGTGTGTGTGTGTGTGTATAAATTGAATGGTGATTTTAAAATTTACATGTAGGTGCACCCTGGGTGGCTCAGTCAGTTAAGCATCTGACTTCGGCTCAGGTCACGGTCTCAGGGTTCATGAGTTCAAGCCCCACATCAAGCTCTGTGATGACAGCTCAGAAGCTTGAGCCTGCTTTGGATTCTGTATCTTCCTCTCTGTGTGCCCCTCTCCCACTTATAATCTGTCTGTCTCTCTCTCTTTCTCAAAAATAAATAAATATTAAAAAAATCAAAACTATGTAGATAATAAAATTTACATGTAATTCAAGGGCGCGAACAGACAGAACAATTTTGAAAAGAACAAATTTGTTCTGTTAGTTCGGCCTCAGATTTTCTTTCCAATGCTTAACCCACTCTTGATGGTTTGGCCTCCCTCTCCACTTACAAGGATTTCACTTCTCAAACTCTTTTTAATGCTGATTTTTATTTTATTGAATTAACAGAAACAATTAGAAGAAAATTTGTATACACTCTCACCATCAGAGCTACAAGCATACTTGTGTCTT
This sequence comes from Cryptoprocta ferox, assembly GCA_028646485.1. Lineage (NCBI taxonomy): Eukaryota > Metazoa > Chordata > Mammalia > Carnivora > Eupleridae > Cryptoprocta > Cryptoprocta ferox. The sequence goes on from CM053572.1 coordinate 129,934,120, forward strand.
TTATCTTTCTGTTTTTTTAAATTTTTTTGTCCTGTTTCAGTTCATCGACTACTCATATCATATCTAAAGCTACCCCCATTTGTCCACTGGATCCTGTGTCCTCTTCTACTTAAGCAGTGATGCCTTTCCTGATCTGATGACCTGATATAATAAGCAAATGTATACCATTCCAAATTATCCCCTCTGCATTTTTATAGCTTTTACACCATGATAATGTATATTTAGAATATGAAGTTGCTTATTTTCATTGAACTTTATCTTCAGTTTACCATTCCATTAAAGTGTGAACTCTAGGGTAGTGAGAGCTTTGTAATTTTCATTGTTATGTCTTCACTGTCTAGACCAGTTCCCAGCATCTTAATATCCTTTTCAAGGTCATCACTCCAGCAATTGTTTGGTTTCTCCTTTATGTCATTATCACCACCCTCTCCACTGATCACCCCATCTGTACACACCCATGGTTCACTAGAATTCATTTTAAGCAAAAAATACAGAACAAAACACAGCATTAATTACATACAATAGCTATTATCCCATTTCTCAGATCCATTCTGTTTAGCTAAACTCCTTTAAAACGTTTTTGTATGCTCTACACATTCTTTCATCTCAAATATTGAAAGCTATCTTGTGTTTCTTTCACTGCTTCTACCCTAGTCCAAGAGATAATATTCTGTTATCTGGATAATTGTAATAAATTTTTAACTGGTCTCTGGCTTCCAAGCCTAGACACGCTTAAGTTCCAGATTGATCTTTTTAACATAAAATAAGTTATTCACTTGCTTGAAATCTTTTGATTTTTTTTTTCATTTTACTTGTAGTAGAGGCCAAAATCTTTATCAATGTCTCCTAAAGCCATATGAAATCTACACCCCTGCTGGTTCACTGACTTCTTGCCCTCTCTTACCTTTCATGCCACAGCAAATACACAGCATCAACGTTGCCCGTCATAATAGCTTGAGCTCCAGGGCTGTCTGTTGTAAAGAAATCCCAGTGCTTTAGCCTGTCAAATACACAATTGGTAGAATTATTTTCCATAGGTCTTATGCGAGAGCAGACACCATAATTTTTCTAAATTAACAGAAATTGGAGATATCATTGACATTGAGAAATTATTGTTGAACATGTCTTTTAAAAAATAATCCCATACCTTTAATACCAACGATTTATTTTAAAGGTCACGAAAGGAAAACTTAAAAGTTGGAAAGGTGATCAATTTCTGTCAGTTTTTGAGGGAAATGAGAAATAATTTCTGCTACTCTGGCAGTAATGAGAATGATGTGGTCAGTTGGGGCGAGGTCATTCATTTTAAAAGGTTAACTCAAAGAACTAGAGTGTCTCTAAAGGAAATTTATTTGCTAAATGAGCGACAGCTAAATAACCTTTAAGTAAATGAGAAGAGACCAAGGTATAAGGGATTGTTGTAACAGTATTTGAAAATATGAAGAGTAAATATTTTATAGGATCTAAATATGATAACATGGCAACAAGTGCAAAAAAATGGAAGTCAAGTACAGCTTAAAATAAGGAAAATTTTCTATTAATGGGAACTGTCTGAAGCTGACACGACATTATAAAGAAATGGCTTTATTTTACTGGTTGTATACTAGTATAGCCTAAATGACTCTTTTGCACACTCTTTTAAAAGTACTCAATAATCAATTTAGTAGTCAGAATACAACATCTTTAGGAATAATATCAAACATGAGGTTATTTTATTTTTTGTATCGTGAAGTATCTTTAGTCCTAACACATTTAGTGATGTGCCCTCATTCTTGCCTTACCACACACTCCTTATAAATCATATTGAAAAGGTTATCCTTTGAGATAATAAAACTACTGACTTCTTGAACTCCTATTTAATTAGGTTACATATAGCACAATTTTAAACATATAGGCCAAAGGAACATCATCAAATAATGTTTAATAAGTAAAATTTAAGTGGAAATAAAATGCAAGTGTTAATTGTGCTAGCCTAAAGCAAGGTAAGCAATAATAGTTAATATTTTTAAGTCTGGTAAATATTTAATAACATATTAGAACTGTAAGGGAAGTCTAACTCAAGCCCAATCAAACTTGTTCCATGTACATAAACTAAAATTGCTTTATGGAGGTAATAAAGGAACTATTTACCCTTACTTGTTGGATACTGCTTCTCCCTTTTTAATAATTGTTAGTAAATTCAATTATTTCATACTTATTGATGAATAATAATTTTTTTGAGAGAGAAATGTTTTGTACATTTCAAGTAATGTCAATGATAATCTCCTAATATTTGAGCTTTCCTAAGTCCTAAAATCCTAACGAAACTTATCAAACATGAAAAGATTATCTTTTTCTTTTAACATCTAGCTTTTGGCTGCAAAAGTGAACTTCCTCTTCTCAAGCAATTTTATCAAATGAATATTTTAGCATGAATAGCTTAAGTTTAATAACAATTTAGATTTAAATGATGATATATGTTTTGAAGTGAAGTCCAGTGTCTCCATTTCACTTCTGAAAATGTCCTGCAGAGATAGATAGGGACTATGCCCAGTGATTTTAATTATTTAGCATCATTAACCACCCGTAGTGGAGTCTCACAATCTTATTTAAAATATAGACCAATCATTTATAGCTTTGTGGTCCTAAGTAAATTTATATATCTAATGAGCTAAGGATCTTTATTTATAAAATAAAAATAAAAATGGAATGCAATTTTTCCATCTTACACATATTGAAATATTATTGGGAATTAAATAAGAGCACAAGTTAAAAAAAGCAATTCCTTTGATTAATTTTGGCCAATTTCATAAACTTTATGAATTCTAAGTCTTTTTGCTATCAGTCCCTTTTCCTCCTACAACTTCATATAGATAATCTAGACCAGAATTCAGAAAACTATTCAGAGGAGACTTAGGTAACACTGTCTTCTTTTGTAAATAAAATTTAATGAGACACAGACATTCTTGTTTGTTCATTTTTAATTTCCTATGGCTTAATTCATGCAAAATTATATAATTGCAGCAATATGGCCCACAAAGACAAAATTACTTACCATCTAGTTCTTTAAAGTAAATGCCTTCTGATCCCTGGTCTAGAGAACTAGAGAAATCTATGAATGTGCTTTTATTTTACCCAAACTGCTTTCTTCATAACTTCATTTATTCTGTTTGAAATGGTTTTGAAAACAATTGTATTTACAGTTCTTGATTTATTATTATTACTACTACTATTATTTTTTTTACATTTTTCTTCCAAGATTTTATTTAAATTCCAGTTAGTTAACATACAATGTAGCATTGGTTTCAGTAGTAGAGTGTGTGATTCATCACTTACATATAACACCCACTGTTCATCACAATGAATATCCTCCTTAATGCCCATCACTCTTTTATTCTATCCCCCCTCCCACCTTCCCTCAGCAACCTTCAGTTTGTTCCCTATAGTTAAGAGTTTCTTATGGTTTATCTCCCTCTCTGTTTTTGTCTTATTTTAGTTTTCCTTCCCTTCCTCTATGTTCATCAGTTTTGTTTCTTAAATTTCACATAGGAGTGAAACCATATGGTATTGTCTTTCTCTGACTGACTTATTTTGCTTAGCATAATATACTCTAGTTCCATCCATGTTGTTGCAAATGGCAAGATTTCATTCTTCTTGATGGTTGAGTAATATTCCATTTTGTGTGTGTGTGTATGTGTGTGTGTGTGTGTGTGTGTGTGTATACATATCACATCTTCTTTATTCATTCATCAGTCAATGAACACTTTGGCCTTCTCCATAGTTTGGCTATTGTTGATAGCACTGCTATAAACATTGGGGTGCATGTGGCCCTTCAAATCAGTATTTTTGAATCCTTTGGATAAATATCCAGTCGCACAATTGCTGGGTCATAGGGTAGCTTTATTTTTAAGTTTCTGAGGAACCTCCACACTGTTTGCCAGAGTAGCTGCATCAGTTTGCATTCCCACTAACAGTGTAAAAGGGTTCCCCTTTCTCTGCATCCTTGCCAACATCTGCTGTTTCCTGAGTTGTTCATTTGAGCCATTCTGACAGATGTGAGGTGGTATCTCATTGTAGTTTTGATTTGTATTTCCCTGATGATGAGTGACATTGAGTATTTTCTTTTTCTTCCTGTGTCTCTTAGCCATCTGGGTGTCTTCTTTGGAGAAATCATTGTTAATGTCTTCTGCCCATTTCATAACTGGTCATTTAATTTTTTGGGTGTTGAATTGGATAGTCTCTTTATAGATTTTGGATGCTAGTTCTTTAACCAATATGTCATTTGCAAACATCTCCTCCCATTCCATAGGTTGCATTTCAGTTTTGTTGATTGTTCCCTTCGCTTATTCAGAAGCTTTTTATCTTGATGAAATCCCAATAGTTCATGTTTGCTTTTTCACCTTGTCTTCAGCTACATGTCTAGTAAAAAGTTGCTAAAGCCGAGGTCAAAGAGGTTGCTGCCTTTGTTCTCCTTTAGGAAATTGATGGTTTTCTGTTTCACATTTAGGCCTCTCATCCATTTTGAATTATTTTGTGTGTATGGTGTAGAAAGTGGTCCAGTTTCATTCTTCTGCATGCTGCTGTTTGGTTTTCCTGACACAAACTAAGGGAAAAACATTTCATACTGATGAATTGGAAGAACAAACAAAGTTAAAATGTCTATACTACCCAAAGCAATCTACACATTTAATGCAATCCCTATCAAATCAACACCAGAATTTTCCACAGAGGTACCAGAAAAGATCCTAAAGAGCCAAGGTAATGTTGAAAAAGAAAAGCAAAGTGGGAGGCATCATAGTTCCAGACTTTAAGCTGTATTACAAAGCTGTAATCAACAAGACATATGGTACTGGCACAATAATAGACACAAATCAATGGAACAGAATAGATAACCCAGAAATGGACCCACAACAATATAGTCAACTCTTTTTCAACAAAGCAGGAAAGAATATCCAATGTTAAAAAGACAGTCTCTTCAACAAATGGTGTTGAGAAAACTGGACAGTGATACTCAGAAGAATGAAACTGGACCACTTTATTACAACACACACACACACACACACACACACACGCAAATTCAAAATGTATGAAAGACCTAAATATGAGACAGGAAACCTTCAAAATCCTAAAGGAGAATATAGGAAGCAACCTCTTTGACCTCAGCCATAGCAATTCTTACTAGACACATCCCTGGAGGCAACAGAAACAAAAGGAAAAATGAACTATTGGGACTTCATTACGACAAAAATTTTCACACGGCGAAGGAAATAACCAACAAAACTAAAAGGTAACCTCAGGAACAGGAGAATATATTTGGAAATGACATATCGGACAAAGCGTTAGTATCCAAAATCTATAAGAACTTATCAAACTACTACTGTTATTATTAAAACTTATGAGAGTTCAAAAATCAGTGGTCTCAAATTGATTGTAAGTCTGCAGTATAGATCTGTGACTCTCTACGACTTCAACTGTACATTGCAGTAACATTTTTACAGCTGCCTCAGTTTTAAAATGTCTCTGAATTTTGGCTGTAATAAGTTGTCATCTGTTACCCTCCGCAGCTTGTTTCAGTGTTATTTTACATTTATTCTATGGCAATTGATCTGTTTCAATTTTGGATCTCCTTGCAAATCAAAAAGAAGAGTGAAGCTAGATAACCCTTTTACAAATAGAGTAAATTATTCTACTCCTTGGAAGTGTAGGGACCCTCTAGGGCAGATATGAAGAGGCTCAGGCTGGTACCATTGTGCAGTACACAACTTGCCTATATCGACATAGTAATTCTGGATAACAGTTCTTATTATTGTTATTTTTAATATTAGATTTACTGTTTTCCTCAAATTTTAGCCAACTTGCTAACGTGCTTGAATTTATTTACATGTGGCATAGAAAAGTATGTCTTTATAATTATTCTACTTTCTTCTGTATCTATTATTGTAGCTCCATTCATATTATTATTTTGAATAACTTAAACTTCATACTAGTACTTTTTGATTCGTGTTGCTAATTCATTTTGTGTTTTATTTTAAAAAAGGAATATCTTGTTTTGTTTACTTTTATCTTTTAATTTATTTCATAATCAATTTAGTGACCTTATTTTTAATCTTTTTCTATTTGGTTTTTGTGTGTGTGTGGCTCTATTTCTTTTTTATCTTCATGCTTAGTTTCCTTTTGTTAAAAAAATATTGTAGAGTCTTGTTTTTTTAAATAATATTAGAAGTTGGTACTATGAATTTTATTCTGAGCATCATTTTAACTAAATCCTGTTGACTCAATGCATAGTATTCAAATGTGTTATTCTTAAAAGTGTTTTTGCTTTGATCATTGCTTTCTTTGAGCATTAGTTATAAAGACTTTTATTGATAAATATTGATTTCCAAGTGAGGGGATTTGTTTCTGTTAGAAGTTTCAAATTTATTTCTTTATGATCAGACTGTGAAATTGTATAATAGAGAGCCGAGGTAGAAACCCTGGATGTGGTCAGTAAGTGTCCAGATTTGCTGCCTTCTGCCTCTGCCAGAGAAAAACACAGTGAATCTACCTCCAAAAGTCCTTCTTCATGAGTCATCTCTATGAGACCCTTAAGGTAGCCGTATATGAAGGGCCCGCACCTCTGGTTAAGTATTGTATCATCACAAATCTGTTATCAGTGGAAGAGATGAATCACCCTTGCAGAAATGTAGAAGACATATAGAAAGTTCTATGGGTTAGTCTAAGTTAATATCTTCTATAGAAATAACATTAGTGGCTTTGATCAGCTGTTTGCCCATTGGAGGAATATCAACATAGAAATATAATAGTAAAACAGATTGCACTTTTAAGTAAAGAGAACCATATGGATTGGAACCATATTAACTAATATCAATCTACATATTATTCTATCCTTTCTAGAATTTCTTTTATTTCAATATTAAAATCTCTATAACTTGCAGGTTTCACGTTGCAATAGTGGTTTTACTGCAAGATATACACAAAGGCTTAAATAAATGATGGTACACAGTATTCTCCTAAGCAGACTCATTAGTGTTAAGATATCATCCTTTCTCCCATATTAAATGTATGCTTCAGAAAATACAAACAAAATCCAAATTGAATTTTTGTAAAATTTGAGCTTAATATTTTAAGTAAAAACTTAAAAACAAAGACAAAACAAAGTTCATATAAAATAATAACCAAGTGATAATCTTTTTTTTATTTTTTACTTTTATTTCGTGTTTACTTTTCTGAAGGAGATGGAGCACGAGCAGGGGAGGGTCATGGAGGGGGGGAGAGAGAGAGAGAGAGAGAGAGAGAGAGAGAGAGAGAGAGAGAGAGAGAGAGAGAGAGAATTTCAAGTAGGTTCCACACTATCAGTGCAGAGCCCGATGCGGGCTCAAACCCATGAACTGTGAGATCATGACTTAAGCTGAAAGCAAGAGTCAGAAACAACTCACTGAGCCACCCAGGAGCCTCAATAATACTTTTTAAATCATTTTTTTAATTAAAAAATTAATGTTTATTTATTTTTGAGAGAGTAAAAGAATGAGAGAGAGAGAGAGAGAGACAAAGAGAGAGAGAGAGAGAGCATGAGTTGGGGAGAGGCAGAGAAAGAGAGGGAGACCCAGAATCTGACAGGCTCCAGAGCCCAAACTGTCAGGACAGAGCTGGACATGGGGATAAAACTCACAAACCATGAGATTATGACCTCAGCTGAAGCTTAACTGATTGAGCCACCCAGGCACCACTCCCTGCCCTGATAATCCATTTTAAAACGTGTTTTGTTTTAAACTAGATCCTTAGATTATAAAAATGAATTTTAAAAACTTCCCTGGATGGATGGATGGATGGATGGATGGATGGATGGTTGGATGAATGGATAGATAGACAATTTACTCAGTAATTTGTTAGGTCAAATGGAACAATATGTTAAAAGAAAAAAGAAAACTACATCCTTAACTCTTTTCCTGTTCAAAATGACGTTCACTCGTCAAATATTGAAATGCAAAAATTTTTAAAGCACAGAAATTTTTTAAAAATTTTGAACATTTTTAGAATATTGAAAAAATTATAGTTTCTAAGTATGAATTATAAAGATGTACTCAGACTAAATACATAGATACATACATATATTGTTCACTTGAACCACACTGTTAATATCAAAGACTTTCAATATGGAGAGAATATATAAACTAAACCATAAAAGGCAAATTGTAAAATAATTAACTAAAGCCTCTATGGTAGATAAATATTGATCATATAAAACCTATATGAGAAGTTAACATTTCAATTAGGAGATATTTAAGATGACGTGATGCCCCTTAAGTTTTAGCTCAACATGTGGATACCAGCCAGAGGCCATATTTTTTTGCATCCCCTACTGCTGGTTGTAGTAATATAACTAATAACTGGATGATTAAAAGCAAGCAGAAGTGAGGTCTATGGGCCATGATCTTATAAGATAACATTTTCCCTTGTCACTCCCATTTTATTTCTTCCATATGCCTGGGAAATAGGAAAAAATGGAAGCTTCAAGGGGAAGCTATATTGAAACAATAGCACCACCCCATGAACCCTGGACAATCTATTCACTTATAAGAGAGAAAAATAAACTCTACCTTATTTAATTTATGACATTTTGAAACCCCTTTATTATACCATATTAGCCTGAACCCCAGCAAATAAAAACAATAGAACCCACGGGGACACAGTTCTGAAATGTTGAGAAAATGTTTCACCATTTGTGGAAGGGAATTGTATAATATACATAAAAAGCCTTAAAATATTAAGTCTCTTTGACTTAGCAATATTAGCTTTAAAAAGTAATGCAAACAAACAAACGAAAACCCTGTAAGTACCCAAAGATGGTTGTGTATAATAGGAAAAATAAATAAGAGGTATTCATCAGTAGAGAATTCACTAAACACATTTTGCGGCATTTGTTAAGGTGTGGTGGACAGCTGCTATTTCTGCCTTAATAGCCCCATTCTCCCTTCTGGTAGAAATCCTTTCCTCTGGGGATGCATTTTTCTCCTATTGAGCTCCAAGCCTCCTGTTTCTAGAGTCTTTTGGAAATGTAAACATCTTACAATTTCCGTGGGAGCAAAGTTAGAGAATCACTGCTTAATTAGACTATAGAAAACATATACTCTATTTTAAACTCTAAAACATATTTATTTTCTTGCTAGGCTTTCCAGAAGACAACTATAAAAGCAAACACTCCTGCTGCATTTCAGGATTATTAGTTCAGACTTTTCTCCTTTCAGTAATTAAATAATTCAGTGTAAACAATAGCAACTGGAGTTTCTTTGGACAGACAGTCTTTTGAATGCTATCTGAATGACCAGAGGGATCATTTTGCTCCTTTTTCTACAGATTATTTAAAAATTTCCTATTCCAGAATGTGATACTGTCAAAGGATACCAGGCATGTACTGAAAACAAATACACTCTTTTCCCTTTGGGGTACTTTTGTTTCAACTTGGTGTCTAGCTAAAGAAACATTAAAAATAATAATAACCCTACTTCAGTTTGTAATAGTCTCAAAAGGCTGTTTTGTTTCTATTTTAAGAGGAAGCTCTCAAATTCCTTGAGAACTTTAATTTTCACAGGTTTTGAATTTTAAGTAAATACAGGTTATCCTAACTTACAAACAATGGGGATAAACTAAATGATGGGACCCAGTAGAATTCTTGCATTCAATTCACTGGAAGTTATTTTCAAGAGAAATGCAGGAAAAAGTTCTTGTAATCATTTTATTTTTCAATGCATCTTATTTGATCAACACATAAGGACTTTCTTTTTTTTTTCCATTTGAACGCTTTTGGAATGGGAAAGTGTCTTAGAATGTATCACATCTTATCATCTCTGTCAGCCATGAGGGAGTCATGACAAAGCTGCCATTTCCTGAGTACATACAGATGTGGTTACAACTGTTCAAGTTGTTGTCTTTACAGTTAACTCATTTACATTGTTGCCACTACAGATGTGGGATTAATTACCTCTAAATGTCTTCAAAACAATTACAGTAGAACTTAGAAATAAAACCAAAGTGACTTTCGTGTATCTCTATCAGGAAGTTAAAAGCGAGGGTCATTGTATTGGAAACAAAGATAGTGGCATAAATTTGACATTATTAGAATATATATTTTTGGTTGGAAGAACGAATGCAATTCCTTCTTTTATTATGAAGCACAAGTTGAGAGTTTTGTGGAACCTAAGAATGGAAAATACAGAGGTGCCTACGTGGCTCAGTAGGTTAAGTGTCTGACTTTAGCTCAGCTCATGATCTCACAAACCATGAGTTCAAGCCGAGCATCAGGCTCCCGTGCTGACAGTTCAGAGCCTGTTTGGGATTTTCTCTCTCTCCTTCTCTCTCTTTCCCTCCCCCAGCTCTCAAAACAAATAAATATACAAAAAATGGAAAATACATGCTTGTAAATGAAACTGGATTACAAAAGTTTGCTTGTCACATGCTGTGAAATATAAGTGAGAGAGTACAAAAGCTGTTAATCTTTCATATGAATGCAATTCATATGATGGGCAGGGAAGATAACAGAAGAAATACTCTGTGTCATAATTTCATTGTTAATATGTTTTCTTATTAGAGGTATGAGAAGAAGTTATGATGTTATCATATCTAGTAAAATATGGTATTCAAGCTATAAATCATAAAAAATAAAGACAAGGAGAACAAATCAGAGTAGCCTCAAAATTCTTCCCAATGCCTCTCCAGGTTCAAATTTCTGTCCAGGAACTCAGGTGCCACTTAAAAGGTAGATTTTTTTTAATGTAACATATGTATGTAGACACACACTCTATATATCACACATATAAATAACGTACACAGGCATTACATATATATGCGTGTGCATGCATATATACACAAATGTATGGTTCTAGGTATACACATGTATATATGCATATATACACACACGTAACATTATGTTTTATTTTTCCAGACGACCATTTGTTTGGTTTATTTAAGAATAAATTTCCTATCACTCTTGCTAACTAGAAATTTTTGAAGCATAAAATGAAAATATCCAATAATATTAAAAGGCAAGAGATTATGGCAACAATTTTCTTCAGGAAAGTGTATCAAAGAATAACACATTTCATTGCTAGTAAACAAAAGTTTTGTATTTCTATGTTTGTGTGAGGAAAAATGAGTTAAACTTAATAGTTTGCTAAGTACATGAAGTAACGGGGAGTGCTTATGAATTATTTCCGGCACATCTTGTACTGTGACACATCTATGCACCTGAATGCTCCCAAGCTGAACACAGAGTCAGTTCAATATTCTTAACATATTAGAAGTGATAGGTCCATGGCTGGGATGGTGCTTTCATGAGTCGATGAATAATATACTGCTGTGAAATAGACAGGAGCTCAGCACTGAATCGGTCTCAGGAACATATGCCCGATTTTTAAAATTAATGTTATGTTCATCCTCTATTGTCACTTAACATTTTTTCTTAGTTTTTAAATATTAATCCTATTTTATCATCTTAATTCAGCAACCTTTCAAAAGCTCTGAAGAAATTATTTTAATGAGAGTCATAAGGTAGTTTGTTCTTACTCTTTTTAACATATTTTTAAATGGTTTATATGATGGACATTTTCTATTTTCTATTTAATTATAAGGTAAAATAAATCAAATGAGAAGGAGAGGGAGAAGAATTAAACTAGACTGGTAATAGAATAAGATAAAAGTGAAAAAAAATCGTAAACATTAAATATTAACCCAAGTCTCTGTCAGCACAGGCTAGCCATGATGAGACCACAACTGATCCCCTAAAATTCAGTGGTTTACAAAAATTTATTTCTCTCACGCTATATTTTTGTCACAGATTTGTCTCATATTGTTTCCCAGTTTCAAGCCGATGAAATCATTTCTATCTGGAACACAGCCAGTCTGGAAACAAAGAAAAATTAGCATGACTTTATACAGAACTCGAACATATGCTTCTTTTTAAGCTGTTAGAGTGTGACTATGGTATGCACATCCAGGTTCACTGACAAATTACATATCCAACATGGGTTCCCCAGGAAGAGTTAAAGGATACTTGTGGACCCTTATGTACTCTATCACACTAGGTCAAAACAGAAGATGGGCCTTGAAAAGAATACTGACAGTGAAAATGTATTCATTCATTCATTTAACAAATAGTTATTGACTCATTATAATTGAGACAATGTAATCAGTTCTGATGATAGACCAGTGAAGGCTATAGTCATGGACCCTACCTTAAAAAGAAAACCACATATAGTCACAAAGAATACATACATTAAATAAAAATTATGGTAAGGCATGATGAATATAGTAATAGATTTCATTGTACAGACGAGATGGAGTCAAGTATGTGGATTCAAAAGATACAGAAAAATAAAATGTTGGGGTCCCATGAGTGGCTACATTTTTCATATAAATGACAGAGAATAATCTGGTAACCCTTAGGTTTCCAGCTTGGAAATCAGTTGTACCATGACCCTACATGCACTAGAACACAGATTGGAGTAATTATTGTAGACAAAAGGCAAAATCATTTTGTACATATTGAATTGACAATATGTTTGAAACACTGAAGTGGTAATGGAGAATAAATCTCGGGTTGAAACTACCTTATTATGATGGAATTGATACTTTGACTTTCTAATTGAATATTTTAAATGCCAAATTTGAGATTGCTGGCCTGAGTTATTTCAATGATTGTAGTGTACCTGACAGAACTGGGGATTCTTAGGACACAGTGGTTTGTTAGGTAAATACTGAATCATGAATTTATGACAGTTGTGCAGTTGTATAAATTTGGAGCATTCAGATAGAGTTATATAGTTGAAATAATATAGAGATCTAAAGTTTGAAGCCATAAATTTAAAAGCAATATCTCATGAAAGGAGAATAGAACGATCCAAGAGCCAAAGGCCTGTATCTTGAGTCACATAGAAAATGAGTCAGTGATAGAAAATACTCAAAAATTAACAAAAAAGCCAGGCAAGAAGGACCAGGATAATAGAATTAGAAGATTAATACGTGATCAATAATATGAAATATGAAAATTCCTGTTTATTCTCCAAAATCCCATGAGACCTCAGAAAATTAAGCTTCATTACGGGATCAAATAATTTGAAATATTTAAAGTGCCAAAAAAAACCTGCCCAAATCTCAGATTCTTAATATTTTAATTTAATAAAAATATATTTCTCTTACATAGCCCCAAACAGGGATTTCTGTCTTGAAGTTTTCCATGGGACTTTTCAAAAATCCAGGTGCTTCTCTGTTATGAATCTACTTTATTCTGGATCATCACAGATCTCCACATCTAGTGAGTAGATGGAAAGAGTGATAAATAGAGAATTCCTAGGAATATTTTACCTAAGAATAAAATGAATAATTTATGATACATGTTATTGTCCAGTATTCTATTCTATGGCCTCACTTAGATGCCATGATGACTTATAAATGTAGTCATTGGGGTGCCTGGGTGGCTCAGTCGGTTAAGCACCTAACTCTTGGTTTCAGCTCAGGTCACAATCTCATGGTTTTATGGGCTGGAGCCCTGCGTAGGACTCTGTGTTGACAGGGTGGAGCCTGCCTGGGATTCTCTGTCTCCCTCGCTCTCTGCCTCTGCCTCCATTCATGCTGTTTCTCTCTCTCTCTCTCTCTAAATACATAAATAAACTTTAAAAATTTTTTAAAAAAGAAGTGTAGTCATTGCTAGTCAGGCAATTCTGGGCAGACACTCTACATTATGAAAAGAATGCCCAAATCCTTGTTGATAATTGCCTTCCCTTTCATAAGAAATAATAAATCAGTGTAAATACAAGTATAATACAGTCACAGTTCGAAACAGAGTGAGAGAAATATCATATATGACTTTCAAAAATGGACATGGGTTGAACACAAAATCAATGCATAAGGAAACCTGGGAAGACCCTGAGTAAAAGAACCCCCAAATTAATGTGGAAATATCTGTAGTGATAATAGAGATAATCACGCATACCCACATACGCACGCACAAGCGCACATGCATACATAGAAATGTAAGAATAAATAAACTAGAAACAGAGAAAGAAAATGAAAGTGTTGATGAAAATGAAAACAAGTATGGTGCCAGCGCAGTCAATCCACTAGTCATCTATGCAGCTCCCAAGGTAGCCAGGGGGAAGTCTTAGCGGAATGCGCTTTCTGAAGACTGCAGAACTGGAATTTAATAGGAAAGAAGATGTGATCTTCTACCAACTCCAATATGTTATGTATTTGCAACTTCTCTATCTGATGGTTCATGTGATGACAATTTATACATCATTAACATTATCACATTTTTAGTACATCCCTCAGGACAGAGTGGCAAAAAAATTGCTCATTTTTTTGTTTTGTTTTGTTTTGTTTTCTAACTAGCGGAAATAAATATGGTTTTCTTCTTAGGTAAAATAATATTTAGTTCCATCTTAGACTGCTGAATGGAGTGGGGAAACCCCACAGCAGAACACGAGGTTCTGCTATGAGTATGATTACAGCTGTATCAGTTCATCTCTCTGCATCTTGACTTTTTTTTTATGTGTAAAATAAGAAGGTCTTGGAGAGTCTTCTAATTATGTTTAGAAAATACGTGTTGATTTTCACTGTTGTATGGTTTGAGGACTTCCCTGTGTACCCTGACAGAAAGGGTAGCATGAGATCCATTAGGAAATAGAATATTCATATTGTTTATAACAGGGAAAAGCACTAAGTCATGTACTCATAGATGTTTGTCCTTTAAAATTTTCATGAGAATAAAGGCTATTTATTCATCTTTAAGTACAAAGCAGGATGTGTAAGGAATGGGCAACAGTTCCTCCAGCTCATGAAAAATGCATGACCAACTTTTTTTCACTAAGAATATGTAGTTACATACTCGCAAGGTGAGAGAAACTTAGCCTCATTTAGCTAATGATAGTTGTAGCTGCATATTTCATATAAAACAATGCAAATGCATTCTCAGAGGTTATTTAAAAGAGTAGATATACAAAAGTATATAACACAAATTACCCTAGGTGACCCAGAAATGACTTAAATATCAAGAAAATGACTTTACATCTGATATACTACTTACCCATCTGAGGGTCTAATTATATTTAGGAAGCTAATTTATTCAACACAACTTACCTTTGCATTATAAAATCGGCATTAGTTTGCCTTCCACAAAAAATATGGTTTTACTTTGCAAATTGTCAGGATTTATCTGATTTTGATTTTTTTTTTAAGTAATGGGCTTTCTAGCTTAAGAAAAAGAGGTTATACCTAAAATCAAGGTACTTTTAGGTAAAATCGTATCACAAAAACTTATTTATCAAATAATTTCAAAACCTTGTGCATTATTTTATTTAATAAGGTGGATAAATTTAGGTAATGTATATCTAATCAAAATATTTTCTCTTTCAACCTCCTTTGGACATGCAAAACACTTGTAAAAGTTTTCAATCTTAAAACTACTGCCCCAATATAGAAGAGACACAAAATAAAAACTCTGTGGAAATAAGCTTTCCTGAAAAGGTACACAAATGCAAAGTTTCAGTTATGCAAAAGGAATAAGTCCTAGAAATTTACTGCACAGCATACTGCCAATATTTATAATTTTATTACATTGTATGCTTAAAAGGTTTCTGTAAGTATAGATCTTATATTAAGTGTCATAGCAATAGTAATAATAATAATAGGAGGAGGGAGGGAAGGGGAGGAGGAGGAAAACGAACAGGAGGAGGACAAGGAGAAGGGAGAAAGAAGGGGAGGAAGAAGAAATAAAAAGGGTGGGAGAAGACTTTTGGAGGTGATAGATGTTTATGGCATAGAGTGTGATGATGGAGATCAGGTATATAGTTATCTCCAACTCATCAGTATATACATTAACTATGGACAGCTTTTTGTATTTCAGTTATACCTCAATAATGTCATTTAAAAAAAAGGAAAAAAGGTCTAAAATCCCTCTAGCTTAGTCCACTTAGTTTACTGCCCTGGAGTAAAAACTACTCAAAAACCATGGTTCTAAGTATGGTCCCTGAAACATCAGCTTTGCCTGGGAACTTGTTATAAATGGAAGTTTTCAGGCTAAACCCTAGAAATGCTGAATCATTAGTAGAAATGGAGACATCTACAAGATAATTATATTAATAAACTAAAATTTGCTTAATTCTATTTATTGATTTATTTTATTTAATTTCATGTAACCACCTTTGGTATAAAGCATATCTAAATATGCTTAAAATTGTCTTTGTTTCAATTTAATGAAATGATGTTTACATGAACTGCTAAGAGGAAACACTTTGGCCTAAGACTTCAGTTGAAGCTGCCCGTAGAGCTAAACATTCCATGTTTGATGGGAAATCATACCACAAATACTTTGAAGCATAAAGGGCTAGTATCCAAAATCTATAAAAAACTTACCAAACTCAACACCCAAAAAACAGATAATCCAGTGAAGAAATAGGCAGAATATATGAACAGTTTTCCAAAGAAGACATCCAGATGGCTAATAGACACATGAAAAGATGCTCAACATCACTCATCATCAGGGAAACACAAATCAAAACCATAATGAGAGACCATCTCACACATGTCAGAATGGCTAAAATTAACAACTCAGAAAACAACAGATATTGGTGAGGATGTGGAGAAAGGGGCAAACTCTTGCACTATTGATGGGAATGTGAACTGGTGCAGCCACTCTAGAAAACAGTATGGAGGGTCCTCAAAAAATTTTTAAAAATAGAACTACCCAAAACCTAGCAATTGGACTACTAAGTATTTATCCAAAGATATGAAAAATACAGATTTAAAGGGGCACAGGCACCCCAATGTTTACAGCAGCACTATTAACAACAGCCAAATTATGGAAAGAACTCAAATGTCCATTGACTGATGAATGGATAAAGATTTGGTATTTATATAAAATGGAAAACTATTCAGTGATGAAAAAGAATGAAATTTTGCAATTTATAATAACATGGATGGAAGTAGAGGGTATTATGCTAAGCGAAGTAAGTCTGTCAGAGAAAGGCAGATATCATATGATTTTACTCATATGTGGAATTTGAAAAACACAACGAATGAACATAGAGGGAAGGGAAGGAAAAATAAGATTTAAAGAGAAGGTGGTAAATCATTATAGACTTAAATACAGAAAAAAAATTGAGGGTTGCTGGAGGGAAGTTAGGTGACAGGATAGGTTAAATGGGTGACAGCCATTAAGGAGGGCACTTGTTGGGATGAGCACTAAGTGTCATAGGTCAGAGATGAATCCCTGGGTTCTAGTTCTAAAGCCAAGACTATAATATATGTTAACTAACTTGAATTTAAATTAATCCCTCCCCCAAATACCACTAATTATTATGTGATGGGGAAAAAAAATCCTCTGGTTTTCTAGATCTGCAGGTTCTTCAGAAACTCTCATGTGTCCCAGCCTTTCTAATCATACAGAACGTATAATATTGAAAGTGAGCTATCATTTTAATTTTACAAATACACACGCGTGCGCGCGCACGCACACACACACACACACACACACACATACACACAGGACTAACTTAAATATTTTTATCAGGATATTTCTTAAAATGTTATGTTAAATTAGATTTCACATGACCAGGAACCGGAATACAATGTTATAAATTGCTGTACTTCATCCGGTAAGGGCAAGTGATTTGCGCACAATTAGTTAATTCAAAGAATGTGATGTGATTTGATATGGGCAAATAACAAGGTTTATAATAATAATAATAGTAATAATATCTTAAGTAGCATATAATTAATACTCTACTGTTTCTTTTCCAGGTTAATATATATTAATGTAATATACAGCCTGCTGCTAATTCAAGAATGTCTGTGGATGGAGTAGCTTGGACTATGCCGCTCCCTGTCATATATTCCCTGGGCAGCTGGAAAGCAAGGGTCATTAAAGTGATTTAGCAGCCAAGCTCTCTCCATTCTCCCAGCCTTTCCCTAGACCAAAGGTGGCAAGATGCAAACTGCTCTTCTTGGAGAGCTGAACTGAAACGATTTCTTTCTGCCACTCTTTCAAGCCCACAGGAGAGAGTATGATTTACTCCAAAGTTAGATCAGAATGCTCCTGGCCAAACATGAGATCAACAGCTTATATACTATTAAAGACTCATTGCGATATTCTCTCATACAGCAACCTATGTTAGGTAACATTTTCAGGTTTCTTGACTACTTAAAATCCTCCATGCCACTTGGAACTTTCCTAATAATAAAATAAATTTATTTTCTATAGTATTAATAATACTATAGAAGAGATAATGAAATTGTTATTTTTTACCATTGTCCATTCATTTTTAATTTTATCCATTTACTCATGTATTATAATAGGTAATTCCATTCCTTTCCATGGAATTACACTTCCCCAGTCAAGGCACTTATCAAATGTCGTTATGTCAAAGAATCTGCTCCATGTCTCTTCACTAAATTCATTTTGGAATAATATCCATTCTCTTTATTGTGAATTTTAAAATATCCCACTTATTGGCACTGTCATACATTTACAGAAAGAGTATTTTAACAAACACTTATTTCTCTGCTCCTTAACTATATCTCATGGTCTTTATGTGCAGATGGTTGGAAACATCAAGTTAACATACTAAGACTGTTTACGTATTTTAAGTTTTGGTTTTTTTCCAGGACTACTAAAGCTTTTTGGACATTACATCAACCACAAAGAAAAGTACACATCAGAGTACAACTCAGAGAATTTTTATCGACTGAAGATACCTATGTTATAAACTGTGTTATTAGCATTCATATTAAAAAAATACAGCATTACCAGCACCACAGAAAGCCCTCTACTCTTCCCTTCCAGACATTTTCCTCTCTTACCAAGTATGATTTTTCTCCTGACTGGCCACACCATAGATTAGTTGTCTTTTTGTACTCTTTTTTTAACGGAATGTTCCGCCAAATTCTTCTGCTTATTATTCTTCTCTTCTTCCTCTGATTAATATAACAACCAATAATATCTATGGATATCTTAAGTTAATAGGTTATGAGCAAACTAATTTATATGTACAATACAACATAATAAATGATGAACAATTATTATGTGTGTGTGTGTGTGTGTGTGTTCGAGCAGCTATGAGATTTCTAGAACTTTTTCTTGTATTATCAGGAAAAGTGATGTTTTTATAATAACAGAATGAAGGTTTAGTTCTTATTCTTTCAACATTTAATTAGCCCAAGGAAATAAAAAGCTATAATGAACTGAGGTACCTGGGTGGCTCAGTCATTTAAGTGTCTGACTCTGCCTCAGATCCTGATCTTACGGTTCGTGGGTTCAAGCCCCACTTCAGACTGTGCTGACTACTCAAAGCCTGGAGCTTGCTTAGGATTCTTTCTCCCTCTCTCTCTGCCTCTCTCCTGCTCATGCTCTGTCTCTCTCTAACTCTCAAAAATAAATAAAAATTTTAAAATAAGCTACAAAGAACAACAAATAAAAAGCATTATTAAAAGCTCAGTTTAAATATATAAAGAGATAATGCAAAATTTCCAGTGAATTTCCAAGCATATGACTTGTTTTGATATGCATAGTTACTTTGCGGTGTAGGTGGACATTATTACATTAAAAAGTTTATTTAACTAATATGAAATGAATTGAAAACTGAATCCAAGTTTCCTGAATTTTTATCAAGGGACCATTATGCTCTGTCAAACAACTTCCTAGACAATAATGCTGTAATATATATGTCCTAAAGCTCATCATGAATTTGATTACTGAGTACGAACTCACAGTAATACTTAATGAGAATTTATCTCTGAAGGAGCTTATAAAATCTTAAACCTCTTTTATTTCACTGATAGCATTAGGCTAATAATAGAAAGGAAATATATAGTTCCAGTCCTTACATTAATTCTATAAATCGATATTCTTTAAAACATTGAGAAAGCAACTCAGCCCTCCTAGACCTTGGTTTTCCCATTTGTGCAATAGAACAGTTGATGATTCTCAAGAAATGAAATACTGAAGACTCCATTTGGCTGAAGAGACATGGTGTTATGAGTTAGCAGATGGAAAAAGAGACTTTAAATCAAAAGACTCTGGCTTGACATGATGTGGTTAGGGTCATAAAGTCACAGAAAACTGGATAAAACTGAAGCTACTCTCCTTAATTTATTTGTGCAAAACAGGAGAGGTGTCCTGAGAGATCGATAAGCTATACTTGCCCTTTATGAAATTGTCTCATTTTTTTTTTCATTATGGGACTTGAAAAATATACTGTTGGATAATGATAATTAAAATTAGCATAAAATCACATGGTACGTCAAAACAATGTACAAAATCAGCTGAGGAATAAAGAAATAAGCTTGAAGTTACAAAGAGTCATGCTTTTTAAAACTTTTTGTTTGATGTTTTCTTAGATCACAAATTTTTCTTTGTGCCAAAGATAGCATAATGTCTAAGAATGTAAAGCCTTACAGAGCCCCAATGAGAAAATGGAGAGAACTGCTTTTAAGTGAATTACTCAACTTTTGCAAATATTTCTTTTTTATCGTTCTTTAAGAATGTCTAATTTTGGGGGTGTGTGGGTGGCTTAGTCAGGTAAGTGTCTGACTTCAACTCAGGCCATATCTTCTGGGTCAAAAGTTTGAGCCCCAGGTCAGTCTCTGGTCTCTGTGCTGACAGCTCAGAGTCTGGAGCCGACTTCAGATTCTGTGTCTACCTCTCTTCTCTCTCTCTGCCTCTCCCTCTCTCATGCTTTGTCTCTCTCCTCTCTCTCTCAAAAAAAAAAAAAAAAAAAGAATAAACACAAAAGAGAAAATTTTTATAAAAGAATTTCTAATTTTGAAAGATATCAAATATTTTCAATAAATATAAATAGATTTACATGTGTTTTCTTTTACTGGTCTTGAAACATTTTAAAGACCTACACTCTGTCATCTTTAAATTCATTGTAATTAAATTATAATTTATGTAATAAGTTATAGAAATATTTTAAAATCTACTACCTGTAATCTGATTTACATACTTATCAAATAAACAAACACATACACAGAGCTCCCTTGATAATAATGATTTCAGTGAAGTACATCTGGGCAAGAATCTGGCAGTGAAGATTTAATGATTTTCTAAAATAATTTCTAAGCTAAAAGAGCTTATAACATTTCTTGGAATGCCTGCTTAGAATTTGTTAAATGGAAGAGGCAAATAATAATATATTCTGTTTTCTCTGGTTTTACCTAGTAAGGAAGTGCATCAAAAGAGCAAATTAACAGGGGACACCTGTGTGGCTTAGTCAATTAAGTGTCCAACTTTGGCTCAGGTCATGATCTCATGGTCCATGGGTTCGGGCCCGGCATCAGGCTCTGTGCTGTCAGCTCAGAGCATGGAGCCTGCTTCAGATTCTGTGTCTCCCTCTCTCTCTGCCCCTCCCCTGCTCACACTCTGTCTCTCTCTCAAAAATAAATAAATATAAAAAATTGGAAAAAAAAGAGCAAAAAACCACAATCCAAAAGAACTATTTTGATATCCCTGAGTATAAGTACATACTAATTAAAGAAATATTAATTAAAGGTCATTTGAAAAAAATTAGCTTCATATAGTAGTGTTAAATAAAATAATATAAGGTGTCAGTAGGTCTTGTTGTAATTGATAATTTTATTTCCAAAACAGTCATAATTGATGAACTAATGTAATCACCTTTACTACACATATATGTTAAGGCCAGTATTTAAAAAAAAAAAAAGAAAAGAAAGAAAAAAAAATCAAGGCAATATTGGGAAACAGAAGTTACCCTCAAGATGATAATTTCTTTTTAAGGTCTGATCTTTGATTAAGGTGAAATACCTTCAGAACATAAAGACTCCATTCTGAAAGGAAGATGAATCATTACTTTCCTTTCTATTTTATTCAAATCTACCCAACTATGGTTATAATTCAAAGGAGAAATGTCAAAAATAAAGGTAGTTTAGCTAATATAGTAACAGGGAAATTGTATAGCAGGGGTATGCTATAAATTTTACAGATAAAGAAATGTAGCCCTAAAGAGTTTATACATTTATGTCAGATTGAACAGCAAATGTTGAAGTCAAAGCTAGCATTCTGTTCTGGAGACTAGTGTTTTCCTACTCTATTAAGTTGCTTTCTACACAAGTTAATTAAGAGAAATTTAAATAGGGACTCTTTCATGCTAATGACAACAGGTCTCAAGAGCAGTGGCTATATATCATGGTTCTGGGTTAACTAAAGAGTTAGTTGAAAGTGCGAGAGTGGATTTTATGCAATGACTTTCTGGTGCATTGACACTGTTTGCTACATAGAGTCCACAGTAAAAAAATTGATAATTCACGTAAGAGAAATATTGCAATTTGTGTGTGTGTGTGTGTGTGTGCGCGCGCGCGCGCGCGCGCACGTGCTTATCCAATGAAATCCAATATAAACAATCAATAGTATGGTGAGTATGTCTTTGGTATAGTGTTAACAAATTTAGCAAAATGAAAATCCAGCACACTCAGTTAAATTTGCATTTCAGATAAAAAAAAGAGTCTCACTTTTTTACTATAAGTATAATCCAAATATTGTATGAGGCATATTTATAAAAAATTTTATCCCTTGTTTATCTGAAATGAAAATTTAACTCTGGATCTTCTGTTTTATCTGACAACACTTCTTAGGTAGTAACTTTAGTAAGGAACCAACTTTGCATAATTATTAGAGCTTACTGTTACACTTAAGAATATCCTGAGAATTCTTTGACCCCAAATTCATGTTTACCAAAACAGTTTAAGTGAAGATTATGCAAAGCTATCAAATATATTTTAAAAATTAAAGGAAGCTCTTTTTCAGTGCTGACTACCTCTATAACAGATGTGAATGTAGAAATGCACTTATAAATCTTAAATACTTCAGAGATATTTGAATTACAGTTATTTCTTCAGTTGCTGCCTGATGTTGCTCTGGTAGACTTTTGCCAATCTGAAGGTGGCTGATTCCTTTTATTGCTTCAAGAGTAAAGAAGAAAATGTCAACCCCACGAGTTTTAATTTGCATCTACCAATTATGAATATGCATGTTCCATCAGGAAATAGAAATAGCATTTTCCTAGTTAACATTCAAAAATGGGAGAATTATGTAAATAACTCACTTCACATAGATTTCTATGTATGACATTATTTTCTTTCACAGAAAAAATATTGATCAGCATCTTCTAAGTATACCAGAAACATAAACCATGTACAATAACATGACATATAAGAGTCTGTCCTTCAGTTTGGTGGAGGCATATACTTACCCCAAAATTGCAAAGAGCAGTAGCCGAAAAGAGAAAAACAAAATAAAAAAATCAAGAAAACAAGTAAAATCATTAATATTCATGGTGGACAATCTTGATTGGGCATCCAGTTCTCCATGGAATCACTCTATTTCTCCACCAATTTATTTCTCCATTAGGTACAAAACTATTTTGAAATATACTATAGCGTCCTTAGAACTCTACCATGCTCCAACTTTCCTAATCCGCTCAACTAAGTAGATACATTTAACTCCCTATTTATAGGGAAAAAATAGAAAAAGAAATCAAATGGAAATCTCCACAGGTTTCCGCCACGAGGTCTATAAATTAGCCTACATTCCCAGTTGTGTTCTTCCTTCCCAGCACCTCCACTTTCTAAATGTGACCACACCCTTCCTTACCAAGAGCATTGCCAAAGAATTTTCCTTTCTTCTGTATCTTCAATATCTCTCTCTGTGGGTACTGGATCAATTATATTTATATTGATACTCAAACTCATATTCCCCTATTTTAAACATATTTTTAGAAATAGGGGTACCGTAGTGACTCAGTCAGTTAAGTGTTGGACTCTTGGTTTCAGCTCAGGTCATGATCTCAGGTTGGTGAGTTGGAGTCCTGTGTCAGGCTCTACACTGACCTTGTGGAGCCTGCTTGGGATTCTCTCTCTTCCTCTCTCTCTGCTCTGTCCCTGCTTGCGTGCACATTCTCTCTTTCTCTCTCAAAATAAATAAACATTTAAAAAATATTTTTAAAAATAAATATTTCACCCCTGATTCCTCATTTTCATCCAATGACCATCTTATTTATCTGCTGATCACTATCTATAGTCTCCTGAGTTTTCTATACTTGTTCTATCCATGTCTTAATTTATTTCTTATTTATGTTCCCTTTTTATCTGAACATAGTCTTCCTTACTATGCCATAGCTTATATTTAATTTAATTGTATTGTATTTAATTGTATTTAATTGCATTTTATTTCTTTGTTATCTAATCACTCATGGCCTCTATCTGATTAAATTCAGTAAACACCTTTCAATCTTTATTTACCGGTCATTGCACTGTTGATGGCGCTTTGGTTTTTTGTTTGTTTGCTTGGTTGGTTGGTTGGCTGGTATTAAATTTCTATCCCTGGTTTCCATGAATCATATAAACCTAACTTCCTGAATGCTAGTTTTCAGCCCTATATGCCATTGTTTCCATTTCAATAGATGTTAGAAGTTACACACGAAGAAATCCTTGATCCTCTTTCTAATTCTAAACACTCTTTCTAGAAACATGATTTTTGTTTTTCTTTAAAGTGTTTATTTATTTATTTTTAGAGAGAAAGTATGAGTGGGGGTGGGGCAGACAGAGAGATGGAGAGAGAATCCCAAGTAGGGAGAGCCCGTCCTGTGGCTTGAACTCATGAGCCACGAGATCATGATCTGAGCTGAAATCAAGAGTGAGATGCTGAACCAGCTGAGTCATCCAGGAGCCTAAGTGTTTTTCTACCATGTTTCTAACACAGTAATATGCAGACAGGAGCCAAAAACATATGTCCTGCAAAGACTGTCTTCTAGGTTCCAAGATTCTATTTCTATATGCACACTTCACAGATTTGTTTTGATGTCTTGTTGGCAGATCAATGTTGACACAGTCATCCATCTATCCATCCACTCATCATTATGAATGATTACATAAAGGGGATAAGACAACAAACAAAACAAAAAGAAAAACAACGAAACAAAAATCTGCCTTCTTTGTAGTTATTATTTTGAAGAGTGGAAGAGACCAAAATTATTAATATGCTTATTATTTTTTTTCTTAGTAACATAACATTAGCTGGGGAAAGGGTGATGATATTTGTGTGATGATTGCAATTTTAGATGAAGTGTCCAGTGTATAATAAGTGAAACAACTAGTGTTGGGCTCCCTGGCAGAAGGCCAGTCCAGTCAAAATATACAAATGCAAAGACTTTGAGGCAGATATATAATGGTTTGTTTGAGAAATTGCTAGGAAGCCAATGTGCCTGAGTTAGGGAGGTGAGGATGAAGAATGAGCAAGGTAGACGCAAATTAAATAATAAAGTTAAAGGAGCAATGGGGGGCCTGATTAGTAGAGCCTTATACATCATTGTAAGTGGTTGGGGTTCTACATTAAGATGAGACTTTTTCAGCAGGTTTGAACAGAGGAATGACAAGAATTGACTTACATTTTAACAATATAAATTTCTGGTTGATCTTTAGGATTGACGAGGTCAAGAGAGAAAGCAGGCCAAATAGTTAGAATGCATTGAAATACATTATTTAGGGATGAAGTGCCTCAGACAAGGGTGTTAGCAGTGGAGGTGCTGATAAATATTAGGATGCTAATACTTTTGAATATTGGAGTTTTAGTTCTGATATAAGGTATGAGAAAAAGAGGAGTCAAGGACAATTTCAAGATTTTGTATATTGCTGTGTCGCCTGAAAAATTGGAAGACTCGGACACTTAGTAGCTAGATTAAAACTGGAAACGGACATGAAATATTCAAATTATTCACCAAAACTTTTCTTGTCTAGTGCTTTTTTTTCCTTAGTGAATTGTATAAATCAGTTACTCAATCCAGGAAAATTTAATCATGCTTATATCCTTATAAGTTTATATGCTTCTTGCCAAAAAAATATATAAATTTATATATAAATATTCAAGTAATAAACATATAAATGTATAAATGTATATTGATATATTAAATATCCATCTGTATATGATATTAATATCTCATCAATCTATATCAATATATATAATATATTTGAATATATAATATAAATAATACATATTTTCCTATTTGAATTCAGACACCAAACATTGACACCATGAAACCAATCCTACTATTCTTCTCTCTAGTCCAGACTATCACTGAAGTGACTTAATCGGATTCCCCACATCCATTTTGCCTCCTTCAAATTTATTTTTTATACCTAAGAAAGAAAGAAAATGTTTTCAAATAGAAAACTTAGATCTTTAGCTTACTTAAAACCTTGTGATTGTCTATCCAGTTTCCCTTAAATTCAAAAATTCTTAAATTGAGAATCAGAACTCTAAATATTCTAATTGCCATCTGTGTCTCCAGCTTTATCATGAACCAAACTATTCTTTTGTCCATATATTCCAACTATGATAATTTTATTTCAGTTCTTTCAGCACAATAGGCTCCTTACATGTGCTATTTCCCCAGAAAGTTAATATACTAGTTAGTTTTTATGCTTTCTTTCTGTCTCCAACAAGATGTTTTGATTTTGGTTTTGGTTTTTTGTTTGTTTGTTTGCTTGTTTTCTTTGTTTGTTTGCTTTTCTGAACCCATAGACCAAGTCAGGTTCAATAGTCAAGTGTGTTAATAGCATTTTATCCTATAGTTATTTATTTACCAACATGCCATATAGATTGTAAGCTTCATAAGAACAGAGACCACAATGTCTTGATAAGATACAGATCTCCTGTGCTTATAATGTATACTTTGTACATTAAATTAATGAAGGGGAAGATTTTATATTAGCTTTAATTTTGTTTCTCCCAAAAAATCAATTATAAATCCTTTCATGGGATTATGTGTTAAAAATTACACATGTATTAATTTTATGTAGTTTTGATATATGTATTATTTGATATATATTCATAACATTCATTAAAATATCTACATTTATATATGTATTAATTTAATGAGTACTTTTTTAAAATTATATAATTTTTTGTTGTAATGTGGCAACATTGTGTTTGGAATACTTTAGAGGATTAAGTAATATGTTTTCCAATGCAAATAAATTAATAAACACTGAATTATATAAGTTTAAAAAATATAGATCTTTAGGACACGTGTTCTCACTGTTTTGATATAATAAAATTCATTATTAATCTCCAAGAGGGAAATAAAATATGAAAAATTTCCCAAACTAAATGCCTATGGAATTTCTAATACAAAGATTTTGCTTGATATGAACTTAAAATAAACTGTAGACTGACTGATATATGAACATAGACGATCAGAACAATCTGTTAATTAATCTATTCCAAGAGCAAAATCAAAATAATGAGTAGAATACATTCAGTCACAAGTGCTCACTTAATGACTTGTAAAAAGCCATGTTGATGTAGTCTAGAAGGAAAAATAATGGAAAATTAGAATAAAGAGATGCAGTAGCTAAGAAAGAAGGACTACTACAGTAATGAAGTCTCCTTTTCATTATCTATATGAGTAGTTCACTATAAAATTTCCTACTAATCCATAATTTTGATACATGATAAATTTATCTGATTTTTAATCTTATATTCCTTTACAGCAATTTAAACTATAAAGGATTAGAAGATTATTTCAGATATTGTGGATGTCACTAAAGAGAAGGTAATTTCAAGGAACATATATCCTTTGATTACAAGCTGAATTCAAAAATATAAAAAATGTCCTGGGAATATCGCTGTAGATCAATCCATTAAATTTTGTATATGAGTTTATTTTCTCACAATGTACTTGAAAATACTTTGCCTACTGCAGGATGTTCTAGGTTTGTTACACTGGGGTGGGGAGAGGAAACTTAATTATATGATCTTGTAAACTGTGTTCCATATAAATATTTTTGTAAATCAATACAAATAAGTACCTCCCCCCAAAAAAACAAAAGCATTGTAAATTTATTTATACTATACTCAGCATCTGATAGCACACCTCAAAAATTCAAACTTATAATCCTGATAGATCTTTTTAAATATGGTGTGAACGATCTTTGAAATTTACTGGAGGGAATTGATCATAGGGAAGCTAAGAGCAGGACCTTGAATAAGGGCCAACAGATGCTCTATAAATATCCATAGGCAAGGTTAAATCTGAATATATTTTTAAAAGAAACACAAATTACAAGAATCCCTGCTTATTAAAATATTTTCCTTGTTATCTTCATCTTTGGCCCAATTTATAAGTAGGATTAATATTGCTTTACGAATTCCTAAATGCATATAACTTGTACATACAGTTTAAATGCCATAGCTTTTTCTTACTGAGAGCACGTCTCCAGAGAAAGAAGTGTATATCATTTTGCATTTTCTTTGGCTTTCTTAAGATTATTCTGTAAGTCCACATTTT
Source organism: Cryptoprocta ferox (assembly GCA_028646485.1). Lineage (NCBI taxonomy): Eukaryota > Metazoa > Chordata > Mammalia > Carnivora > Eupleridae > Cryptoprocta > Cryptoprocta ferox. The sequence continues at coordinate 129,962,448 of CM053572.1, forward strand.
TTTGTGTGCTCCAGAATGTCAATTAGGATCCTACCTCTCCTACCTCTCCTACTGACAGTTCTCGATTTCTATCTACAACAGTTTTCCTTGGAGATCATCCATTTTCAAGGAGTTTCCCAATCTCCTCGTTTCATCTGGGCTTTAGTTTGCTTATGTTAGAAAAATATAGAAGACTCATATATTATTTTTAATTGGGTTTTTCTTAAGACCCTATATTTTGTAAAATCTTTTTTAAAGTGCCTTTAGAATCTTCAAAGCATGATTCTAGAATGCTAACATGTTATGGTTTTATTTGAGTCAACAATTTTACAATTGTTCTTGGTCCCCAAAGAAATTTGATGAACAGTTCAAAACTATACCTCATAATTTTTGTGATTTGCTGCTCCTTTTTCTTAAATACTCAACACATTGGACACATAAATTTATGTGATTTTCTTTTGCAAGAATAAGATTATGGACATAAAAGTTGACTTCAAATTTGAAGGAATTCTGTTTTTACAAAAAAAATGACAATAAGTGGCTCAATGTTATAACTTAATGGGATAAAAAAATTAAGCCTTAATATATGGGAAAAAATTGAAACATTTATACTCTACCATGGAACAGGAGGTTTCATGGTACTTAAGCAAATGACAGATAATTATTTGGCAGAGGCATTAGAGGACAAAATCTGACACTAAAAGAAAATTTATTCCAATTAATTTTTAAGGACATTTTGACTCTGATCTCTTACAATTACTTCAATATTCTATGGTAGAAAATGAATAGTGACAATTCTGTTTTCAGAAATCCAGCATACTAAAAAGAAGAAACTTCCCACCGTAAAACTAAGCAGAAGAGCATTGTAAATACAAAAATATTCAAATTATTTTCTTATATTAAGAATGATAGCAGGGCACCTGAATGTCTTAATCAGTTGAGAGTCTGACTCTTGATTTCAGCTCAGGTCATGATTTCATGGTTTGTGAGACCAAGCCCACCTGCTTGAGATTCTCTCCCCTCCTCTTTTCCCTGCTCCTCCCCGGCTCACTCTGTCTGTCTCTCTCTTTAAATAAATCAAAAAAAAAAAAAAAAACTTAAAAAAAGAAGAAGAGCAACAACCACGATTCAAAAACAAAATGGAGAAGGGAAAAGAAACTGGATTTGCAAACTGAAATAAAAAGCTTCTAGAGGAATTTGCTAATTTCAGTAGCCTACAGAATAACATGTGCAGAGATTATCCCAGGGAATGAAAGAAGGCATGAATTGTAACATTGTTAGTATTTGGAAAGAAACAAATCCACCACTAGCAGTCATAGAGCCAAAAGGAGCATCCTAGTAAGAATCAGGTGCAAAAACCATGGTGACAGTGAAGAAAAAAGTTCTTATAGAGCTGTGCAATGTTTGATGAGAAGGCACCCTGTGAATTTTAATCACAGAATTACCCACGAACACATCCAATTCTAGAGTTTTTATAACTATTTTCCCCAAACTCAGAAGAGCATAGTTTTAACTGAGAGTAGTTCTGAGTATGTAGCAAGTTTAGTACTTGTCATTTTAAAAAAATGCAATACTCTCTGAGGGATAAACTCAAGTTTACAGCTTCCACTAATTGAACTCGATTGAACTCACAAAACAAAATTACAAAAAGAACAAAAAAAGGGAGAGGAGCCAACAGAAATACCACCAGTGCCAGTAAGTCCTTGGACTCCAGAGGGTGAAATTGTAGAGTAAAATAAATGATAATATGTACATATTTAAAAGTAAAAGATTTTAGGGGTACCTGGGTGGCTCAGTTGGTTAAACATCCGACTTTGGCTCAGGTACCTAGTAAAAATAAAAATATATTTATAAAGAACAACATTTAATGTATAATATGAATCAAAATAAATTTTGCTTATATAAGAATAACAGAAAGTATACATTTTGAGGCAAATTTTATTATCAAGGTTATTCATCATATTTGTGGTTTTTCCTTATTGGACACATCTTAGTCTAGCCCCATTAAAGGAAATAAATGTTGGGGCGCCTGGGTGGCTCAGTCGGTTGAGTGTCCGGCTTCAGCTCAGGTCATGATCTCACGGTTCGTGGGTTCGAGCCCCGCGTCGGGCTCTGTGCTGACAGCTCAGAGCCTGGAGCCTGCTTCAGAGTCTGTGTCTACCTCTCTCTCTGACCCTCTCCTGCTCATGCTGTCTCTCTCTCTCTCTCTCTCTCTCTCTCTCTCAAAAATAAATAAAACATTAAAAAATTTTTTAAAAAAGGAAATAAATGTTTATTCACCTAAGTGGCTTGTTTGTTTGCTTGCTTGCTTTTACTTACATAAAATAAATAGGTAACTATATGTGTGGATTTGCTACGACAAACAGAAATGTATGACATTAGTACTAGGGATAGGCAGCTGAAAGGATAGTTACTTACAAGATAGAGTAGTGACACATTTGACAAAATAGTGCCTACCATATGTGGATGGCATATGATATGCCTAAGGGATCTTGCCTTCAGATAACTAAGATTGCTGGTGTGCCTTGGTTGCTATTGGTTGTTATTGGCTCAGGAGATGAGTTCACAAAATAATGATCCAATATGTAAGCAAGAATTAAAAGAAATCAAAAGAAATCTAAAATGAAAATTATAAATGAAAATAAAATGAAAATTACCAATTTTTCTCACTTCCAACTCATAAAAGATTAAATTGACAAGAATTTGCATATTTGGGGGAGAGAATGGCAAGTTTAAGGGATATAAACATAGCAGGCCACTGACGGGCCTGGACTCTAATGTAATGTTTTACTTTTTTAGATTTGGTGGTACTTAGTTGATTTCAATATTGACTATATATTTTATGCATAAAATATTACATAATACTTCTTACATATATAACATTTTTTAATATTTTCTAGGGCAGAGTAGGATAAATATGATTAGGAAAAATTTTTGTATCAAAATGATAATAAATATATTCTGCAAGAAATCACAGTATGGTTTCCAAAATTCCCTAAAACCCTGGGGATATCAAAGAAACCTCTTCACATTTGACTAAAGTAATTTACATGTGGAGTATTTGAAAATAAAAGAAACAGAGAAATTAAGGTCAAAAGACCAAACATACTGTTCAATTTTTTAAGAAATACCTCTTTTTTAAGCAAATCTAAGATGGAAACTGACATTAGAGTAGAATAAATTAATTGTGATCATTTGGAAAATCAGTGATTTGGAGAGTCTATGTGTTAAAATAAAATACCATTAGTCATGGACTCAGGGACTTAAAGTAGGATCCTAATTACATTGCTTAAGAGCCTCATAAACTGGTATTTTAATTCATTGCATTTATACATGTAACAGTTGTTGTTATTATTATTTATACAACTAACACTTATTGAAAACTATTTTGTGATAAATACTATACTAAGTACTGTAAGCACAGTACTTAGTAAAAAAGGTCATGATCCTTGCTTTCCTGTATGTTAAACTTTAAAGAGCATGACCATCTCCTGCACCACTAACACATAACTACAAGTAAACAAGTAAGTAATTGCTATTTGAATGCATGCTCAAGACTAACCAGTAGAGCTTGACTAATGAAAAGTGTTCTTCATGGAAGGGCTTTCTGAGAAAATTATCTTTAAATAGAAATCTGAAAAGGCAAAGGAATGAGCCATTAGGAAGTCTGCAGTGGTACAGACAGAGCTTCCAGAGCAGATCAAGCCAGGGAATGACATAGAAGCATGTAGTCATTATTTAAGAGCTGGGCATTTTCTAAGACTTAAAAGAAGGACCCTAGGGAGAAAGCATAGAAGTGAATCAGGAGAGCGCCTGAAGGGAGTTTGCACAGGTAGGAAATCTCCAGATAATCAGTGCTTGCCCTTGGTCTACCTAAGAGCTATTGGTTTTAGTTTTAGCAAGATGAAAGCATTGGATACATTAACCAGGAAAGTGACAGGTCTGATTTTCTAGTTTATTGGCCTCTACTATACATGGAAATGAGAAATAGAGGCTTGGAATAGAGTCAGTAACAGTTTGAAAGGTGAAACATTGGAGATATATTTGTTAGACATGATAGATGTATTGATAACATTTCCATTAGAATGAAGAAAATAAAGAATCAAATGCTAGAAAAATGTTATGTTTCTAATAATTCAGTGGATAGTAGTACTGTTTACCAAGGAGGGAAAGAATGGGGATATCAAATTTGTAGAGGAGGGTTCCATGCTTTTGTTTTTGTTTTTGTTTGTTTTTTGAAAAGTATTCAAATGTGAAAAATCTGTATGACACTCATGGAGATTTAAAGTAACAAACTGAGAGGAAGAGACAAGATGGCGGAAGAGCAGGGAGCTCTGTAATCCGCGCACGCCCGCATGGATTGAACTGAGAGGGACTGAAGGGATAAAACTTGGATTTGCAAGTGGGGGAAAGAAGAAACAGACGCCAGAAAGAAGACAACCTCAAAGATGCCTGAGTGAGTGACTGTGATCTGGGAAATTAGGGGACGGGCGGTCCCGGTGGTGCAGGGGAAGGAGCCCCCGAGCCCAACACAGGGAGAGCGCGCTGTGCCCC
>CM053572.1:129967480-130214800 GCA_028646485.1 Cryptoprocta ferox
CAAAATAATGGAAAATTTCCTTGTGAAGGAATATGATATCCAAGGAAGAAGCTGGAGAATGTAAAGAGAAGAGGACTTCAAACAGAATCTTAAAAATTCTCAATACTTATATGGCGCCTGGGTGGCTCAGTCAGTTAAGCATCCAACTTCTGCACAGATCGTGATCTCACAGTTTGTGAGTTCGAGCCCCACATGGGGCTCTATGCTGACAACTCAGAGCCTGGAGCCTGCTTCAGATTCTGTGCCTCCTTCTCTCTGTCCCTAACCCACTCAAAATCTGTTTCTCTCAAAAATAAATAAATATTAAAAAAATTAAAGTTTCCCAATACTTAAGAGTAAGGAACATGAAGAGAAGCCTCAGAGTAGTTTGGGAGAGATGTCTAGAGATATAGAATAAAAATTGATGCTTAATATTCGCAGACTCTGTTATAAGTAAGCATCCGAGATCAAGAAATACTGCGTATTAGGTAAACCAGTTATAATTTGAATATATTACATGAATTACTATGATGATTATTACTAACTTTTCTGAGAGCAAGTTAAAAGTCATAGAAAGAGATATGTCAGATTGGGATGAATAAAGAAGTAATTTGGCAATAATGAAGGTCGAGCTAGTTGTTTCTAGGGGGATAGGTTAAGTAAAAGCAAACAAACAAACAAAAAAACCACTACAGCATATCTAAATGTTACTGATAGTGCATGAGCAGAGGACATGGCAAAAAAAAGACACTATCCTTGAATAGTCCCCAAAAAGTTTGAAGGAAATGACATTTATAAAAAATAACCACCATGACTGGAAAGATGTGGAGACAATTCTTTTCAAACTAACAAAAGCACTGAAGAAAACATACAGATGTAGAAGTTCTGGGAGACAGAGGAGCAGGGAGTTCATATCTAGTGGCTTTGGACATCTCAAGATATCATAGGACAAATTAATTTTCTGAAGGGAAAGGTAAGGTATGGATTTAGAGATTTGAGAAAAATGAAGACTTTAATTACTCAGAAAATAGGACCATGGATGGAACTAGAGATACATGATAATAGGGCAGTATTCAGGCAAAATTAGCCATTTTCTTACAGTTATAACATTCAAGATGTGTGATTTCTTCATTGGAAGATATTTTTTAAGATAGTAATTAAAGTAGTTGACTATAGCACCCATGGAGATGAGAATGAAATGTGAATAAAGAAGAATGGGAAATATGGGTGCCAATTAAAATCCTCTTTTCAAATCCAAAGATCCTCATAAAGAAAAAGAAAAAAAAAAAAAGAAGAAGGGGCACTTGGGTGGCTCAGTCAGTAGAACGTCTGATTCTTGATTTCAGCTCAGGTTATGATCCCAGGGTCGTGAGATAGAGTCCCACACTGGGCTGTGTGCTGACTGTGGAACCTGCTTAGGATTCTCTCACTTTCTCTCTCTCTCTCTCTCTCTCTCTCTTTCTCTCTCTGGCTCTCTTTCCCACTCACATGCTCTCTCTCCCTAAAATAAAAAAAAAAATCAAAAGAAAAGAAAAAAGGAAAACTTCATAACACAGGATTCAACATATTACCAGTCAGAATAGGAGAGGTTGTGCTTCAGTGATAAAAGCAAGCACACAAAATCATCTCCAAAATTTTAGCAGCCATAAGAAATTAAGGTATAGTTCTTGCTCCTATCATAGTTTAATTGGTGTTTAATGAGTAGCCATTCCTACTGCAATTAAAGAAGCAGGGACTTTTCCAACTGGTGGCTTTCCTGCCCCAAAGGGCCTACTCAAATTCCTCCACTGGAAACTATATTCAGCAATCATTTTTTATTTTTATTTTTTTAATTTTTTAATGTTTATTTATTCCTGAGGGGGAGAGAGAGAGAGAGAGAGAGAGAGAGAGAAAGAGTTGGAGTGTGAGTGGGGGAGGGGCAGAGAGAGAGAGAGAGGGATACACAGAATGTGAAGCAGGTTCCAGGCTCTGAGCTGTCAGCACAGAGCCTGGTGCTGGGCTCGAACTCATGAACTGTGAGACCATGACCTGAGTCAAAGTCAGATGCTTAACTGACTGAGCCACCCAGGTGCCCCACAGCAATCATTTTGAAAGAAAGACTGAGTCCCAGGTCTTATGGTAGAATCCAGGATGGAAAACAGTATATACCAATTTTGATCATATCAGCTAGAGCAAGTCCTCTAGCACCAACCCAACTGTAGTTCTCCTGGGTACCCAGGAAGAAAAGATGGCAAGTTGAGCATGTCTCCACTATGGTAGAGTAAGTTGAAACCATATGTGTCTATCATTACCTTTATATTAAAATTCATAAGGTCAATAACTGTATCTATTTACCTTTAAGGTGACCATTATATCAGAAATGAGTGGGAGGAAGTGACTTTTTGACTGTGATGAATAGTAATGTGGCATAAAAAAGTACAAATTGGTAAAGTAGCAAATAAAGTAAGATGTAAGCCAACATATTCCACTTGAATATGGCTCAAATTAAATATGGGGAATTTTGACAAAATGTGACCTCAAAAACTAGGGAGTCTATTAAGGACAGACATATATATTTTTTAATGATTATCCTTGGGGCACCTGGGTGGCCAGTTGGTTAAGCATCTAACTCTTGATGTGGGATCAGGTCGTGATCTTGTGTTCCTGGGATTGAGCCCAGTGTCAGGCTCCATGCCCAGCCTCTTTGGGATTCTCTCTCTATCTGTCTCCCTGTCCTTCCCCAACTCTTGCATACATGCACGTTCTCTCTCTCTCTCTTTCTCTCTCTCTCTCTCAAAATAAATAAATAATCTTAAAAAATGATTATTTTAATAATAGTTCATGCATACTAATAAAAATCCTCCAAATATAATTTCACTTAGAGGGTACAGGATTAGGTAAGAAAGTTTTAATGTGTATGTTTTTTTAAAATCATAAAAAGTGTCAAATTAAAAATACACATTAATTCTTCTATAAATCCACAAATAAAATGAATACTGTAAATGAAAATACAATGTAATGTGGGAAGAACCATGTCACAGAAGAAAATAAGACCTTGCCTTAGCCATTTACCTTGTACTAGAGTCCTGTGGTATAAAATCTATGTTGTCCTAACTTTGAAGGCTTGAACTTAAAATACATTAGCATTAACACTGAGGAATAACAAAATATACGTGTGTAGTAAAGAAAAAATATATATAGATGCATCCATAGCTCTATGCTCCTGAAAGGATAGTTTTAGGTTCCATTCATTTGCTTTAGGCATGCTGACTTTATGCACTCTGATAAAAAAAATGCTAAATAATGTATGGGATAGAGTCAGCACACACCACTTCATCCTTAGTCTTCAAAGTATTGCTCTGAGTTATGTTGCTTATTAGAGTATCAAGGGAAGACAATTTTCAAAAGTGCCCACATAAATGTGTACACAAATTCTAAACCGTGTTTGTAATGGGTCCCTAGGATCACAAAATGGATAATGGTACCACGGATGCCTATATACACATATGTGGATGTTTGATTTAAAAACCACTGTTGGCTGTTATTTCTAAAATCTAGCTGTACAGTGTTATTGGCCAATTACACTTAGAGTTGATTCAATGCATACACGATTTTAGACTAAATAAATTATAATAAATTTATTACGTCTTTTAATTATTATCTTAAATCTTTTTTGATTGTTATTTGATGTAAAATGACATAGATTATTATTAACATTGTAAACTTACATATGGTTTACAGATTTTTATTTTTTTACTATGTTACATTGAGGCAAGTTAGACATTAATTTTGATGAAACAAACAATGGTAGATTGTCATTTTACAAATTATGAGAGTGAGAATGTGACAAAATTTTCCACTGAGATCTTTTCTTTTCCTTTGCTTTGTTTTTAAAAGCTTCTATCATACTGTTATGTATTTAAAGTCATCAAACAACTGCAAAACTGACATATTATTTTATGTATCATGAAATGTTATGATTTCCAGAAAATTCAAGAACACAGTATATTTTATAATCTATGAATAAGAAAAAGCTACATCTATTATTTCTATAAAAGTTACAGAATTATAACTTCATAATAGTAATTTCAAGACATGCAATTTTTCTCAAATACTCAAAGGAGTAGAATTATCTTTGATGAAACTAAAATGCATTTATTTTCATGAAACATTGAATTTAGTGTTCATTATCTCACGATGTTCGCTCATGAAGATACCAATAAAAACTATTCTATGAGGAGTAAGAAAAACCAGTTCTGTCATGTTGAGCTGTTATTCACAGCAGTTTCCTCAAAAATGCAAATTTTGAGTAGAAAATATATGTATATCTCTCATGACTACATTTTAATTACATTTGAAAGGTTACTAATTGACCATTGAAAAATAAATTAAATATATAATCGATATAAATAAATACGCGGAGGTTCCCATCATGGATCATTAGAGATAGTTTTCAATTAAAAATGTACTCAACAAGGCTCTCTAATATTTGAAAAATATTTCCAGCTTACTTCACAGGGTTACTCTTAAATTATGTTGAGTTAATAGTTGAGATCATTTAGAGATCTCCAAAAGAAACGAAACCATTTTAACCATTTCGGTCTCACTGTTTCATACATACTTACAAAGCAAGACACTATCTGCTTCGTACTAGTCTATGCATTATCTTATTTAAGATTTTAAAACTGCTATATATCCTTACCCCAATTTTACAAGTACAAAACTGAGGCTCAGGCTAAGATATCTACATGGTTTACTCAGTACTGAAAAGCAAGCCATAAGGCATGCTGGGGATTCACATCAAAGCTCTGGATTTCCAACCCAGCACATTGTTTTCTTCCACCATCGTACCCTTGGATTCCTTTTACCAGTTCTGCACACTCATATCTCCAGTCTTGGATGCTTTACTTCCGGCATGTTTATCCTACATCCTTCTTTAGAGGGCTACTCCTTGACTACTGGAGCTGCCTCACCCAGAATTCACAGATAGGAGACAGTGCCCAGGCAGGGATGAAGGGTCACACCTTGTAAGAAAGCCTAGAGGAATTACTCAGAGTGTAATTCCTACTCAAGTCCTGCCCAGGGTCAGTCGAAGGCTGAGACTTCATAAGAAACTGGGCTCATGACTGTGTCTTCCTCTACTTGATTCTGTTTACCTTGCTTTATTGATTTCTCCTGATGGAACTTCCTTTAAAAATCACTTGCGCCTGGACCTTTATCCCAGGGTCTATTTTCAGAGAATAAGGATCACCTGGAGAGACTGTTCAACACAGGTCCCTGGGTCACACGTGTCTGGCACCAGATCCAGTAGGTATGGAAGGGAGACCAGAGAATTTGTATGTCTAACAAGCTCTGAGGTGATGATGATCTTAATGGTCTATCACTCACACTGTGATGGCTCCTTTGTAGACAACCTAACCCAAGATAATTTCATAAAAAAGTGGTCTCATCTTCACTGTGAATCCCAATCCCATTCCATAAAGGTCTAATACTGTTGGTGGGAATGTAAACTGGTACAGCCACTCTGGAAAACAGTGTGGAGGTTCCTCAAAAAGCTATCAGTAAAACTCCCCTATGACCCAGCAATAGCACTGCTGGGGATTTACCCAAGGGATACAGAAGTGCTGATGCATAGGGGCACATGTACCCCAATGCTCATAGCAGCACTTTCAACAACAGCCAACTCATGGAAAGAGCCTAAATGTCCATCAACTGATGAATGGATCAGGAAGATGTGGTTTATCTACACAATGGAATACTACATGGCAATGAAAAAGAATGAAATCTGGCCATTTGTAGCAACATGGATGGAACTCAAGGGTGTCATGCTAAGTGAAATAAGTAAGGCAGAAAAGGACAGATACCATATGTTTTCACTCATAGGTCTAACAGGAGAAACCTAACAGGGGACCATGGGAAGGGGAAGAGGGGGAAATTATTACGGAGAGGGACTCTTGAATATTGAATTATGAGAGACTCTTGAATATTGAAAACAAACTGAGGACTGAAGAGAGAGGGGGAAAGGGGAGGGGATGAAGGTCATGGAGGATGGCACTTGTGGGGATGAGCACTGGGTGTTACATGGAAACCAACTTGACAATAAACTATAAAAGAAAAACACACACCATGTGAGGGTCCTCACTCACAGTTTTATATGTGTCACTAAACACATTGCATTTTCCAGTAAGAGTATCATGCTCTAAATTTTAGAGAAATTCAATTTCAATTATTGAGATGAGAGGAATTGCCTTTTTCAGGCTAATTGTAGAAAATGAAAAGTGGTTTTATTAAATTTAAAATATTTTCCTATTACGTCTTGTGCAAGGTAATTTTTTTCCTTTTCCAATTTTTATTACTCAATTATTCCAAAGAATAATACATTATTTCTCACTAGGAGGATTCCATATTATCATGAGCTTTCCAGGGGTGTTGGGCCGACAGTGGGTTGTGTGTAGAGGTGTAATGGCAGAAGGAAACTTTTGAACTCCCCCATTTATGGCTTGGATGAATGTCAGCATTTGACCAAAAATGTGCAGCTATCCACAGAATGATAGCATTCTTGGTTGCAATGTATATCTTGTTATATTCATTCATGTTCCAATGAAAATTGCTGGTGCATATTTTTTTGTGTGTTATTCATTTGCGGTACCATTTTTTTTATTATTGAAATAATAGTCTTTCAGAAAGGCATATGTCTTTAGAAAGACAAATACACACACAACAAAAACAAAAATCAGTGACTTGTGCTAATAGAAAACAGACTTCAATTTATATACTCAAAGTTAAAATGTTCAATTGAATTTTGGAAATAAAAGTATTTACTGAAATGCTTAAGAAAAACAATTATTCATCATTTTAATAAATCAATACCATACCCCACCATAAATGTATTTGCATACAAAGCTGTCAAATCCTCATGATAATATCTCCTACAAGGCACTTTTAAAACACAAGGTATTTCATTGTAGTTTACTTTCAACCTCTCTGTCTTTATAGAAGCACTGCTATGAAAAAATTGTTATGACTGCATAATAGCTTTTTAAAAGATAGTCAGTTGACTATGAAACTTCCATTAAGAAACCTATTAGCTAGAAGATAGCCTAGTGTAGTCAGTGATATGAGCTTTATTTGGATAAATACAGAAATTTATGACCTAAGGATTCTAATTTTAACTTCAGGTATATTAATACACTTGAAGCTGTCAATGTCAAGGTTCATATAAATGCTATCATTTGTTTAGGATAAGTAGAGTCAGTTAATTTATCAACATTCTTTTTATCCATCTAGTATAATATCTGTACATATTACATATTGGTACAATCCATAGCAGGGATATACACACAAGTAATTTAAATGAAATGAAGCAAATTATATATATATGTGTGTGTGTGTATATATATATACACACACACACATATATATATAAAATAAAGAAAAACAGTAAAAACTTTACCCTAGTGTTTCAATTTTTGTAAAAGTTGTGCCATATGACTCCTTTTCTGCTTCATTTAGACATTCAAATGTGACATTGACATTTTATATCCTAAGAAGCAATATTTCATTTTTAGTACAGGTCAAGGGATAGTAATGATAGATTTATGGCTGTGCCAAGATCATTATATGGATAAAAATAAAGCAGAATCTCAAGAAATACTTAGTCAGCTCTTCACATAGCCTGAACCTTACATCTTTGGAGGTGACTTTGATCTTAATTCCCGTCCAGGGCATCTCACATTACAGCTGCATTTGTCTTATTTCTTATATAACATTTCAGCTTGGGGAAATTTTGCAAACCCTTTTTTGAAAAAAAAAACTGCCTTGAACACCAGGGACAAATGAACCATTTATTTCCGTGTCCCATTTGGAGGCAAAGACCGTGCCGAAATATCAAAGGAGACATAAGCAGCCAGAATAGCACAAGTGAGGAAGTACTATGCTGTGAAGCAGTGGTTGAAACACATTTTCCCCTGAGACAACTTATTATTAACCATCTTGCAATTATCTACCAGTCTTGGTGAATAAGTATGTTTTATTTGCAATATGTATACTTTTGAAATGATCCATAAATATTAAATAACAACTTTGTATTTTCTAAATGTGCATTGTATGAGTGGGTATGTTTTCTGAAAAATAAAATATAAATATATTGATCTGTTAGAATGAAGTACAAAAGTCAATAAATTATTCACACAAAATAACAAAGGAAAGCATTTCTGCTAATTTATAGGGTGCGTTTTTTGCATCACTAAAAAAAATCCAGTGTATGAAATGAATACATTATTAGGAAAATACTTATTCATTTTATATATGTATAAATGCGTATATGTTTACTCATGCAAAGCAATACTGACAGGTATATGTGTCACATAAAAACAGGTTGAATATGGATGTATACTTAAGGAGCTTATCCGTTAGCAAGTATAATACAGCATGTCAATAAAAAGATATAATTAAATGGAAGAATGATGAGTGTCGTAAGATTTTCAAAAAATGAGCAGGTATAAACCTTATTCTCTTATTATCTAAAGTGCTGATTTTCCTTTATACCAGTGGTAGTCAAATTATTTTTAAAATATATGCTAGTTGGGATGCATTTGTTGTTTGCAAGAAAGATAAATCACATGCAGTTAACTTTGAAAAGGAGGGGCTTATTTGTCCTCAGGAAAGGATGTGAGCACCAGGGAGCTGCGGTTTCTTGCTCTGTAAAAGAACCAGAGTTTGGGACTGATGTGCTGATAGCTGGGGTTTAGCCCTCATTCACCATTCTCCTATTTCTTCCCTGAATCTGCTTGTGTCTGTCTTTCTTTTCCCTCTTTGCCCCCCTTCTTTCCTCCATAGTTTTCTGGAATAAATACAGTAGTTCCCCGTTATTCATGGAAAATACATTCCAAGACCCCCAAGGAATGCCAGAAACCAAAGATAGTATGATAGATTGATAGATGATAGATAGATAATAGGTGATAGATAATACATAGATAATATAGTTTTTTCTATATATATTTATATATAAGTATCATTTCTTTCATAAATATACATACCTATGATAAACTTTAATTTAAAGTAGGAAGGGGGTTGATGGACATGGAGGAGGGTACTTGTGGGGAAGAGCACTGGGTGTTAAATGGAAACCAACATGACAATAAACCATAATAACAAAATACTGCAGAAGTAAAAAAAATAAAGTAGGCACAGTAAAAGATGAACAGCAATTACTAATAATAAAATGGAATAATCATAACAATAAGCTATAATAAAAGTTTTGTGAATGTGGCCTCTTGTTGTACTGCACTCACCCTTCTTGTGATGATGTGAGACGATAAAATGCCTTCGTGATGAGATGAAGCGAGGTGAATGACACAGGCATTGTGACATAGGGTTAAGCTACTGTTGACCTTCTGACTATTTGTCTGAAGGAGGATTCTCTGCTTCAGGACCTAGACTGAAGACTGGCAACTGAAACCACAGGAAGACAAGTCATGGATAAGGGGGTGCTCTTGTATTGAAAAATATATCTATTGAAACGGTTTGAGAAAACATAAATCTGTGTCTACATGACTTAGCTGGGATCGGGTGCTCACCTGGGATGGCAAGGAATTTAGATATTTAGATATTAGAATGATATTTAGCTAAATGGCTCCATTTATAAACTTCTAGAAGCTCGTATCTTTTTGATTCTGCTTTCAATTTAGCTCATTTTGAACTTCATTCATTCATCGCTATTATTATTCTTAGCTTCACAATAATGTTTTATATAGTAATGATATACACATTGTGCATAATTCCAATTATACAGAAGAATATATAACAACCCACACAATCTCCTCTCATGACCACTGCTAATCACTAGGTTCACTTGGCTGGAAGCAAACACTATTAACATTTTTTAATATCTTACAACTATGCTATAGATTATTATGGGCTGAATGGGTCCTCCCAAAATTCATATGTTGAAGCCTTTACCCTCACTGCAATGAAATTTGGAGATGGGGTCTTTGAGAGATACCTAGGTTTAGATGAGGTCATAATGGGGGGGGGCATGATAGGATAAACTCTCTCTTTTTGATTTTTGCATAAAGAGCAGTGAACCACTTACATTATCCGGATTCTTGACAGTTGTCAGCCAATTACAATGAGGGTTGAAAAGTATATCTTATCGGGGTGCCTGGCTAGCTCAGTCAGTTAAGCATCTGACTCTAGATTTCAGCTCAGATCATGATCTCACTCGTAAGCTCGAGCCCTGAATTGAGCTTCATGCTGACGGCATGGAGCCTGCTTAGTATTCTCTCTCTTCCTCTCTCTCTGCCTCTCTCCCATGTGTGCGCGCTCTCTCTCTCTCTCTCAGAAATAAATAAATGTAGGAAAATCTTTAAAAAAGGAAAAGAAAAGAAAATCATGCCTTATCAATGTACAAGATGTTGACTTACTCTTTTTTAATGTTTTTTGTGTTACATTTTACAGGTAAATGCCAAGAAAAATCACCTGTCGACTTACCTTTCAAATTTAAACAATATCATTACCACCAACAACATTAAAATTAATACTGTGTACTTATGTGATTCTTCATATCTGAATATGCCTCTAGGAATTAAGGGTAAGTAATTAAATAAGTATATACTGTCAAATTGCCCTTGACAGAGGTTTTACTCTCTTGAGAGATTATATTTCCCCAAACCTCCACCAGGACTGTGTACTTTTGATCTTTGCTAATAAATGAAAAATGTTCATTACATATATTTTATTATGACTGAGGTTGAGAAACTTTTCATATGTTTAAAAGGATATTTTTATTTTCTCTGTGATAACTGCTCATACTGTCTTTTTTTCCATCATGCATTACTTTATTGTTTTGCACTATTTCTAGTTTAAAGAATTAGTTATTTTTTCCTGTGACATATATGCATATATCTTCCCCAAAGGTTGACATTTTTCTTTTGGATTTGTTAATAGTTTCTTTGAATTTTGCCTTGCAAATGTAGCTAGACTTATTTTTAAGACTTCTGGAATTTTTTTTTATTAAGTCCTTCACAACTCTAAAAATACATGCGTTTTTAAATGCAATCACACATTTCTTCCATTATTTCTATTTTTTTTAATTTATTTATTTTGAGTGAGAGCATGCTTACATGAGCTGGGGAGGGGCAGAGACAGAAGGAGAGAGAGAATCCCAAGCAGGCTCTGCACCATCAGTGAGGAGCTTGATGCTGGTCTCAAACCCACGAACTGTGAGATCATGACCTGAGCCCAAGTCAAGAGCCAGACGCTTAACTGACTGCGCCACCAGGGCACCCCCCTTCTTTCCCCCGTTCTTTCTAATTTTAACATTCAATAATTTTATTTAGTTTTTTGTTAATCTGAATAAAGTTTATTTTTTTGTAAGAGATAATAAAGGGTTCCATTTTATTTTTTAATTAGTGAGGTTTGTTGCAACACTCTCTTCTCTCTACTGATTTGAAATAATTTATTTCCATGTAGCTATTTCTAATTTAAAAATTTTTATGTTCTATGAGTTTTAGTCAAGAATGTCACATTTAAATATATAATTTGTTTGATATCTTTTGGGGCTAGTGTCCCTCATGACGTTTTCCTTCCTCAACTTCCTCCATATCTTCTCTTCCACATAATGATTATTACTTTTCCTCATTATTCTTAGTTTATTTGTATTTCCACAGATCTTCAAAAACATTTTGCTGTTTTTCTCAGCCCCAGATGTGTATTTATTAGGAAGAAATTAAATTCACACATTCATACAAGACACTTTTTGAAGTGTAAACATTCATTTCTTGCTCACAGCTATATTTTGTTTTAATTGTACTATTGTTGCAAAATTATTGCTTAATTTATCCTTCAACATTTTAAAATTTATCTCCAATCATATGGTCAATAAATTTTTGTTTTTACCATATGAATTAAATATTTGGTAACCCAACTTTCTGGTCTGAGTTGTGGAAACACTCATAAACATAAACTATAACAGTGGTAAATTTACAGTGTCCATACTTTGTGGTAATCGGTTTATATGTAGGATTCCTTATCCTCACAACAGTCAGTAATGTGTGGCTTTCCTTGGTTTTGATTTCTGTACATCCTTCTTGGGGAATTAATTGGAAGCGGCAATTCCTAGTGGACTAGTGCCTGGAATAATCTTATGCCTTGGTCCAACATATGTGCAAATGATTCTCTGACCCACATTCTTTTTTTTTTTAATTTTTTTTTAATGTTTATTTATTTTTGAGAGAGAGACAGAGTGATCAGGGGAGGGTCAGAGAGAGAGGGAGACACAGAATCCGAAGACAGGCCCCAGGCTCTGAGCTGTCAGCACAGAGCCCGACGCGGGGCTCGAACCCACGAACCGCGAGATCATGACCTGAGCCGAAGTCGGACGCTTAACCAACTGAGCCACCCAGGCGCCCCTCTGACCCACATTCTTAGTGGCCTTTATTTCCCAGCACCTATGCATCCTAAAACAGTATCTACAAAATCCCCCCCCACTGGAAAAACCATGGATTCTACCTACTTCTATTCTACTTTCTAGTCCTTGTTTCATCAATGTCTTTTATACAAAACAAAACAAAAAACAAAACAATATATTAAGGGGGGGATGACAATATATGATCTTACCAATCAGTAATGGAGAAAGTTTTATACCTGTCATCCAATGTGTATATTCAGATAGAAGCATAACTCACCAGAATTCTATGATGATTTATATATATACATATATATTCAACAAAAAAATATTTGCTAATGAAGTTATGCAATTAAAATGACCTTAAAGTAGAACGACTCTTTTGCTTGTATGGCATTTGAGATTTTGATTTAATTTCCCATATTTTATTCATGGATTAAATAAGCTAACTAACTAAAGTATACATTTCCAAAATGACACTGATTGTTGCTCGTTCCCAAGTAACCATGTTGAGAAAAGTCTATGCATTGGGTGATATGAACAATATGGTTAGGAGAATTTCGAGGAAAAGGGATAACACAAAACCTACTTTTACTTGAGATATTTCTGATTTATATGTGTATCTTGGCATGAAAATCTTTAGCAAATGAATAAACATAACTATCCTCTTATAATTTATAATCTTCTCCCTAATAAAGTCAAATTGTGGTCAAATAATAGACACTAGTGATTCAAAGTAGAATATCATGCTTTTACTTAAAGAATATAAGACTGTAAGAATCTGTCTGATAGATGAACATGTGTCATATAGAAATAGAAACAGTATCAATAGCCATATATCATTGTGTACATATTGGGAAAAAAACTTGTTTTACCCATTTTTTATTCAGATTATTGCAAAAAAAACTAAAAAATAAATTTAATAAGAATAAAACTTTGGAGACAATACATTAAAATTTAATAAACTCATTTAATTAAGCTTGTAACTATTGTTCTTAACATCAACTTATTTCACAAAATTTAGACTGACAGGCTGATGGCTGCCAGAATAAGTTACACGTTGAATTTAACCTGATGGCCAAATATAACAGCAAGAGAGAGCCTATCAACTGGGGAAGAACATGTGAATAAATTACATTTCTGACAAGCTTTCACAAGCATGAAAACACATGAAGCACGCTCAAGAGAATAATGCATGCTTAGAGTGGATAGCTACATTAGGAAAATGAATGTACGTTTTCTATTATGGTCTATTTCCTTTATTTATTTTTTTATTAAAGTTGGCATTGATTCAAAGCTTTAAAATATTTTGTTATATTGTAAGACAACACAAGTTCTCAGAAGCAATTTAGCTGTGTCACTGCAAAATGTGCTCTGAAATCTCATTTAAAATTTTTTTAAATGTTTTTATTTATTTTTAAGAGAGAGAGAGACAGAGAGAGAGAGAGAAAGAGACACAAAATCCAAAGCAGGCTCCAGGCTCCAAGCTGTCAGCACAGAGCCCAATGAGGGGCTCTAACTCACAAATCATGGAGTCATGACCTGAGCTGAAGTCGGGCGCTCAATCCACTGAGCCACCCAAGCACCCCTGAAATCTCATTTTAAATAAGAGAACACTCAACTCTGAGATAAAGCTGAACCCCCTAACATTTACTAAAATGAAGATAAAAACAGAAAAATATATTTAAAATGTTTTTTAAGTTTATTTGTTTATTTTGAGAGAGAGAGAGAGAGAGAGAGAGCATGGAGCACAAGCGAGCAAGTCGGGGAGGGTCAGTGAGAGATGGAGAAAGAGAATCCCAAACAGGCTCCACACTGATAGCAAGAGGCCCGACATGGGGCTTGATTCTATAAACCCTTAGATCATAACCTGAGCTCAAATCAAGAGTTAGAGGCTTACCCAACTGAGCCACCCAAGTGCCCCTATATTAAAAGTATTTTTAAAAAGCAAAAAAAAAACAAAAACAAAAAACCTCACTGAGAAAACCAAACAATAAAAATGGAAGAACCTCATTTTGAAAACATAAGAAGGAGGGGAAAAAAAGATTTTAAGGATGTGGGAGAATTAGTAAAAGTTTTGAGGCATCTAACTCTACCACATTTTACCAAGCTTGAAATTAATAATTTGGAAGTTTTTGAGAATTCTCACTAATATTCCCAAATATTATTGTCAGTGGGAAGAAGTAAGGTAAAAAGAAAGTGAGTTGAATAATTATGCTTATCTTTTCCTCTGCTGGTAGTAATGTAGTAGAAATATTTTGCTGGGGACAATTAAGTAAAACAGGGTATATATACACAAAAATGAGCCAGAAATTTTATGTCTAATGCTATAGTTATAGATTATATACCATGAATATCCCTCTAAGTGAGTAAATGATTGGGTTTGTATCAAAGATGGGTTAATGTGTCAGTGAACTAGTGAAATTCCTCATCCTTCCACCTCCAAGTCACATGAAACAAACAAAAAAGGTCATCATGTCACGGAAATGTTACTTTCTCAGTGATACAAGCAGGTCTCTGTACTTAAAGAATCACCAGCACAGAATCAAAACGAGAGGCAATCTCCACGAACAGCGTCAGATCACAAGTGAGATTAAATAGAAAAGGGGGTAATGACTACACAAACAGAACCAGCAAAACACAAGGGCACCTGGGTGGCTCAGTTGGTTAAGTGTCCAACTCTTGATTTCGGCTCAGGTTGTGATCTCCTGGTTTGGGGGCTCGAGCCTGTGTCAGAGTCCACACTGACAGTGCAGAGACTGTTTGAGATTTTCTCTCTCTCTTTCTCTCTCTCTACCCCTTTTCCTCTCTGTCTCTCAAAATAGGTAAATAAGCTTAAAAAAACACTGAAAAGAACCAACAAAACACAAAACAAAATACATCTAGATAACAGGTCAAAAACAGCCAAAAACCTATCCTAGAATAAAATATAACTGAAGACCAGGAGTACGTTTCCCACAGCAGCACCCACATATGGATCAAGTTAATAAGAAAAAGTGTCAAAAGAGAGGAGAGGTGAGAACTAATAATAAATAGAATGGCAAAAATGGTAGATAACAGACCTCAGAAAACAAGCTCAGTAACCAAGAAAGTTCAGCAACCAAGAATTAATTGCAGAAATCATAAAAACTTAAGAACCTTAAAAAACAGAATACAGTAGAAAATCAAATCTCAGAGATAAAGCTTGATATAAATATAATTAATTGTTATTTAAAAGAAAATATGACAATATAAAAATATATATAATTATGAAGAAAGATGATTGATAAAAAATAATGACCCTAAATTGAAAAGGAAACCACTAAATGAATTAAAACACACACACACACACACACACACACACACACACACACACAAAACAAAACAAAACAAAGAATATGTTGCATTCAAGAATCTTTGGTTAGAAATATTTCTTTTCTCGGGATGTCTGGGTGGTTTAGCTGCTTAAACATCCAACTCTTGATCTCGGCTTAGGTCATAATCTCATGGTTCATGGGATAAAGCCCCAAGTCGGGCTGTGTGCTGACAGCGCAGAACCTGCTTGGGATGCTTTGTCTCCCTCTCTTTGTGTCCTTACTCAGCTCATATGCATGCTCCCCTTCTCTCTCAAGATAAATAAATAAATTTAAAGAGAAAGAAAGAAAGAAAGAAAGAAAGAAAGAAAGAAAGAAAGAAAGAAAGAAGGAAAGGAAGAAAGAAAGTTTTTCTTCTCTAACACACACTAATAAAATATGAAAACTCAAAGATAATTTTTTTAAAAATGAGATAATTTTGGGAGTGTCTAGGTGCCTCAGATCATTGAGCATCTGACTGTTTATTTCAGCTCAGGTCATGATCCCAGTGTTGTGGGATTCAGCCCTATATTGGGCTCCATGCTCAAAGTAGAACCTGCTTAAGATTCTCTCTCTCCTTCTGCCCCTCTTCCCTGGTCTCTCTCTCTCTCTCTCTCTCTCTCTCTCTCTCTCTCTCTGTCAAATTAAAAAAAAAGAATTAAATTAACAATTAGATAATATTTAAAATGTAAAGATTTATTGTATTTTGAGAGAGAGAGAGACAGAGAGAGAGAGAGAGAGAGAGAGAAATCTCAAGCAGGGTCCACGCTCAGCATGGAGTCGGACCCAGGGCTTGAACCCACAACCCTGAGATCATGATCTGAGCCAAAATCAAGAGTCAGATGCTCAAATGATTGAGCCACCCAGGTGCCCCCCAAATTAGATAATTTTTGATATGATATTCAACTAACCAAAAAATCAAAAATATATCACACATAGTGATGAAAACCAGCCACATATCAGAATTTTCTCTATGGTATAAATAGAAGAAAATAGTGTAACAACTAAAAACCTTTAAAGAAATGGATTTGTTAAACATTTAGGTTGCATATATTCAGAGAAGAATATGTATCTAGTTGAAGATGGGCTAAGACAATGAAGAGACAAGATGTAAAACCTATGGTTAATGGTGGATACAGAATATTCCACTGAAACTCGGAGCTCTTTTAAGACCTCATGGTGAAATGAAAGACCATATCAAAAAAAATATATTGAATCAGTTATAGCAACTATGTATTATCCTCTATTGATTATAAAATTATGTATAAAAATAACAGTGCTTAGGACATTGCTCTGTGTTAGGAAGACGGCTGTCAGACTTTCAATTCAGAAAGGAAATTATATTTGATGGATGTGTGGGATATGTACAGAAAGCATATTTTCTTGCAGTGGTTAAGTCAAGAAAATAGATGTGTTAAAAAGGGCCATGTCCCCTAACTTGAACTTTTTCTTCCCTTGGCTGACACTGTGCTGTAATTTTTTCTTCATATTTCTAGAAGGGTTTTTTTTTTTTTTTTTCTTTTCAGTCTAGCTGCTAAAACCACACATTCCTAGTAACATTTTGGGTCGACTTTTTTTTTTCTGCTTCAGCCTCTTTCTGAAGGAAGCAGTTCTTTATAATTTAAAAATATTTTTTACATAATGATAGAAAATTATACAGATGTTTTAACATTCACAATAAAACCTCTATTGATTACAATGAAAAAATTATTTTGAGTAAGAGATAGATTAAGATAGTGGGCAGAAAACATTGTATAAGCAATGCTTCCAAAATTTATCACAAGGATTCCATACAGATGATTGTTCCTATACCTATATATGTGAAATATATTAAGTGCATTTGCAAAGAAAAATTATTCTAAATCGCTGGTAAAACCAGTAAAATGTTATAAACAAAAATTAATCCCTATAATTAATCAAAGTTATATTTAATTCCATGTCCAGGAACCAGCCAAAATAATCTTATAAACAGTTACTCATCCCACAATATGGAAAATTTAGGAATTGGGGTGGAGTTTGACCTAAGAGACACCTAGCAGCTCTTTTCAATAAACTGAAGAGGAGTTAATTATATATCTTTCCATTCTTCATTTTCTTGAAAGAGACACATAAAATGAATAGTAAAAGCTAATAAGAGGAGATATTACCTTACCATAAAAACCCCATAAGCTATCAAAGAGGTAGTCATTATTTTTTCTTATGAAACTCTTATAAGAACTACAAAGGACGACTAATATCCCACTTTACTGGTGACGAAATTAGGCTAGAAATTACTATTTGCCTAGAGTTCCAAAGTTTAAATTGATAAAGCTCACAACAGAGTCGAGATTGGACTAATAGCAAGGCCTAATTTTTTTCCCTTCCTTCTTCCCTCAGAGGTAATCCATAAAGTCTAGGCATTTAAGGAGGATGGATGGACACCACTCCAAAGAAACTAGATCAAATAACCTTTCCAGATCCCTTCCAAATTTAAGATTCTTTAGAGAGTTACAGGTTAGGATCAACTCTCTAAGCGTTGTTAAAGAAAGCCAAAAGACTGACAATCAAAAGAAAGAAATACTGTAGATGGCAGAAGTATTATTTTATTTAACCGACCTTAGATAGGCGAATTCAGCCAACTACTGATTTCTCTACTTACAGTCTGGCTTTTGGGTTGAAGCTCCCGATAAGCAGCTGTTCAACAACCCCATTATGACTCTGTGGTAACTACAGAAAATATGAGGAACGGCAGTACATTTTTTGTGCATGGCCAGTACTTTGATCTTTTTCATGCTATGTTTCATAAAATTCCGGAAGCCGATGTGTAACATTTGCTTTGTATTCTTGTTCCCATAATTACTGATGGTCATCAATCTTGGCCCCTTGAACTGCTTCTGTATCCCTTATCAGTGCTTCTATATTTCTGCCATGGAACTTATTTTTGACACATTGGTCTGATCGGTGTCAGACGAATTCATTGGGTCTCCTTTCGACAACCCTAAAATTCATGAAAGATCTGAAAATCAATCATCATGACGCTACCTCTTTAAGCAGTGCCACCCAGCATGCGAATATGAAATTGATTTTTAAGTAGGCTACTCACATGTCAGGCAATCACTTCTAAGTCTGAAATTTACAATATATGCTAACTTTTTCCCCTACACAGATCTAATTATCTTTGTTTGTCTGTTTCTTTTAAATTAAATGTCAGTTTATCCATGAATCTGGGGTGCTAACACTAGGAAAGAGGATACACTGCGATGTAATGTCATAAGACATAGTCTTGTATAGAGAGAGAAAAAAGGGAACTTGTTGAGTGATTTGGCTTAGAGGTGAAGCTAACAAACACACAAAACCAGTGTATTTGGTCAAACCAGAAAGTAAAATCAGATAGTGAATTCCAACACTACCTTAATGTTTCCAGCTGCATTTCATCTCGTTCTGCTAGTCACAGAATAAGGATGCATTTAGTATGCACTGTGATAATAGCACTCACCATTAATCTGACAGCAAAGAAAGAAACTGAATAAAAAGAATCAAGTAACTTAAAATAATAAACAGACCAGGTTATTAACATGACTTGGCCATGTTAAATTTACCATGTCAAAGCTTGCATTCATAATTTTTAAAAAATCAGTGTTCAGAAGTATGTTATGATGGTGGTACAGTTTAGACAAAAAGATAAATATAAAGGTAATTGAATGAGTTGAATGTTTTCATATTTCATTATGTTAAATTTAAAATATTTTACTGTTTTTCAAACTAGGAGCCTATGAAGCTGCTTGTTGTAACAATTTTCTTGATACTGACTAATAATATTTATGTCCATATCTACAATTTAAGTCTATTAACAACAAAATAAAATGGATTCTAGCTATGTTCACTTCTGTTTTTGTTTTTGTTTTGCAACCTCGTGCACTTGAAAGAGCCTTATTATTATGTTTTCCTGACAGCTGAGAGTAGACTATGTGACACCAGATTTTGAGCAAAAGTAAAATATTCTATCCTCTATCACTCTCAGTATGAAATTGTATGTCATTAGAGCATTACTAAAAATGATCTGAGTTTTCCTGTCCAAGAACATGGAATACTTTTCTAATCACTGCCTTCTTTTACGTCTTTCACTAACGTTTTATAATTTTATGACAAAAAAGATTGAACAACTTGTGCTAGATGCATTCCTACATACAGGGCTTTTTCTATCTCTTGGTTTATAAAATGCAATGAGCTTTTGTATATTCATCTTATTTACATTTGATAAATGAATATTTGTTAATTTTCAAATATTTACTTTGACTTTAAAATCTCTTTCATTAGTTTTACCATTTGGACAATCACCAATGTAATAATTTTCAAATAATTAAAGTTTATTATCTTCCTTTTTAATGGTTTTTTTGCTTATTTATTTTTTAATTTTTGCACTGGCATATATTTAATACCTTCAGAATGTTGTACAGAAGTAGGAATAGCAGATTGCCTTGACATGTTCCTTCATTTAAAATATATGCTTTTAACATGGTAAGTTTAAAATATATTTTTGACCTAGTATCAGTAAATATAATTTAACTAGTAAAGGATTTATTTTATCCTCTTCCAAGTTTGGTAAGGTTATTATCATAAATGATTATTGAATTTTATTTACTTTTTGAATTTATGAAAATTATAAGATTCATCTCATATTAAAATACAATGAGATATTTTCTATTGTGACAAAAAGTTGCATTTCCGAAATATCTAACAGGATTAGTTAACTTCTTTATCTGCTTCAGATTATTGCATCTATGTTTATGGTCTGGGAATTAAATAATTTCTGACTGGGATTAGAAACCCAAGTTATTAATCACTGCCTCATGGTTCCTCTCCATTAGCCAAAGGTCACACTAGTGTGTGTGTGACCAAGAGGTATTTGTCTGGTGTATAGATGCATGTGTATATATAATATAATATATATTATATTTTATATCATATATCACATTTATACATATGTAGAATATATTATAATAATGACATAATATAATAATATATATTATAATACATACATTATTAATTTTTATTTTATATTATTAAAATTAGCACAACTATAAATCAAGAGGGAATGAATAAATGAAGTGTTCATTATAAATATATGGGATAATATTGCCACACATTAAAAAACACAGCCCTATGTATTTACATCTATGGATACATTTACCTCTATGCCTGCACCTTCGTGTATTTATGTATATATGTATCTGTCTATCTATTTTTCTGTGTGTATATTAGCATGGGCATAACTTAAGCACATAATATTAAATGATACAGGAACAAATAAATATGTAGATAATCACAGCAATGGAAACTTAAGCATTCATGTATAAACACCATAATATAAATATAAATATGCATTTGTATATATACAATATATATAAAACAGAATCCTGGGCACCTGAGTGGCTCAGTGGGTTAAGCAACCAGCTCTGGATTTGGGCTGAGGTCATGATCTCACAGTTCATAGGATGGAGCCCTGGGCGGGCTCTGCACTAACAGTCCAGAGCTTCCTTGGGATTCTCTCTCTCTCTCTCTCTCTCTCTCTCTCCCTCTCTCTCTCTCTGCCCACCCCCCCCCCAATTTGCACTCCTGATCTCTCTCTCTCTCTCTCTCTCTCTCAAAATAAATAAATAAATAAATATTAAATAAATAAATAAATAAAATAAAAAAGAGAATCCTGCTGTCTGTCCCTGTAGAAGAGAGTAATGGAGTAAAACAGGAAAAGCTGATAAAAGAACTGTAATTTTAACTTTTTTAAGTTTATTTATTTTGAAAGAGACAAAGACAGCATGAGTGTTGGGGGGGGGGTCAGAGGGAGAGAGAGAATCCCTAGCACAGATCCTGCGCTGCTGGCACAGAGCCTGATATGGGGTTCGAGCTCAGGAAACTGTGAGATCATGACCTGAGCCGAAACCAAGAGTTGTATGCTTAACTGACTGAGCACCCCAGGCACCCTAAGAACTATAATTTTATATATATATATATATATATAATAAATATACATTATATATTTATATATGTGTGTGCACAAATATAAAAAGCAAAAAGATGATTAATGACAATAATGGGTAAACAATGAGTGTATGGATGTGTTCACTTAACTACCAAAGTATATATTTTAAATACAGCTATAAAATAAATAGAATATGAAACATGAACTTCTGAAATAATTGATGTAGTTTTATCTGTCTGCCCTTCTTTAATAACCTCTAAACTGTGATTTTATCTCAATGTCAGAAAAAAAATGGTTAATAATTTAGACATCTTAAAAATTAGCAACACAATTATTGAATTGTCTCGAGATACTTGTGTGTAAAATTTACCATGTTTCAGTTTAATGCAGTTTATATTTCCAGGCCTCTTGTACAATACTTGAAATGCTGAAAAGAAATGCTTTAAAATTAATGAAATCATAGTTTCTTCCCTGACTCAATCTATTCTGCTTTCTCATGGATACAATACAGGTTTTTCCTGGCTTTAATTTAATTTAGACAAAATTTAAATTTACATTAATTTAGACTCTTAATTTAGGTTTTCCGGTTTTGGGATTGGAAGAAAAAAGTAGAATTTTTTTTTTCTCTACACATACAGCCATTCTCATTCTGTACATTAGTATCCGACTCCTTTGGCAAGAAGTATCACAGCCTCCTAGAAGCCGCCAGCGGGATGGGTTCTTTCTATTTCTCCGTGTTACGGCAAAGGAGAGCTGCGAGGAATTTAAAGGAAAAAGAAGAAAGTAGGAGGCACTGAAGGTGAGTCTCAGGATAAATGGCTAAGTCACTGAAACTGAAGTCAATGATGAATCCTTTGCCTCACATCATTTCCATTTTAATCTGCCTGAATACAAATAAAACACTGAAATAGAACATGTTCTAGAGAATGTATATTTGGATATTTCATTTCTCGTCAGTTGAATTTAATTCTATTTACGGTTTAAAAATTCCAACTGAAACATGAAGAGGAGTGATAATAGCAAAGTGGTCACTAACTTGCTGATGAGCTACATTTTCATATTCTTCTGCTTCATTTGCAAACTCTGTAAAATGAATTCTATTCTCTGACAGGTCACTTGTCATTCTTTCCCATTTTATTAGAATACAGAACACTTCACCTCAGCTCCAGGAATAATGCAGCTATCTTATTTTATGTTACTTCTTGGTAGTTTATATGTCAAAGATCTAATCTACAATAAATTTTAATATGTCACTCTTTTAATGGAAAAGAGCTACCTCAAGAGCATTAATATAGCTGCACCTAGTAATTGTGGGGAACTGGGTTTAAATGGGGAGCCACGAGATGTGAACCAAACCGTAATATCATTACAGATCAGTAATCATGGATAGTATACACTGTTCATCTTCAGATTTAATTTAAATCAGCAAGAGTGGAGCTTCATAAAATCACACTTCAGAGATAGGTGAGCTCTGATAATAACATAATATAATCCTTCATCTAATAAATAAGATTTCTATAAAAGGTTATTAACCTTCTCAAGACCATTCACGTAGCCATCTATGGTAATATATTATAATGCATAATATATTTATTTTATAATATCTATATTTATATAGCAGTATACTTAACAATGAAGTAAATTTAACTGTAAATTGCATGCATCACTTTTCTTAGGCATTGAGGAGACACTTCCTTTTGGGTGGGCTTTCTGTCATTCTCAAAACCAAGTTGGAAAGTAAAATTTCCAGTGAAAGCATAAAACACCCAGTTAAATTCAAATTTCAGATAATCAATGACTTATTTTAGAGTAAGTATACCACATATAATATTTGTGAGATACACATACAAAAAATATTACCCATATATCTAAAATTCAAATTTAACTGAGTTATTCTTATTTTCTTAATCTGGCAACCCTTCCTCCAATTTCCAGTTACCTTTAGAATCAAAACAACCAAAATGAAAATCTCTTAATTCACAGGATAGGTTGTAGGTTTTTTTAGTTTGTAGTTTCTTATGCATTACATACACTAATCCTTTTTTGGCTTTTGTATCATGAATGTATCCATCGATATAGTAACTTTTCTTCCGTTTTCTTTAAGTTATGTTTGAGGAACAGAGTTTCATATTTGAATGCAGTCAAATTTTGTTAGTCATTTATTTTATACTTAATAATGTTTGTGTCTCATTCTTCCCTTTTCCAAAATCTAAAGAATTGATATATACAGTAAAGCCTCGGATTGTGAGTGACTTGTTCTGTGAGTGTTCCACAAGACAAGCAAACATTTCTAATATATTTTAACTTGATAAACGAGCTATGTGTTGCAATTCAAGTAGTACGTGACACCAAAAACCACATGATCACAATTAAGCCAATGATTCTTGAAATTCGCTTTTATATACAAGTGCTTTGGATTACAAGCATGTTTCCTGAACAAATTATGCTAGCAAACCAAGGTTTTACTGTATTTTCTAACAAAGATTTGAAGGTTTAGTTTTTAAAATTTAAGTTATAATCCACATGACACTGATTTCTGTAGACAGTGTGAGATAGAGATATATTTTTTAAAATTTTACATAAAATAATCATCTTTTGTAGGTTGCCTCTCCATTGCAGTGGACGCCACTTCTGTCATTGATCCACAGACTCACGTATGCACAAGGGTGATTGTAAGCTTGGTGTTTCATGGAAGTTTAGTTCTCCCATAGAGAACTGTCCTTCTGCCAGATTTAAGCCATACCTGAGATTCAAACACTATGGAAATAAATACTTCCATCGAAAAAACCTTCCATAAACTGAAACATTTATCCAAGACAAATTTAGAGCAGGAGGTAGGAAATGATTCTTTCTCTAAGGTAGCAAATGCAGTCAGACTTGACTGAAGACATAAAAAGAATAGAAAATGTATGAGGTAAAACTGCTTTACTGAAATATAATTCTTTGGTCATATAAGGGTAAATAGCAGGTAGTGGACAAAATCATATCTTGCATGCAGTTTAATGATGTCCATAGCTACTGGGGTGTCCATCAGCACTGCAACTATGTGATTAGGGTGGGAAAACATCCCACCCCAAATATATCATTGCTTAAATTTTGAGGAAGAAGTCGATCATAATAGACCAAAGAATAATTATTCAAACGGCCAGGTTCTAAGGTTCAGTATGAGAGCAGGTGTCAGAAGGTCGCACAGTGAAATATGTCTAAGGGAAAAATAGCTATTGAAAAAAGTGCAGGGAAGGTTCAGCTCCTCACAATTTAGTAAACATGTTCCCAAATGTCTGTTGATGTCTTGATGATGGGTGTTGTGTCTGGAAGCAGTATTTCCTCATCTTTGCAATAACCTATGTCCAGTGATGTATTTTAAAAAATTTATTTATTATTTTGAGAGAAATAGAGTACAAGTGAGGGAGACAGAGAGAGAGAGAGAGAGAGAGAGAGAGAGAGAGAGAGAATCTGAAGCAACCTCCAGTCTCTGAGATGTCAGCACAGAACCTAATGCGGGGCTCGAACTCATGAACTGTGAGATCATGACCTGAGCCAAAGTCTGATGCCAAACTGACTGGGCTACCCAGGTGCCCCTCCAGTGATGTAGATTAAGCAACTCAGCAAAATCATTCATGTTGGAAGACAGAAGCCACGGACAGCCTTGATCTTTCTTGTGAAGCAAGGTTAAGAAGGCAGTAGGGGCTCCTGGGTGTCTTGAGTCGGTTGAATGTCTGACTTTGGCTCAGGTCATGATCTCCTGGCTCATGAGTTTGAGTACAGCACTGGGCTCTGTGCTGTCAAAGAAGAGTCTGCTTCTGATCCTGTCTCCCTCTCTCTCTCTGTGCCCCTCAGCCGCTAAGGCTCTCTCTCCCTTAAAAAAATAAATAAACATTTTTAAAAAAGAATGCAGTACTTGCTGCATTCCTTAAAAATAAGAAACTAGGTAAAAAGTAAAATTTATAAATGTGGGGAGAAATGAGAGATCTAAAATAATGTAGCAGTGGCATATGCCACATTAAGTTTCTCAATGGGTATTCTGCTTAAGGAAGAAAATAACTGATTACTTCTGGCATAAGAAGCCCAGGAATAATTCACAGATATCTTGCCCTATTTCCCCGTGCTAACAAGTTTTAAATTTGCCTTTAGATTTCAGGTGAAATTGATGCTCCCAAAGAAGATGAGCATGATCAGACTCTCAAACGCCCATGATTATATACGACAAATTTAGAAAAGTGCCATAAACAGCTACTGAGCACTGAATTTAGCCTTTTATTTATTTCAACTGTTTGGGGATTGCTTTAATTGGAGGTTAACACTGAGGCAAAAAAGGCAGAATGAAGCTTCTCAATCTTCATCAGGAATCACCATGTATAAGCAACATAAGGGGAAAAAATAGATAATTGGATTGATACAAACTTAAATGTTTATGTCTCAAAAAATGCCATAAACAAAGTGAAGAGACAGCCCACAGAACTGAAGAAAATATATGTAAATAATATATCTCATAAGGGACTTGTAGCTAGAATATATTACAAAAACAATTCAGTAATAAAGACAATCCAATTAAAAATAGACAAAGAATTTGATTAGACATTTCTCTAAATAAGATATACAAATAACCAGTAAGCACATGAAAAGACACTTAACATCATTAGTCATTAGACAAACACGAATCAAAATCATAATGTGTTATCTCTTGACACTCACCAGGACAGCTGTAATCAAAAGCACAGGTATAGGGGTGCCTGGGTGGTTCAGTCAGTTGAATGTATAATTCTTGATTTTGACTCAGGTAATGATCTCATGGTTCCCAAGATGAAGCCTAGAGAT
Source organism: Cryptoprocta ferox (assembly GCA_028646485.1). Classification (NCBI taxonomy): domain Eukaryota; kingdom Metazoa; phylum Chordata; class Mammalia; order Carnivora; family Eupleridae; genus Cryptoprocta; species Cryptoprocta ferox. The sequence goes on from CM053572.1 coordinate 129,993,954, forward strand.
GGGCTCTGAGCTGGGTGTGGAGCCTGCTTGAGATCTCTCTCTCTCTCTCTCTCTCTCTCTCTCTCTCTCTCCTTTTCCCTTTGCTTCTCTCCTATTTATGCACTTGGGAGCATGCCTTCTCTCTCTCTTTCTCAAACAAAACAAAACAAAACAAAACAAAACAAATATAAGAAATGCTGATGATGTGAAGAAATCAGAACCTTCATACATTGCTTATAGGAATGTGAAATGGTTAAGACACTTTGGTACAGTCTGGCAGTTTCTCAAAATTTAAACCAAGAGTTACCATATAAATAAGAGAAATGAAAACCTATGTCTACACAAAAAATATGTACACAAATATTCATGGCAGTGTTGTTTGAAATAGTTAAAAAGAATGGAAACAATCCAAATGCACACAGGTTGATGAATGAATAAATAAAATGTGCATATCTATACACTGGAATGGTATTTAGCAATAAAAAGGAAGAAAGTATCAAGCATGCTACAACATGGATGTACTTGGAAAACATTACACCAAATTAAAGAAGCCATTGTTAAAAAGGAAACTACAAACCCAGTGTGGAATCACTTGCCTCTGGAACAGCAAACCAAGACTTAAGTTCAAATTCTCTTGAAGGACAAGTTAGAACTTCGGGAGCCTATCTTCATTGAGTGCAGGAGATTTGTCAAGTCTGATTTGGGGTCAGTGTGGAGAGAAAGACGTGAGCCATCGTTTTCAAAGGTTAAAAAAAACTGCAATTAAAACAGCCTAAATAAAGACATTCTCTAATATGTAACAGTCACCAGATGTGAATACATGAGAAGGAGTTCAGAAAGGGGATGACAAAGACAAAGTACCACCTAGATTGGAACCACAAGGATGATATATGGGATGCATGTGGCTTTGGCTTTGGATTGAGACAAAAGGGATTAAAAAAAGGTACCGAGAGTCAAAAGTCCATCAAACACAAACACAAGAACACACAAACAGGAAATCCCCAGGAAGTACAGAATTAGCATGGGGGTTTGTCCAAGACTGAGACAAAGAGCTATCAAGATCTGGAGAAAGTGACAAGGCAAGGCCAAAGCCAGTCTGAAAATCAATACACCTTACCAGCCACAAAAGAAAGAGCCCTGGACTCTGGCAGGGGGCTGTGCTCTCCCAGGCCAAGCTGCAAACCCTGGAGACAAACCTGAGGAGGCCAACCTGGGAGCCTGCAGGTGTCCATAACTGAGAACAGCAGCCTGGGTCAAGGTGAAGTAACAGCAACAACTATGTTATCCAGCAGAAGCATTCCTTTGACCACAGTCAATAAAAATTTCCATAGTTAATTCGGCTTTCAGGTGTTTTTTCTTTGGTTTGATATTGTGCAGTAACAAAAAATTATTTGCTATAGCAAAAGAAATAGGCAATCAAATGCTAACTTGGCTTCTCCAGTGAAAATATCTCATGTGCTAAAGGCTTAACTACTTTAAATAGGCTCATCCTGCCAGTGTCATAGCGATTTTCTCAAGATCTGTAGAAACTCAAACTGGTTTTGTCTGACTTTATTGATTAATTTATCTAAAAAAAAAAGAGTTGGAGCAAAGTGTTTCATTTCTGATACATTCCACACAATGAAAAAAAATTTTTGGTTTAAATGTTTATTGATGGATTAAATTATTCTTAGAATAGCCGTAGAAGCTGAAATATTATATCATTAACTATTTTTAAATGAATTTATAGGAGGAGCGAGAGCAAAGGAACATAAACTAGAATTTTAAATGAATAAGAATGTATATTTGCACCTTTTTCATTTCCAAGTTTATGAGTATTTGTGAATCAGAACTTGAGTAGTAAATAGTAAAATGTCTGCCTCTCTTTTCCTTTAATGGCAACAATATGATTTTCTTTGTGTTAGCTAAATGCCACTTTAGATATAAGGATGAAAAGGGATAGAGAAAGGAAAGAAGATAAAAGAAGGAAGGCAACAGAAGTAAATGAAAGCCACCTTTCACACTACTTTAAAGAAACTCGTAAAGAAATTCTATGGTGCTTTTCTGCATTTCTTTCACATCCTTGTTCCTGTTTCACCTGACACATAAGAAACCAAACTGCAATGAAATTCAACTCGCATAGATTATCATTCTATAAGCTTACAAATGTTGAAACTATGTGGATGAGCTTCTATATTACTAAGGAAAATATTTTCATATTTTCTAAACATAATTAAAAGCATTTTAGAGCCTGTGGAATCAGGTCACTCATGCATAGCTGGGCTATGTTATTTGTACTCACAAAATGGATACACAGCATGTTCATAAGCCTCAATGAGAGGGATCCTCTAACATTTTAAGGAGTTTACTCAAATTAAACAAGTTCAATAAACATTTATTAACAGGGACTGAAAAATATTTTTGATTTCTCAAAACAAATTACCATTTTGTCTAAGTTAGAATTTATAGTCAGTATCAGCAATATAGTCTTAAAAGAGGGATTTTCGGCTTTCCTTGTGAATCAACAATTTATCATTATAAGTTTCCATACCAGCATTGTTCCATCTGTATCCTGAAACACAAATTTCAAGAGAAAAATGTGGTAAAAAACAAAAACATACTTCTCCTGAAGGAAAGAACTGCTTCTTTATTCAGAGAACAAAACAAACAAACAAAAATAGAACAAAATAAAATCACAACACTTCAGTGAGGCTCCATTGAGTATAGCATAATAACAGAGGTATGTACCAAGGGAAGTTAAATTCATTTCTTTTAAATAAAGTGATAAAAAATATGGAGTTGCCTACCAAAACCACCTGTGAGGTGGTAAGAAGATGCATCTAGAAAGGAAGATCAAGAGAAAGATGACAGAAAAAATATTTAGCAGTTTGGGATATTATAATTACTTTAGGCAGGAAGCAGTAACTCATTGTGGAAAATGGCCAATGAATTTCTAGAACAGTGTGGTATAATCACATTCTGATAAATTAAAATCCTGCGTAAATAAATGAACATTATGTGCAAAATTTTGTGATCCAAGAGAGTTGAGGCAGAGAGCAGAATGACCACTTAGTGCCTACAGCTTAAATAGGAGGTCTTTAGAATAAATCCTTGACTCCCACTCTTTCCTGATGTCTGTATTTCCAAGGTGGGTTCAAGCACACATCCATTAGGCTGAAGAAGAAATGATGACAAAGCAATCGTGATCATCTGTGTAATTCCAAGAGCTTTCCTCCAAGTTTGGCCCTTTTTTTATCAGAGATGTCAGTATTTGCAATAATATAAAGATTGGATGTGTGATAAAGTTATTGCATTTGTTTCCAGAAATGGTTGTTCAGGATGTGCTTGTGTCTTTAATATTCCAGTATAGTGACACAAAAGACTTACAACAAAACCCAGCTCTTAGCAGCAGTCCATGAACTAAAGTAAAGATGAATTCTAGTCGATTTAAGATAAATTTCTTTCTCTACAAAAACAATACCTGAATTCTTCAACCCATGGCCCTCCTTGCCAATAGCATAAGCTATCTACAGTTTATTGCCGTTATGGAAGGTGGCTGTGTCATGAGTGAACTGTGCTTCATTACTAGATGACAAATGACTTAAGTAGCAGCCAAGGGGAGTTAGTGGTTTAGGTAAAAAGCAGGTGGAGCCAGGGTGTGGATTGTCACAGCTTTTTGTGATGTCATTTCAGGCCCTAGGGGCAGAACTTTGCACTTGATTACACAACCTATTCCAATTTTATGATTCAATTTTTCTGGATCTGCCACATCTTGGGAAACAACTATTCCATTGCAGCATAAACATTTCAAGTTGAATAGGCAAGCATACCCTTCATTGAGATTGTCTGTACCAGGGGCCAGGAATGGTCTAGACATGACTGCTAACTCTATGTGTGTATTTAGTGCCTGCAGAAAGTCTTTGTCCAAAGACCAGAGACCAGAAATGACTAGCAGAATCTTACTGCCAAAGTTTCACACTTGAGATTAAAGCACCTGTTACTTCAGAACACCTGAGGGAAAAAAGCAGCCTAAATTTAAAGATTTCTTTCTGGTTGCTTAAACTGTATTTAAACTTTCTTATTATAGGAACCTCATTTAAGTTTACTAGAAGTTAGAAAATTTTGTAGAGGTACTTTAATAGACCTCCCTGGTGTGTAATAGACTTCCTGCAATATCCAAGATGCCTGATTATCTACTGGGCCTCCTTATTTATATATATATAGGTTGGGTGATTGAACCAACCTTTTTTCCCTCAAGACAGTTGAATGTCTTTGGGGCTGCTAACAAGTATCTCCCAAGAAAGTCACTAAAGTACCAGAAATCTGAATTCTGTCCTCATTCAGTGCCTTTTAACTTTAGGTCAGGGGGAAAAAAAGCCATCAAAGTGGAAAAAAAATTCTAAAAGTATCATGGAAGACATAATCCAAAGATATTATTGCCCCTCTTCATGTTTTATTCTCCTATGAAATTCATTCAGTTACTGTGACACCAGGGCCCTGGCCTTTAGCTCCTCTTTCACATTCTTTCCCTGGAATGTTGAGTGACTTATTTCATTGGAAAAATCTTAGAAAAAGAATTGAGTATTCCTGACTCATTAATTTCAAAAAACAAGAGGCCAATTAGAACATTTTAGGTGGGAGAGAATCCTCATCATCTTTTAAAAATAACTATTTAAGATTGAATAATAATCATTATGATTATTATGTCTTTTTAATGTAGTTATAATCAGGAAAATTTTAAAAGCAGCATTTGAGAGAAATCAAATAGGCATAATCAACCAAAAAAATCATTCATAATTATGGCTATGATGGGAAAAATAATCTACTCTTCCTTCATTCAAGAAATATTTATCTGTGATCTATTGCATGTTACATTTTATTCACAACACTGGGAATACAGGTACAGATGAAATGGAGCTTATATTCTAGTAGTAAGGGACAGTAAAGAAAAGGAACATATACATTATAACATGTTAGGTAGTAATAAGCACTATCCATAAGTATAAAATAGTAAAGAGATAAATTACAGGATTAAGACATTAGAGCAAAGACCAAATGTGTAGTGAAGATGAAGCCATATATTGGAAGTAGGGAGTGATGCTGAGACAAGGAACATTACGGAAAACATGCTTTTCCTGTGTAAGGAATAGCCTGGAGGCCCATGTAGCCACAGCACAGGGAACAGAGGAAGGTGACAGGAGCTACATACATCAGGACGGTGACTGGTATAACACTAAAATACCATTGTGTGGAGCTAAATCACCATTTATTAAATCACTTATTGTTACTTTTTAAAATTTTGTAATGTGTTGCTGAGCATTGGTTGAAAACAGATTCTAAACCAAAGGTGTTTTGTTTTGTTGTTTTGTTTTGTTTTGAAGTTCACTAAAGGAATTCCTTCTGCAATATTCTTCTGGCCACTTAATTCATTTTAAAACTGTAGAAGTAACATGTGTGGAGATACTGCATGGAGCAACGTCTTTGTTGGGATAAACTGTGCAATGGTAATGTTGGCACTAGAGAGCATATTTTAAAGAATTTTGTAAAAGATCTTTTAGACTATCTCTTAGCCAACTGGGGTTATCTAGCATCTTCCATTCTCTCTTTGAAAAACACTCATCTGGTAGTGCAGCTATCTCTTTAAGATGCTGATTTCATTTGCAGCATTATTCACAATAAACAAGACATGAAACATCATAAGAGTCCATCGGAGGATAAATGGATAAAGAAAATGTGGTATATGTACACAATGTATTTAACCTTAAAAATGATGAAAATCTTGCCATATGCAACACCATGAATGAAACCGGAAGACATTATACTAAGTGAAATAAGCAGTCACAGAAGGACAAACACTTCATGACCCCATTTATATGAAGTATCTCAAATAGTCAAACTCATAAAAACAGAGAGTAGAATGGTGGTTGCCAGGGACTGACGGGAGGGGAGCTGCTGTTCTATGTGTAGAAAGTTATAGTTGTGCAGAATGAGTAAGTTCTAGAGATCTAAGGACAACATGGTGCCTGTAGTTAATGATACAGTATTGTGCACTGAAAAATTTGTTAATAAGTAGCTTTCATAATAATTATATTTTACTATAATTACTATAAAATAGTATATTTTTATATTTTGATAAAAATGGTAATAAAATGAAAAACAAAACAAAACAAAAAAATAAGATAAATGCTCAAAAATGTCCATGGCTCACTGGACACTTGTGACTGGTAGCCTAGTATCTTATGGTCATCTGCATACCTTTGTTTTCACTGAGTTGTTTGCTTACCAAAAATCGGTTGTGTTATTCTCACACTTGTTCACGCCAGTTGTGCTTTTTATTGTCATTATTTCACGTTTTTTTATAGTCTATTCAAGAGGAAAGGATTTGACTCCATGTAAAGTTGTTACTGAACAAATGTACAATTATAACTTTAAAGCTTAAATGAAATGTTTAAAGTATTATATATTATTTTAATTTTTCACCACATTTAACTTTTGGAATTAAAATAGTTTTATTGGTCTCAAATAAAAGGGCTTCTACCATGCAATGTCAGTGTTTGTCATTTTCCCTGAATATCTATCATTAATGATTTTTTCTTTCTTTCAAATCTTGTAGTGTTTATTTAATTTTGAAGGAGAGAAAGACACAAGAGCACAAGTTGGAGAGGAGGAGAGAGAGAGGGAGACACAGAATCTGAAGGAGGCTCCAGGCCTGAGCTGTCAGCACAAAGCCTAATGCAGGGATTGAACTCACCAACTGTGAGATCATGACCTGGGCCAAAGTCGGACGCTTAAGTGACTGAGCCACCCACGCGCACCAATGATTTTTTTCTTTTGGATCTTCAGAACTCTGTTTATTTCTAGTGTTCCAATTAATCAGTACAATTTCTGAGTGTATGAATATCTTAAGTGGTATCAACTAATATCTTAGGAGTGACAAGCCTCCCCAAACCTACCTCCAGCTGGACAGCTAGACACTGATAAGGTGGGCCATACTGCAGGTGCCTAGAATGGAAATGGGAAAGAAAAATATTGTAACATCACCGTTTTTCCTAAGGCCTGGCATTTAAAGAGCAAAATATGTATGTTTAGGAAAAATAAATAAGGCTTCTTAGTGGAATGTTAAGAGGAAGTTTTGGTTTTAACTTTAGTTAAGTATATGTCAGATTTGGAAATAAAAAATGAGGAAAAAAAATAAGCCAAAAAGCTGGAGGACAAAGAGGCAATTGAGCCAAGAAGAATCAGGTCCAATTAAATTACATAACATAACAGGTAACTTTGTGTGTCAGCTCATTGCTTGAGGACACCGAGTTCACTCAGATGTTCCTTCCTGCTCAGGCAAAGGCATTAGCAAAAGGAAATTCCAGTGAGGTTACAGCTTGAAAATATTTGAATAGCTGAAGACTACTTACTGGCCAGAAAAAATTATTTCCTATTGGATTCCTAGAAAAGGAAATTCTAAAATAAAAATATGCACCTCAGGCTTATATATTATAGTCATTAAAGTTTTGAAATAAAACTTTTCTGAAGTCTAATTAACATATATGACTTTGTCACATCATCTTCCCCCAAAATTAATTGTAGGATCCTCTCTACATGTCATCTTATTCAAGTATTATCATTCAGGATATTAATTTTCAAAAGTCTTATTCCTGATACCAAACCAAACACGTAAAACAAACATGGTTTTTGGAAATACAACATTTGAAATATATCACATTATTTGTAGAAGGAAATCAAATTATTCAATTAGTTACATGATACGTCTTCAAGGAAATAGGAGACTCAAATAAATTATAAATGTAACGAGTTTATATTGTCACAGTAAATATTAATGGCAACTGCACTCTTTGACGGGAGCAAAGTTTTCATTTAGCAGCATTATAAATATATTAAGAATAAAACTACTTATTGGTGGGCAGATGATCAGAAAAGGAACTTAAAGAAAGGAACGTAGGTTTTAAATATCTGCATGAATTCCGATGTGATATTAAGGAAATAGAAAATGTTTAAGTAGAATTCTGTGATGTTGGCTTTACACAACGATCAGCATTTTGAAACATTTATGATCGCAGTGTGATAGATCCTTTGTTAGCAACTGAAATAAGAAGCAGGAACAACAATAGTGATAACAAAATCCCCGATCTAAGAAAAATTGCACTTTATTAAGCCCCCAAACTTTTGCGAAGAATGGGATACTTGGGACTCATGCTCATATATATCTGACTCTTGCATTTTCAGCTTGCCTGTGGAGCCTGTAAAAGGCCTCTATTTTTAACCGAGAAGATAAACATCTTTAGAGACATCGCAGAGAAGGAGGAGAGTATGAATAATAGAAAAAATAAAGAAACTAAAGAAAATAGCAGAGATCACTCTCACAGAGAAAGCGATAGCCAGAGCTTCAGGCTGTGATTGTGGAAATAACCAGGAAACAAAGCTCAGAGTGTTAGAAAGCTGTTTTAGCTAAAGATGAGCCTATGACTCAATTCAAAATGTTAGATAACATACATCTCCTTTATCTCTGGTTCTAGGTCCATAAAGTCAATAGTCTTGGGTGTAACTTATGATTACAATTTCCTCACAAAAATATTACTATACTGAAAAAAAGAATTTGTAGAAGTCTATAATCTGGGTTTCTTGATTTCCTTCTTCCTAGAAATATCTGATGTTCAGGGTACTGTTGGATTTATAGAATATGCATGGCTCAGTTGAAAATTTCATTCACAGTGAAATAAAGTATTTTGTTTAGTATTCAATTTAATAGTAGCAAATTTAATTACTCATTTAGAATCACCTTTTACCTACTGAATATAGATTGGAAAATATGTCCATGTATATACGTACATATATATGTACAATACATATAAATATTCATACATGTATATAAATACATACATATATCTATGTAAAAATAGGGTTGTTTATGGAAGCATGGTGTCGGTTATGTATATGTTACTGTGTATATATTTATTATTTTTTAATCTGATACAAACAGGTCTTTAGATTTGTTGTATTAATACCTACTACTATTTGTATATACAGCATTTGTGTGGGGAAAATATTTTTATATAATTATTATATATATAACCATATGTCTAGTTAAAATATTAGCTTATCATTTTATTCATATTCTTATTTTTACATACTTCTGTACTTTCTATTTCTTAACCCACTATACAACTGTCCTTTCTCCTCTCTTTATATTTGTTCTTTAGAACATCCAATCACTTTATTCAAGAAAGGTATCTTCAAATCATTATTCATATTCTATAGAATAAAATTAAGAAAAAAATGTTTCCAAAAAAAATTCCTAGAAAAAATGAAGAAAGAAGAGATCTATTGATAAGTATCTTCATGTTGGAAATTATTCAATGATTCTTCCTGGATATCTGACATTTCTATATGTCTTCCACATAGATTTCCTGACTGCTCTTTGCCTTTCATTCTTTTCAAAAATATCTGTAGAGATAATGGGGCCTTTTGAAGCAAAGTGTAGGCATGCTTACCATCAGGTTAAAGAAAAATGTTTACCTCTAGAGCAAAAGCAGGAAAGCTTACTGCCCAATATAAAATATTTTGGCCTCCTAAACTCACCATTTCTTTCTTTTAATTCAACTCAGTACCTGGGCAGGTATTTTGGGGGCTTCTTCATATAGACCTGGGAGAATTCAATCTCAGGGGATCAACACAGGGGATCAACACAAGAGATCAACACTGTGAATGTGAAACAGTCATCATGTCTGTCCCAGAAATCTTGTGTTCTCTTCTAGAGGCATCCATGAAACTTGACAGTTTGCAAGTAAGCTAAAATATCACTTGATATTGTCATTGCTTGGAGTCCATTGTTGTAACAAGGCTTATAAAGCCTTCCCTCATGTAGACGTTGCTTGCTTATCCAGTCTGATCCTTTGTTCTTGTTATGCTCCCCCAATTGCCTTGCCATAATTAGATCTATATGCCTACCATTCTGACTTACTTTTATTTTGTCCCATCTTATATACTATTCCTTTTTTCCTTATACACATTCCCAGATTTTCCACTTACATATCGCTAAAAATTTCACAAGATACCTTCATCTTTTAGGTACTTCCTAATGCTGATTGGATTTTCAACATATTGGTCATTCAGCATGTTCTTTCTTCAATGAACATTTTTTTTTAATTAATGTTTATTTGGTTTTGAGAGAGTGTGAGCAGGAGAGGGTCAGAGAGAGGGAGAGAGAATCCCAAGCAGGCCTCTGTGTTGACAGCAGTGAGCCCCATGTGGGGCTCAAACTCACAAACCATGAGGTCATGACCTGCGCACAAACTCATCTGATTGAGCCACCCAGGTGCCCTTGGTCAATGAACATTTTTAAACACATTCCCCACATCTGGGAAAATTTCAAATTACGAGTGCATAATTTTGCAACACTGGGATGTATAATTCATTTTTCCAGTCTCTTTTATAACTATATCTATTAGATATGCTTAATTCTGAAGTTGATGAACCTGCAAAATTAGGCCATGTACAGTTTTCATCATGATAAACAGCAAGAATATCCCTCTTTAAAATTCAACAGAGACAACAATATTAGTGGCTGGGTCCAGAGTTTCTATCAGTAATGGAGTTTTGTTTTTTTTTTTTTTTTGCTTTGTTTTGTTTTATTTTTAAGTTTATTTATTTATTTTGAGAGAGGGAGAGAGAGCAAGAGCATGAGCAAGGGAGGGGCAGAGTGAGAGGGAGAGAGAGAGAGAATCCCAAGCTGCACTGGCAGTGCAAGGAGCCCGACCTGGGGCTTGAACTCGCAAACTGTGAGATCATGACCTGAGCCAAAATCAAGAGTCTGCCGTTTAACCAACTGAGCCACCCAGGCAACCCAGTAATGGAATTTTAATGTCCATACTCCCTAACAATAGAACAATAGAAATGTGTCACCAGTATAACAGCTTGTGTATATATTTGGGATGTATATGTATGTGTGTGTGTGTGTGTGTGTGTGTGTGTGTGTGTGTATATATATATATATATATATATATATAAAACTCTCTAGCTTCCCATTTTGATTTTCAAGACAATGTAGAACTTCAGTAAGTAAAAACATGTTTAAATAAATACTTTTCTGTTTAACTTCTAATGTTCTGTTTAATTCTCTGTTGTTTTCAGTAAAGAACAGTGACGAAAAAAACTAATTAATACCAAGCGTGCTGCAGGTAAAAGACTTCATGGAAAAAAGGAATGAAGAATTGGTTATTGGACCTGCTTGGGTGTTATGATGATGAAAAAGCATGCTTTTATCACAAAAGGGAACAGTGTGGTCCCACCTCATACAGAGTTAAGCGTTGAAGTGATCACATGTGCCATTTAGAAAGATGTGCAAAATGAAGGCAAGACAGGGAGTTATACATATCAGCTGATAAGGAATATTATCAAGGACATGAAGATATTAAAAAAACTAAAGAGATATTCTGGTTGTTTCTAACAGTACAGAGAAGTAAAATAAAAAGATGAAAAGACTCGAATTCTGAGCTCAAAACAAAGCCTAAGGCAAAGAGACTACCCCTTTCCTGAGAGAATCTTATCTCTTTCAGATATGATGTGCATATAGCCAAAAATTCACACTTACGAATTTGCTCACTTTGGCTGCCAAGTTAGATCAGTTCAATTGCTAGTCTTATTGGATTTACTACATGAAATTTCAGTCATTTATCAGGAAAGATGAGATTTAAACGTTGTAAAGGGTCTTCAGAAAAGATTCATGGGACTCAAACCCAAAAACCCCACTGATCATATTTTACCAGCCAAAGCAGTTCTATATGTACATCCTCTTAACCATTTGATGGAACCATTTCCTCATTGCTTTAGAATGTTGAACTAACCCATTACACCCACAGCAGGTAACTTGCAAGGAGAATCCAAATATCTTCATTTTACCATCCCCAAGGCCTCATTTTTTTCTGGACCTACAAGAAGAGTAAGATCTGAACTTACCCTCAGGGTCCAATTGCAAAGTCAAACCCAGGAAAAGACAGTTTACAGAAAAGAAGAATTGGAATATTTCTTTTATTATATGTATACGTGTGTGTTTGTTTATGTGTTGTGTGTGTTGTGTGTGTGTGTGTGTGTACTAAAAAACAAAGTATGAACTGTATGTGTGAGATTAATAAACTCCAAGTAAACTTAACCAGGAAGAAAAACACAATTTTCTATTGGACTAAATGTTGATTTTAGTGCAGTAGGAAACAGTCTACACTGATGGCTAAAATTTTCAAAATATTGCCCTTGAACAGCACAAGCCTTGCTGCTCAATTCTCCTGGGAGTTAAATACATTACCCTTCAGGCCTTAGCCAATGACGTCCTATGGACTGGGAAGAAAGTTCTGGCTTCTTGTGTCTAGTTGGAACAGAAGATGATGCCATTTTCACTCCAAAGCTTGCTGCATAAGTAAGCTGAAGGTACATCTCACACCCCATCCTTCCTTATCCCTTCCCCCCTTCCTAGTTTACTTTTCCGACTTATAATTCCAACAAATTATATAAACAGAAATCCCAACTCAGATTCTGCCTCTAAAGACCCCAACCTGAATGTATATGCAGAGAGGTCCTAGGAAACAGACACATTTTGGGTTTCCAGAACCCAGTCATCTGTCAAGTGACTGGTAATAAGAATGACATCACTGATGGTCAAGAACATATTGATAATTCTAAGTATGTAATTACAATACAATTGCTAGAACTTTTAACTATGATAAGGAAGGAGAAATGAGTGCATAAAATACCTACAATGGCTCATCGAACAGTATGGCATTTGAAAGACACAGTGGAGATAGCAGTTATGAAGACTGGGTAATCGTGTGGCTGTTGCAGATGACTAGTGATACATTGAAGACAGAAACTGACAGGCTCCATTCAATTCATAATGAATGTAAGGCAAAGTATTAACATCAGAGTCCCTCATCAGCAGGGTTTAAAATAACCCTCTCTAGGCTTGCAGACAGAGGGCTGATGGTGTTGAGAAATCAAGCTCAGGATGTAATAATAATGGAGAAGTTTGGGTTTTTAATCTAGATGAAGTTTCTATGCCAAAGTCAGGGTCTTAAGAACAAAATAGTGGCGTGGGTATGGGGAAATCTGGGTAGAGAAATCTGAGGGACCCCTGGAGGGCTCACTCAGTTAAGTGTCCAACTTCGGCTCAGGTCATACTCTCACTGTTCATGAGTTCGAGCACCGCGTCAGGCTCCGTGCTGACAGCTGGGAGCCTGGAGCCTGCTTCAGATTCTGGCTCTGTCTTTCTGCCCCTCCCCTGTTCTCTCTCTCTCTCTCTCTCTCTCTCTCTCTCTCTCTCTCTCAAATATAAAGTAAAAACATAAAAAAATTAAAAGAAAAATCTGAGAATTCTGAACCTTCCAACCATCAGGTATACAGAAATGAACCCCACCTCTGCAACCACACACACTTTATTTGAGGACTGAACCCTTCTCCTTTGCTTAGACATTATGCACAGGCTTTAAATGAGGCAAATGATTCACATAGCAGTGCTTGTCACACCACTTCTCCTGCCAATTACACTAATTATTGAGGTTTTCTTTTTCAGCTCTTCTTGGGTGTAGTTGACATATAACATAACATCATGTAGGTTTACAAACTAATGGTGTGATACATGTATATGCTGCAAAATGATTACCTATTCAGGTCAGTTAACATCTCCATCACCTCACATAATTACCTCTCTTACGTTTTGTGGTGAGAATGTTTAAGATGTCCTCTTTTAGCAACTTTCACATATGTAATATAGTATTGTTAACTATAATCACCACGTGGGACATTACATCCCCAGAACTGCTTCATCTTATTACTGGAAGTTTGCCCTCTTTGACAACATCTCCACATTTCCTCCACTTCCCAACCACTGATAACCACCATTCTATCTGTTTCTGTGAGTTTGGCTTCTATAGATATCATATATAAGTGAGATCATACAATATTTGTCTGTCTTATTTCACTTAGCCTAAAGCCCTCAAGGTCCATCTCTATTTTCAGAAATGGAAGGGTTTTATTAATGTTTTATTCATTTTATGGCTGAATAATCTTCTGTTTTATGGCTGAATATATATAGATGAGATGATAGATTAGATAGATAGATGATAATCTTAGATTTTCTTCATTCATCTGTTGATTAACACTTACGTTGTTTTCATGTCTTGACTATGTAAATAATGCCCCATTAACCATGGGAATGTAGACATCTCTTTGAGAGAGTCATTTATTTCCTTCCTTTGGATATATAGTCAAGAGTGGAATTAATGGATCATATGGTAGTCCTATTATTATATTTTTGAGAAAACTCCATTATGTTTTCCACAGTAGTTGTTCTAATTTTTATTCCCACCAACAGTACACAGGAATTCCCTTTCTCCACATCCTTACTAGTGCTTGTTACATATTGACATTTTTTATAACAGCAGTTCTAACAAGCATGCCGGGATAACTCATTGTGGTTTTGATTAGTATTTCCCTGATGATGAGTGATGTTGAGCACATTTTCATGAATATTTTCTTTGCATGTGTTCTTTGTAAAAATATCTTTGCAGATCTTCTGGCCATTTTTTACCTATATCATCATCATCATCATCATCATCATCATCATCATTACTATTATTGCTGTTGAGTTGCATATGTTACTTATATATTTTGGATATTGACCCCTTATCGGATATATGGTTTACATCTGTGGGTTGCTTTTCATTGTGCTGTTTATTTTGCTGAGCAAAAACTTTTTAGTGTAGTCCCATTTATTGATTTTTGCCTTTGTTGCCATTGCTTTTGGTGTCATATCAAAAGAAAACATCATTGCCAATGTCACCAATGTCAAGAAGCTTCTTCCCTATATTTTCTTCTAGGATTTTTATATTTTACCAATAAGTTAGGTTTTTTTTCTACAGAAATCTGACTGAGGAGAAGCTGGGCTTATCAAGGGAAGAGTTATATTATGTATAGGGGTACTGAACCTGACAAGTAGGTATTAGCAGAAACAAAGAGAGCATGCTTAAGTGGATCCTGAGGAAGATGGATAAGGAAGATGAAATATAAAGCTACAAAAGAAAAACTTTGTTAAAATAAAGCACTCTCCAAAGATACAACATTTGATGTTCTGCCAGTGCCTTTGGGGGAAGTGTTGATAAAGCATTGAAGTAGTTCTTGGGAGTTTGACAAACATGAAATCATACTTAAGGAGGGCTACAGGAGATTATGAGAGAAGAAATACAAAGTTCATCTAACTGCAAATACTATAAAAGTTTCCAGATGTGAGGCCTGCAAACTCACTGGTTGATAATGGCCTTTAAAAATCCCAGAGCACAGCCTATTTACCAAGTGATTAAGAAATGCTCAGAAGTTTGTTCCTTGTGAGCCTGAGCTGACAGTCAATAAGAAACTATTGACAAATCCCAGATGAAATGACCGAAAAAAATACCATCCTTAGTGACTTCAGGGATCGTATTTACCCTCATATACCAGTCTGGTTCTTATAAATCCCAGATGCATCATGGCAAGTGACAGTGGCCCTCCACAACTTAAGAAAATAGTAGCTCCAACTGCAGCTATTATGCCAAATATGGTATTTTTCCCGAAACAAATTGGCACAGTGTTTGATACATGGTTTGCAGCTTTTGATCTGGTCTCCACATTCTTTTCCATTTCTGAGAAGAAAGAGGACAGAAAGTAGTTGACAATCATTTGATTTGGATAGTGGTATATATTTATATGCTGCCCTGGGACTCTGCTGTTTATCTAGCTCTCTGTCACAATCTAGTCATAGCAAAGCTGAAATCTGGAAATTCTGCAAAATAAATCACCATTGGTCTATCCTAGTGATTCTGGAGTGTTAACCAGACCTCATGTTATGGATACCTCTGGGAAAGATGTGCACTGTAGAAGGTTAGAGATAATTCTTATAAAGTTTCAAAGGCTTACCATATTGGTTAACATTTTAGTATTCTAGTATTCTTGTGCATACTACAGACATCAGCTCCAAGATAAAGTACCAGTTATTAAACTTACCACTAAAAAATAAATACAAACATATCAGCTCCTGCAGATTAGAGGCAGTATATTCTACACTTGGAAATAACTCTTAGACCCTTTCATCAAGCGACATGAATGTCTGTAGGTTTCGAGTAGGGTCCAATGTAAGTGCAAGCAGAATGTCACTTTGGCCATATGACCCGTCAGATACCATAGTAAAAGACACATATCCATAGTAGAAAATCATTTTGTGTAGTTCTCTCAGCAAGGCACAGAATAAGAGTTTTAGTACAAAGCCATAGAATTCTGTTACCATCTGCATCAGAAAACTATACACCATTCAAAATCCAGCCCCTGGCATGTTAATAAGAGTTGGTAGAGACTGAACATCTGACCATGGCTTGCAAACAGCCTTGCAACTTAAGCTTTCTATCATGAGCTATTTGCTTTCAGATTCACTGCATTTTTGTTTTGTTGAGTAGGTATGACAGCATCCACCATAAGATGATAGTTGTACATTTGGTACTGGGTAAACATAATCTGTATAAACAGGTGGTCCAAATACTCATGTCAATCATCACTGTCATACCAAAACTGTTGCCATAACTATGAACTCATGGAACATTCCTTCTGTGAGTTAAGGGTAGAATACAAATGCTAGATTTGGTTCCTGGGTGAATTAGACTGTATGTTGATGTGAACTAAAAATAATCTGCTGCTATGCTCCAGACGTACATAGATATGGTGGTAGAGCCACTGGGAAGTAGATTAGTTTTCAGAGGATGGACCATCTAGCACCAAGTGTCCTCAGTTGAGGATACACATGGATTCACGTGCATTTAAAACTGGTTTGGATGGCGGGTCAAGGGCCTGAAAGAAGCAAGATTTAAAATTGTGGACCAGATGTTTGGAAAAGAATTATATAGACAGACTTGTGGGACAATATCCCAATGGTAAATGTCTTTGTTTAACATATGCCATCTGCTGTAGAAAATTCACTAAAGAAAAAAAAATGGGCAGAATTCTTTGGCTAAGATATATGAGTTTCAAGATTTATGAATCTCTTTCCTTAGCTACCTCACAGATTGTGTAGTGGAGTACACAGGTGGCAGAGATCAAGTCTATGCCAACACTCATGAGTGTGGACTTCCTCTCACCAGGGCTCATCCAGCTATTTCTGCTCTTAAATGTCTGACCTGCAAAAAAGAGAGAGAGAGAGAGAAACGAAACTTCCAATAACCTGTACATTAGCAGAGACCTACAAGGCACATATTAGCAAGTTGATTACATCAGAATCATTCTAAATTTTATTCAAAACTACATTTTTATATCTTCTTGCCCTTTCTTATCTTGCTTACCTATTCCATTTTTCCTAAAATTACTTCTTTCATAAGTCAAATATTCATAAGTTCCCATCTCAGACTCTGCTTCTAGGGCATCTGACCTAAGACAAGCACGCTTACCAGAGACTGAGATTACAGTCTGGTACTTTAATACACAGGCAGATGTTCAAATTGTTTGCTTCGTTGACTAATTGAAATCTCTACTCAACCGTGGCCTTCTATAAATGAAGTTGAAAGACAGAAATTAGTTTCTGAGAGGAAAAAGAGGAATCTAAAGATTAGGGAAATTGTAATGTTATGAAATCCCTAAATATATCTCTTAAACAGATCCAGGAAATCCAATGTTAACTTTAAGGTTGATAAATTTATTGCTGAGAGGAGTGATAGCATCTTTAAAATTGGCCACCGTGGTTGTTTTCTGTAAGTGAAATGTGTTGCAGTTGAAACAATATTCTTTATTTCAGTAAAAACAGAGGATTGTTGAGCTGTTGAGTCAAGGTGATAGCAGTTAACCTTCAAAGGCAAGGTGAATGTGGTGTCCATAATCAGGGTAACCACTGGTGGCATCTTTGGTGGTGAATAATAGATCATTAAGTTCTTAATTTATAAATGTGTGAGTAACCCACAAAATAATACTTGATCTATTTAGCAAGGAAAACAACTCTGACCCAACTTTGAGTTGTCTTAAGAATGACAATAATCTTTCACTCATCTTCCAGACTCAATTCATTCTCAAAGGCAGAATCATTCGAAGAATGGGAGAATTGGGAACCTTTGGAAAAATATACTCCAACATCAATAAAACGATGCACTGAGTATCTACTCAATAGATCACATGATATCAGTATTCCTGAGAGAAACAATTAGTTGAATAACTAGAATGAGGATTTAGGGGCTTTAAGTGAGAAATGGAGTTTTGAACTACATATGCAACAACATAGGTCCATTGTAAACAAAAGTCATGTCAAGGTGATTTCCCCATTAATCCTCTGTACTGACAGTTCGGCTGTTGTAATGGGATTAACCGTATGGCTTGTATAATGGGGAACCAAAGGGTGGATAATCATGAATAAGCCCTTGTGGGGTCAGGATAGGTGAAGAGGCATTTGGGTTATATGTAACAACCTGAGGCAGTGCTTCCTGCCTTCTAAGTTCTGGCTCATAAGGCGCTGACACTCCCTGACAATCTGGAAGCTGATGTCCTAGTTTGGGTACAGGCCTTAGCAATTTATTCTTCTGGTGATACAGCGTATTGAGTGCACAGGAAGAGTGGCCTCTGTAGCACCTGGATGGGATGGAGTATTACCAAGCATTCAGGATTGCTCTTAAAATACAATGACTTGGTTAATACAGTAACAGCATGTCCTGTGTGTTCTAAACAATGCCCAAGGCAACTGCTAAAAAAGTCTGGGGCCACCCACCAGAATCCCAACCAATGAGGAATCGGTGAATTGATTATATTGGTCCCTTCCCTTCACATGAGGGTTCTGAATATGCTTTGATTTGTGCAGACACTGCTATTGGCCTAACTCAAGCATTTCCCTGTCATCACACAAACCAGGATGCCACCATTAGGGGAATGGAGAAGTGAGTACTATGTATGGATACACTTATTGAATAGATAGTCTTCAGGGGTCATTTTTCAAAGATCCTATGTCCAAGACTGGGCAAAAGAAAATGCTATTGAATGGAGAGTCTATCTCCCCTATATCCCACAAGCAGTAGGGTTAGTAGAAAGAATGATAAAGCAGCAAATTAAATTACTAATTAGTAAAATCACGTTGGCTGGATGGACACAAGTACTATTCCAAATTTAAATATATTTAAATTTTGTATGCTATTTACATCATATGCCAGACTGGGGACACCTGCTAAAACACTCAGAATGTAAAGGTATGGAAGCAGTGGGAAACAGCCATTGCATCAACTCTCACAGTGGATCAGTGTACTATGATGCTAAAAACAAGCGCTATCACACCTGGGAAAGGCATTCTCTACTGGAATTTGCAATGGGATGTCCTCTGGGATGGGTGGATTTCCCCATACCCCTGGGTGAAGGGGAACTACTCAATCTCTTTGGGGGCAAAGCCAGTTACCTGAAGGTGAAATTAAGTCACACAAGCATATAGTTCAGATTTCTCATGCACTTACTCTTGCCAGAAGTAAGTGTGCCAAAGCTCACAGCTTTAGCTTCTTGGGAATTAACTATGATCATTTAACTGATAAGGAACATTTTAAAACATATAGTTACAAGTATAAGATGTTTTACAGTTGGAAGTGAATCTTGGGACATAATAATAACAGTAGAGGTAGTTACACTTGGAGAGGAGAAGACAAAGGGGGCGACTGATATCATTTTGCATCAGATAAAACCTACCTGTCCTCTTTGCCTGGAAGAAAAGACAATCTGAAGTAAAGATTTATGGAAGTTCATGGAGGAAGGTTAATGGTTTTGTCAATAGGTAGGAATTTTTAACAAAAGCTATTATGGACTTAGTTAAAAGGACATTTTTAGAAAAAATGGCATCTGTCCAAAGATTTGTTTCACACATGAAGTTTTCAAAAATTAGATCAGTAAGATAATCTACCTTGTAAAAAGTCAGTCTTTTTCCTCATCTTTATCACTTTTGAAATGGATGTACAAACAGAATGACCTTGGCATCATGTGTTCATCAGTATAATTTTCCTACCAGCAATTATTGATCTGGTTCCCAGGCCTGTTGAGTATTCAATATTGCCAACAGCTGAAGTGAAAGTAGCCACTATCATAGTGGCAAGAACTAATGGAGGCAGCTGATTCCATTGGATACTGTCCTTCATGGAAGGTACAACAGATACTTCTTGTATTGTAATTTGATTTTGTCTTCCATGATCACATTGCATTTGTTTAAACTGTCATTCATTAAGCTACCACAATGTCATATTCACCACACATTTTCATGCATAACTTTTAGTATTTCTAAAATAATTATTTTGTGGTGGAGAATTATGTAAATAGGTAATTTCCTTGGGATTTGCTGATCTTAGCATACCCTGTATCATCTACAAGAAACTAGTTGATGAAATAGAAAGATAGTTTTGAAACTTTATAAGTAGGTCATGTCCTACATGATATGACACATGTTCTGAACCATAAAATAATATGTTTCACTGTTCCTCTGATAGCCAGAATATATGGATCTTTCCCAAAATATTAAAATTAATAGAAAGCATATGTTTATTAACTTCACATTTGCCTCATTATGATCTCTACTGAATTAGAAATGTTAAGTTTCCTTAAGAAAATAATTCTACAAAATGAACAGCAAAGCATTTTATTGAATAAGAAGTTGAGACTGACATTTGGGCATCTTTCCCACTAAAGAAAAAATAAGCTATCTATATCTATCATCTACCTATATTTGTACTGCAAAACTGTGGAGGTAAGGCAAAACCAAACAAAGGTAGGAATGTGTATTACACTCTGAGGTAAGGATGTTGAGATGTTTATTGAAGGTATTATTCCCTTGTCTGAATAATGTACATATTTATATATTTAAATTGATTTCCCCCTCTTTCCTGTATTGTTTGGACCCAGTATAAGCATTCTTTTATTTTTTTAAGAGTTAGCAAAATGGTACAGCCACTCTGGAAAACAATGTGGAGGTTCCTCAAATAATTAAAAATAGAACTACCCTACGATCCAGCAATAGCTCTACTAGGAATTTACCCAAGGGATACATGAAATCTAATGCATAAGGGCACATGTATCCCATTGTTTATAGCAACGCTTTCAACAATAGCCAATCATGGATAGAGCCTAAATATCCATCAACTAATGAATGGATAAAGAAGATGTGGTTTATATATACAATGGAATATTACTTGACAATGAGAATGAATGAAATCATTCTATTTGCAGCAATGTGGATGGAACTGTAAGGTATTATGCTGAGTGAAATAAGTCAGTCGGAGGACAGCTATCATATGTTTTCACTCATATGTGGATTTTGAAAAATTTAACAGAAGACCATGGGGGAAGGAAGGAAGAAAAATAAATACAGGTAGGGAGGGAGGGAGGCAAACCATAAGAGACTCTTACGTACAGAGAGCAAACTGAAGGTGGATGGGGGGGGGTGGGGGAAAGGGAAAATGGATGATGGACACCTTGTCGGGATGAGCACTAGCTGTTGTTTGTAAGACAATTTGACAATAAATTATATTAAAAATAGTTAAGTCTCATTTAATTAAGGAACATTCAAACTTTCTGTTCTCATGGCTCCATTGTCATTACTGCTGTCTCGTGTCAGTTTATTTTTTTAAATGATTTTTTATTTTGTTTTTGAGAGAGAGAGAGAGACAGCGTGAGCAAGGGAGGGTCAGAGAGAGGGAGACACAGAATCCGAAGGCAGCACAGGGCCCGACGCAGAGCTCAAACCCAGTGAGATCATTACCTGAGCTGAAGTTGGATGCTGAACCGACTGAGCCACCCAGGTGCCCCGTCTTGTGTCGGTTTAGATGAGTTCTATTGGCAAGCTAAAAGATGGGCAGTTTGGATAATGTCCATATAATTGGTTGACCAGCAATGCATTCATTTTTTCTCTGGAAAAATTTTAACCTGAGATTCCATGACTCTCAAAAGTAGACACCAGAATCACACTTTTTGAATACTTAGCTGTGCCTCAGGCATGTAATGTAACATACTTCAGTTAGGCACTTCTTCATAGAACTTCTATTCACACAAACTACTGTCATGTAGAAACAAGTCTCTCACTAAGTTTATTTGGATATAAATATAGCAGCGGCGGTATCATATTCCGTGCTCACCCTGAGTGATGAAAGCAATGGCGCCTAGGCTCAGAAGAAGCAGAAAAGATTCTTCAAGGTAATAGCCCTGTGATGTAATTTAGACAGCATTCTTGACTGAGCCCCTGCCAAACTTAGTTTTTGGAATTTCCTTGAAAATTTGTAAGTGACTTAGTACTATTTAATATATCTCTTTCCTGATAAAACTAGCTAGTGTGGGTTTGCTATATTCAGTTCAGAAATCATAATAGTGTACTCTCTTATTCCATCAAATACATTATACCACTCCTAAGATCCCCTTATTTTATTGTACTGTAATTTCCTATCTCTATCTCTGTCTTGCCAGCTAGAATATAAATTTCACAAAGGCAGTGGATAAATCTAACCTCTTTCAAAAGAATTTTAATCTTAGCACTTAATACAGAAACTGACACAAATGAGGCTTGAAAAATATTTATTAAGTCAAGTAGATTGATTACAAAGTTGCTAACTTGCATATATAAATATTAAATATTCACATATTTGATTTTTATTGGCTCCATCATAATGTTGTGTTATGTTTTCTATGAGATAATTATCTTTCCACTCTACCACAGGACACTAAATAGAAACAACACAAGTAAATGTTTCTGTAAATGTTGCATGCAGCAAAGTTTATTCGAAAAATTCCAAAATTCTTCTAAAAAGAAGAGGGTTTATGGAGGAAATCTGGTTTAGGGAAAGACCACTAAAATATAAATGTAAATTTGTAATAAGAACACTAAGGAAAACAAAGGAACCCTAATCATTTAATAGAAAAACATGTGAATTTCCTAATAAATATGTAAACACTATAATACATAAAGGGCATAACCTTTAAAGAACAGGTGAAACTACTTGTGATTTCTGAATTGTGGGGAACAAAAGCACAAACTGCACAAAGATGCTACAGAATCATGCGATAAAGACTTGTAAGACAAAATTTGAGGTCAATGTGGGCACAGCAGAAGGAATACAAGGTGAAAGGACATGTAAGGGCCTGTATTCTATTCTATTGCTGCTATTTGCATTTAGTTGTTTGTTGTACTCTGAATCAACCTGATGTTACTTAGCGATGTGAAACATCAGTGGATTGGGAAAAATAACCAATGAATCAATGCAAATTTTGTATTATATTGACATCTTCTCTATGTTTACCAGTCACATTCAAGTGTCAATATAATTTTCAACGACTTCTCAATACTACAAAATACTGTGTAAATTATATGACAAATGAAATAAATATCTTAAAAGTCTTAAGTATCCTATAATGGATACAATTTTAAATTACTCAAATGACTTTCATCTATGGAGTGTCTACTATGTTCCAGGTATTGTTCTAGACACATTTTATATATGGTTGGTAACGCCCAAAACAAACACGTGTATTTACTCTTATCAATAGAAGCTGTTCTCAGACTTGAGGCTATCTCTCATCCTACAAATTACTCAGCATCTTATACTCAAGCATCAGAAACTAAAAGGTAGGACATACTTGACAAGCCACTCCAGAATTTCATTTCACTCCAGTAATTTCAGGCTACTATAGTGTTCTTATAAACCCTTTATTCTGAGGCAGCAATATTTAAAAATCTGACTATTTGGAGACAGTAGATATACTCAAATCTAAGTATGACCTAAATTAAAGGCAAGACAGGGTACCTACATATGCAAAATAATTACAAACCCTACAGATACATATCACTGAGATACCATTTCATTCAGTTTGTGTGGAACTTGAATTTCTAAATTCTGCAGTAATAGCTCCCTAATCTTAAATATCAACCAGTCCAAGAGTTTACAGCTATGTTCTTTGCCTGGTTATACATTCTGAAATATAAAATGCTATATTTCCTGAAACATAAAATGTAATATCATCTTAAAATATAAAATGTTATATTTTCTGAAGTATTAAAAATTTATATCTTCTGCTTTCATTCATGGACTCAGACTGTTTTAAATCCACACTCCAAAGACATCATTTCATTAATACTATAAAGTCTACAGCAGAAGAGTAAAATTAGTTTTTCCCCCATAAAAATTGCACCTAGTGATAGAAACAGCAGTAAAATACAAACCCTACCTATGTGTTGTGCAAAACTAGAAAGGAATTTCCCATATAATGTAATGTTTATGAAGGGCTTAGTTGAGCATCAGTGACCTACTGGCTTTGCAATGGGAAAGACTTTAATTTAAATACCCCTCTACCCTTTATTAGTTACAAGATCAGAACAATATGTTTAATTTCTCAAAATTTTATTGTTCTCATCTGTTAAAACTAGCAATTAACCATTTAAATATTTTGATTTTACCTTATGTTGGTATGTGTTCAATATTATAATCTGCACACAGATACACACACACACACACACTTAAATAACTTTTTTTCCTCTTTCTCTTATTTATCTCCCTATTATCTATTCCATTGGCTTGTACTACATGCCTATACCTTCTATAAATTAAACAATATCCCCTAACAATTTATACTACAAACATATAATTCATTTTTAATGTTTAATTATTTATTCTGAGAGAGAGAGTGAGAAAGAGAGAGACAGAGACAGAGAGAGAGAGGGGAGTATAAGGCCGAGAGAGAGAGAGAGAGAGAGAGAGTCCCAAGAAGGCTCTTTCTGCATTGTCAGTACAGAGTCCGATGCAGGGCTTGATCTAATGAACGCTGAAGTCCTGACCCGAACCAAAATCAAGAGTCAGTTGCTTAACCAACTGAGCTACCTAGGTGCCCCAGTAATTCATTCTTAAAATATACCAGGCTTCCTGCTAATTTTCTATCAAAATGAATGATTTGCCTCAGATAAAGTTTTAAATTCCATATAGGTAGAAACTTAAATGTGATTTCACTCATATGTAGAATTTAATAAACAAAACAGATGTACATGGTGGGGGAGAAAGAGGAAAGACTATAAAAAAGACTGAACTATAGAGAAAAACTGAGGGTTGCTGGATGGGAGGTAAGTGAGGGAATGGGTTGAATGCATGATGGGTATTAAGGAGGACATTTGTAATAAGCACTGTTATATGTAAGCAATGAATCACTAAATTCTACTCATGAACTTAATATTGCACTATATAGTAACTAACTGGAATTTAAATGAAAACTTAAAAAGAGAAAAAGAAAATAAATAAAGATATTTTTTAAAAAGGCAAACCTAAGATCCATGGGAACATGTAAACCATATTAACATAGATTGTCATGCTTTTTGTATTGAAGGAAGTGGCTTTTGACCCTGTTTGCATATTAGCATCTCCTGACAAATGTGAAATATAAAGTCCAGCCACATTATCAGAAAGTCTACTTTACTTGGCTGGAATGGAACTTACTGATTCCTATATTTTAAAGCTTAACATTTGTTTCAAATAAATGCTAGGTTTGAGAATTACTAAGGCCATTAATAGAGTTTTTATGCAATTCTTTTTTTAAGTTTATTTATTTATAGTGAGAGAGAGAGAGAGAGAGAGAGAGAGAGAGAATGTGTGCACAAGAAGGGGAGGGGCAAGGAGAGAGACAGAGAGAATCCCAAGCAGGTGCTGCACTGTCAACATAGAGCCCAACAGGGGCTGGACCTCACAAATCGGGAGATCATGACCTGAGTGGAGATCAAGAGTCAGACAGACGCTTAACTGACTGAGCCACCCAGGCTCCCCAACACAGTTCTTAATTACTGAAATAGTGTTGACATTCAGGTATGTTTGTTGGATTCTGTTGTGCAAATTTCTAAGGGGACTCCTAAGGTTCTCTGTGCCCTGATATAAATGCCCTATATATTCCCCACCCCTTGAGTGTGGGCACAACTAGTGAATCTTAGGGGATCTTCACTCTCCTGACTAGATTACATTATATAAGACTCCAATTTAGGAGATTAGATGGAGTGATTTGGAGCAAGTGGGAATCTGCTTCTAGGTTTAAAAACCCAAGGTGACATGTTTTCAGATGGATTTTTGAGTAGGATTGAAAGTAACTTCTAGATGGTGAGAATAAACCCTGGCCAGCAGCCTACAAAACAACCGGACTTCAGTCCGACAGCTTCAAAGGACAGAAGTCAGCCAACAACTTGAATGAGTTTGGAAGCAGAACCTCAGGTTCAAAGGAGACCATAGGTCTGACTCACAAATTCACTTCTTCATTGTGAGCCCCTGAGCAGAAGATGCTCTTAGTCTCTGCCTGGGCACCTTACTCAAGGCACTTCTCAGATAATACATT
Organism: Cryptoprocta ferox; assembly: GCA_028646485.1. NCBI lineage: Eukaryota > Metazoa > Chordata > Mammalia > Carnivora > Eupleridae > Cryptoprocta > Cryptoprocta ferox. The sequence continues at coordinate 130,020,276 of CM053572.1, forward strand.
TGTGCTGTTTAAGCTGCTAAGTGTGTAGAAATTTGTGAGGCTTTAATAGAAAATTCATGGTCAACAAATACCTATTTTTTTTTATTGTGATGACATCCAAATGACTCTACTGTCATCACTTTTATTCAGACTGAGATCATTATCCTATAAATCCTTTATTTTATTTTTTGCTCATCTCCTAATCTCCCAGTAGTTATTAGTCAAGAAGCAATGATGAAAGAGAATGTGATGACAGAAGTTATTATGAATAAAATGAGTGGGTAGTTTTCAATTCAATTATAATGAAGACATCCAGGGGATGTAGACATTTCCTAATCTGGTGTAGATACAAAAGACTTTGAATTTTAAAAGGGGGAAAAAGTGCTTATTAAAACCTTAGTCATACAACGACAATTTTCTTCCAAGTAATCTCTACTTGCACTGGAACATTGTAATAAGTAAGACGATTACATGGAAACAAACCCAAGCAAGCATTGCTTAGTAACAGCTATCATTAGACTCGAGTTTTGACATATGATTAACGTGTTGTATTGAAATAACCAGTAATTGTTCTGTTTTCCAATATGCTTTGGAAATGTGAATATATGTGTATCTTACTATTCCATTAAACATAAATTTACTGCATTCCAATATGAATATGCTCTTGACCTTCCAGGATTATGTATTAATGTTTGTAAGGACTGTGGTGAGTCACTTCAGGATTCTTCTCTAACCAATGTATATCAGAAGCATGCACAATTTTACTGATTTTCCTTATGGCATTGATGCTAGAAATGTTTTATGTTTTTGTAATTTTTCTTCCAAGAGTTTAAAAATAATAACACTTGATGTCTTTTTTTTTTTTTTTTTTTTTGAGTGACAGAGAGAGACAGTGCGAGCAGGGGAGGATCAGAGAGAGAGGGAGCACAGAATCCGAAGCAGGCTCCAGGCTCTGAGCTGTCAGCACAGAGCCTGACGCAGGGCTCAAACCCATGAACCGTGAGATCATGACCTGAGCCAAAGCCGGACGTTCAACCGACTGAGCCACCCAAGTGCCCCACACTTGATGTCTTAAAGGTCAGGAAGTCATTGGTTAACAAAATAAACACTTTCACTCACCACTCTTTACCTGTTTGCCTTTTATAATTTGCTTGCACTATTCCAATGTTTCCAGTATGAACCAAGGCATTATTTAAGCCCAAGATAAATTAATGAGATCATTTTATATTCTAGTATTGTTCATATCACTTACATTTCCTCCCCCTATTTTGTGAGACTAAAATAAACAGCACTGTGGTAAATGAGTTTGACTAAAGTGCTCATATTAGAACTGTCCTCTGCTCTCCAGTAATGAGAGCACATTCAATACATGATAACTTTAAACCCAGCCTTTATTCTTTAAACATGTTTCTTTTGGAAAAAGAATGTGAGCAGGGGATGGACAGAAAGAGAGGGAGACACAGAATTTCAAAGCAGGCTCCAGGTTTTGAGCTTTCAGCACAGAGCCTGATTTGGGGCTTGAACTCACAAACTGTTAGATCATGACCAAAGTCGGATGCTTAACCAACTGAGCCATACAGGCACCTGTATTTATTTTTTAAAGAGAAAGAGCAGGAGTGAGCTGGGGAAGGGGAGAGAGAGAGGAAGACAGAGAATCCAAAGCAGTTGCCGTGGGGTTCTAACCTAAGAGCCATGAGATCATGACCTGAGCTGCAGTCAGATACTCAACTGACTGAGCCACCCATGCTGGCCATGATTCTTACTTGTTTCTTTGCTGGTGGTGGTAGAGGTGTTCTTAGCACTCTTGATCTTTACCTTGATGTTATATTATGATGCTTAAAATAAATTTTAAATTTCCAAGATCTTCTAATTTTTCTCAGATTATTCTTGTACCAAAAGATCCAATTCTAATATATGTATGAACATTTTCATATAAACTAAATATAATTGAAGTTTTGTTTCTTTATTTTCTTTTATTTCTCCAAAGTATTGATTGTTTTACCTAGATCACTTAATTTCAAGTTTATTTACCTTGTTCATTTGCTCAGGAAATGGTACTAAGCAGAAATATGCTAGCTGGGAGTACAGGTTTAGTGCTTCTTGACCAGCAATCTTTTTTTTTTTTTAATGTTTATTTATTTTTGAGAGAGAGAGACAGAGCAAGAGCATTGGTGAGCAGAGAGAGAGAGAGAGAGGGAGACACAGAATCTGAAGCAGACTCCAGGCTCCGAGCTGTCAGTAAAGAGCCTGATGCGGGGCCGGAACCCACGAACGGTGAGACGATGACCTGAGCCGAAGTCGGAGGCTTAACTGACTGAGCCACCCAGGCATCCCAGCAATCTTTTCTTTAGGTGGACAACAAGCAGGAAGAAAATGCTATGCTAGGGGCAAATGGAAAATGTAGCTGCTGTTTCTTCCTCCTTATCTTTACTGTATTTCAATGGCACTACATTAGTCCCTTGTTTGCATTGAATGCTTCATAAGTACACTAATGTCCCCTTAATCAAATCTTCAGCTTCAAGTACAACGTCCTTCTCTGATTTCTGCCCTTCACAATTTTTGATTTCTTTTCCTTTTTTGCAACTCTTTCATTTATTCATGGCAATCTCCATTTTCTTTGTGATTGTGGAGTTCCAATCTGCTGTCTTTAATTAAAAGCATAAAGTAGAAGACTTTTTTTTTTCAGTAGCCGATATATTGAAAAGCTCCTATTAACATTTTAACTGTGTTTTCTGGGGTTTTTTTTTCAATTTAAAATTCTCGATTCATTTTTAAATTGGCTTTTAAATAAATTGCCATTTATTAATTGAAACTCTATTTTGTGAAATATTGCTTTTTACTCTTAATGCCTGTTACTTCTATTTTTTATTTTATTAAGCTTTATTCCCTTTCTGTAGAGTCATATAATGGTACATTGATTTTTATATGATTCAATTTGAAAAAAAATGACAGTGTTACATTTTTGTTCCTTATATTTAAGAAATGAATCCGTGAAGTGAGGCATTAAATACTAATGGAGAGAAGATCAGGTTGATACAACAATTATTGGAATGTTAATTGATTTTATGCCTCAATATTGAATAGATTATATAAAAACTCTAGAATGTAAGCTCTTTAAAAGCATAGATCATGTCTTTATTCATCATTTATCTATTCCTGGTGCAAACATTGGATAGGGTATCATAAATATATAAATATTTACCAAATGAATACCTTTGCAGATGCTTTAGGTTTAAAAATCTCTTTCCTATCTCTCTCTCTCTCTCTCTCTCTCTTTCTCTCTCTCTCTCTCTCTCATAAGCACAAAGACGTATTAAATACCACCCCTGAGACGGAAAAATAGTCAGGTCTTCCACCTCTAAATGTATGAAAGATTTTACTATAAATGGGACAATTAGAGATGAAATTCTAGTTCAAAAAAAAAGGAGATGGAAGAAAAATGTAATCCCATAAAATTATATGGGTGGCATGATGGGAAAACTTCAGTTTCTAAAGTACCCACATGAAATAAAATGGAAAATTTTATTTTATTTAATAAATACATATATAATAATGCCTGCTGTGAGTCAGTCATTGATCTAAGTTTGTTGCAAATATTACTTCATTTATAACTCATAACACACTATGAGATTGTTAACTTCATTTTATATATGAAAAAACTGAAGCACAGAAGGTTTAAGTATCTTGTTAATGATCCTACAGTTAGAAAGTAATGGAACCACTACTGAATTTTGGTAATTCGACTCTAGCTTTCACAAATTTAACCACTAATCTGCACTGCCCCTTGTAGATATCTAACCATAAGAATATTCAAGTGAAAAAATCCAATAGTGTAGACACCATTTGACTGCTTATGTATCAGGGACATCAGTAAAATTTAACAAAATAAGTATCCAATTCATTACCTAGTAAATTGGCATCATGTCTGAATAAACTTCTCATGAGGAAGGTAGGGAAGTGAAATATGAATGTACTTTATTGTGCATTGTTTCAGAAGGACATCTCCTTGGTCTTTGTAGACCAATCCAAGTAAGGATACTTCAAGCAGTGCTAATAACTGCTTTGAAATTATATATATATATATATATATATATATATATATGTATATATATACACATATACATACCTACAATTCTATGCATTTATTAGAAACACATGGGTATGTATCACTATATATCAACATGAGTTAAAAATAAAACTTAACCAAATTTAGAAAAAATAAACAATGGACAGATATTTAGCATAAGTACCTTAATCAAAATGTCTTAAATGCATACATTTGCCGCTCTTTTTATTTAACTATGTACACAATCAGAACACTTATTCAGAGCAAGAATCTTTTGTTTTAACACACATACACAGTTGCATATGACCATTTGAAAATGATTAGAGAAGATATAGTTCTTTCTATATTCTATGTATCTTCATTCATTTGAAATATTCCTACAGTTATTCTCTCAAATTATTCTTCATCATCTATTATGTTATTTAGTTTCGAAATAATAGGTAGAGTTGTTTCCATTCAAACTTTGGATTAATTGTATGACATATGTTATCAGTTAAGAGTTTCTTGACGTCAGGAGCAATAGTTTATGGACTCAGCACAGTGTTTTGAGTGCATTCTGGAATTCATGAATCCACAATGTATATGTGGATGCTTAAATATCTTCACACATCCTTCACACCTATCTACAAAATTTTCATGCATGTGAGTTTTGTGTAGACATTAGTGTGTATGATAGAAAAAAAGAGGTTCATTAGATTTCATCTTTTTAAACTTATCATGGTAGAGGAATTTTTGGCAACAGATTCTGCAGCAACAGAGTGTTACCTAGACTTTAGGATTTAGACTTCAACTATTAACTGTCACATATATTCTTTGCATGACTTACCTAATTTTCAGTCTCCTTGCAATTTTTACAAAAATTCTGAAGCATTCATCACCACAGAGATTTTTTTAAATTTACTATTAAAATGCTCATTATTTACATTCAATCCATTAAGTAATGGCATTTATAATACTGTAACTGTTGTTTCTTACAATAATCATTTACCAAACACATCTCTGGCACACAAAAAATAATAATATCAACTTCAATCTAAATAGAATTTAGAATAGCTAACTAACATAGATATTATTTAATAATATTATTTATTAATATTATTCAATAGCTATTATTTACTTATTTCTTAACTCAAAAGCATCTTAAAATTAGAAATTTGATATTGTCAACTTCCCTTTCCTGCTTAGTTGAAGGAAACTAATACTTCTCATTACAAATGTGCCAGAGTCTTCTAAGTGAAGACAAAGTTAGTTTGGGTTCATTTGACAAATAGCACAAAATGCAGTATAATGAGAACGTAAGGATATGTAGGAATGAAATGGAGAGATTAAACAAAGAACATTTTTTTTAGAACCATCTTGCAGAAGGTTTTAAGTGGCAGGATAAGAAATCTGGGTTTAGTTTGGTCAATGGTGAGAGACTATAAAAAAAATTTAGCAGGGCAATAATAGGATTAGAACTGTGTTTTAAAAAGATAAAACTAAGAGGTAGGCAAGGGATGAATTTGGAGCACAGGAAGATTAGAAGATTTAACCAGTCAGGAAACTTTGAGCAGAACAAGGGACAGTTCGAATAGTGGCAGAGAAAATGACGCTTTGTAATTGCACAGTGATTCCTAATTTGACTTATGTCTCATTGTATCATTTGATTTGCTGAACAATCTCACTAAGCAGAAAACCACAGATTCCAAAGAAAATATTGTTATCTTATTTCCATAGGCTGAGAAAAAAAAGTAAATAATTTGTCTGTGAGGAATTGATGAGTAGAAACCTTTCTTTTGAAATCTAGGTACATTTTTTTCTCAAAAGAAATGATGTATAAGCAAATATTTAATGAAAGGCATAATATTGGTCATCAGAGAGACACACATCAATGTTGATCTAAAGAGAAAAAAAAAAGCACACTTCTGTGACCTGAAGAGAATGCTTATATTGAAACAGAAAATCACACTGAACTGTTGATCTATGGTGGGGTGAAAGGGAGTAGAGAAGATCCCTTAGAGATGATAGATATAGATAGATAGATGATAGATAGATAATAGAGAGATAATAGAGAGATAAATGATAGATAGAGAAAACATTTTTAAAAATTCCATTTGTCATACTTATGTTTCCACCTCAAATATTTTAGTCATGGATTGCTAAATCACATAATAAAGGGCTGTATACAGGTAAACCATTTGCAAAACGATCAGCTGCTCATGACAAAAAAGCAAATGTCACCACAATATAAAAATGCTTGTAATATGTCAGTATTTTTGTCACCTTACACATTCTCTCTCTCTCTCTCCACACATACACATATACATACACCACTTCTTTTTCAATAAAATTACAGAATTCTAAATCCACTTAGAATGCAGAAGTCCAAAAGAGAATCAAAATTCAAATATACTTTACAAACTATCTGATTCCATGTATATGACATACTGAAAGAAAACTATGAGAACTGTTTTCAGGTTAGTGGCTACAGGGTAAGTGTGGAAGGAGGAAATTGAACAAACGGGACGCAAAGAAACTTGAGGGTAATAGAAATATATCATACCTTAATTATGGTGGTGTTCACCCAATTTTATAGATTTGTCAAAACTATACATCTAAAATGTTTTATTTTACTATATGTGAATTATACCTTCTATGAACCCAATTTTAAAGAAAAACATATAATTTATCATATACAACCCCACTTGGAGGAAAACCAAATTCAACTCAGGTGAAAACAATTAGTTTTTAGAAATTCAACCAAAAGTAAATTACCTGCACATCCAGTTTCTTCTCTCCATGAAAATATAATTGGCATTGTGGCAATCCACCACTTAAAAAGAAGGAAAAATTATAATCACTAAGAGTTAAACAGTCTGATGCATTGTCAGAAATTCTCAAACCAAGGAGACTTTTAAAGGTGAATCTTTACTGGGGCGTCATCTCTATAAAAGGCTGAGAAGTAGAAAGATTAGTTTACTCACAGATTCATGAATGTAAAAATGTGTTTTAACATATATATGTCAAGCAGTATTCTATATACTAGATATTGGGTATACAGAAGAAAAGAGATAAAATTTCTGCCTCATGGAGCTTACATTCTAGTGGGAGAGACATGATAAACTAATAAGGAATCCACATATTGCAAAATCAAGCTACTGAGAAAACCAAATCAGAGCATTAACTCAACTACTACTGATGGGCTAGGAACTGGCTTTCATCCCTCTAAAGAATCCCTGGAATGTTTTCAACTTTTACTGGTGATTAACAATGAACTATTACCAGTCCAACACCTCAAAGTGCAAAGGCAATAGTTCTTTATGGTGATGTTGAAGAGAGAATGAGAGAAGCCTTCTCTTTACATTATTTCTGGATGAAAAGTATCTTATTTTACATTTTCATTTGCCATTCCCAAATACCTAAAAGGGAGATTTAATAATATTACATGCCAGGCATTGTTCTCAGTGCTGTCACATGTATTAGACCATTTATTGGTTTTTAGACCATTAACAATAGGCTTTGAGGAAGATTCCATTCTCATCATCAGCTGCAGTTGCCAGTTACCAAAGCCAGAGACAGGTAAAGTGACTTGTTAAAGGTCTCCTAACTTGCAATAGTTTTAATAGTTGTGATCCTAACTTGATCCCAGATAGCCAGAAAGTAGAATTAATGTTTGCCTACTCTATATCTTCTATACACTATTCTATACATTAGAATTTTGGACATATCCCTCATCCTTTTAATCATGAGAAAAATCTCATGGAATTAGTTTGCGATGTCTCTTCCATATCACAAAAATCCAAACTCTTTTTTTCTTTTGATATTAAATAACCAACATTAACAGATGATCTATAATGTGAGAAACTCCTGGGCTTTGTGTCTGTTTTATTCACTACCATCTCCAGGCCACCATAGGACAATGTCTGACACATATTACTTGTTCCATAAATATTTTTAATGGGTCTCTTTGAGTTTAAATGTCATATATTAGTTTCTCAGTTTGCTATTTGTGCGTCTTGTAAGGTACTGATTAGGCTCAAGGTGGAGTCACTCATGCTAAGCCCCATCTCAGCAGACCAAAACTTAATTCTTTCTGTGCTTGGTTCTCAGAGGAGGAAGGCAAAGGTCAACCAGTTTGCTTACTTGCTCAGCACAAGTTATTTGATCAAGTTCCAAGACTTCACTTTGCTCCATATAAGGAAAGTAACTCTGCTTCAACCAATCAACAAATGCCCAAATATAACTTCCATGTTCCTGCTCATTTTGGTCTATAAAAATCTTTCATTTTGTACATCTCATCTAGAGCTCTTTTCATATGCTAGATTGGATGCTGGCCAATTCATGAATCATTGAATAAGTGCCTACCAGGTCAGTAAATTGTCTGTGGAAATTTTTATTTTAACAATTACAACCTGTTATATTTTCGTCATGTGAGTATACTTATTCCTGGTCAGATCTCCCCATGGATTGAAATGAAATTGGAAAAATATCAGTGCATTTCATACATTTCATAAAGTTGCTATTGTTACATCCTCGTAAAACCCTCTGCATTATTTCCACTTCAACATTTTTCTATTTTACACTTAGGATTTGATTAGTGAAAAATCATATTCCAAATTGTAGGTCCTTTATTCATATGCTTGGAAATAGTTATGAGAGCATTATATAAATAGCTTGCTCTTTCCCACGATTATGATTAAATTGTGCTTTCTGGGGTGCCTGGGTGGCTCAGTCAGTTAAGCGTCTGACTTTGACTTTAGCTCAGGTCATGATCTCGTGATTCGTGAATTCGAGTTCCACATCAGGCTCTGTGCTGACAGCTCAGAGACTGGAGCCTGGTTCAGATTCAGTGTCTCCCTCTGTCTCAGCCCCTCTCCTGCTTGTACTCTGTCTCTCTTTCTCTCAAAATTAAATAAAACATTACGTTTTTTTTTTAACTGTACTTTCTGATGTTCTTTGAACTTGGCTATGCTCCTGTTCATATGAGGGCCCATAAAATGAGATTGGGAGTAATATGAATAATTTTAAGGTGGAGATTTTAAAATCCAGAAAATAAGTCACCATATTCTTATCATCATGCTTCAAATGACCCGTGAGTGGTGTTGAGTCTCAAGTTCCAACAAGCTGGGTCCCTGAAGTCCCAGAGTGACCTCTATGAACAGAAGCTGGACTTGTAACATAAAAAAAGAAAATTACCTTTATTTTACCATGTGTCCGAGATTTGGGTGTTGTTATTGTAGCCTGTCATGATATAATGATAATATTCTATCCCATAGCAGATAATATAAGAGCTACTGTTTGTTATTTTTTAAAGTCTTCCTCATCCAATTTGCCTACTCCCTACACCTGAATGAAAGTCATCGAAGATACAAACTTACAGTTGTAAGAGAAATAAATATTGGGAATATACTGCACAACATGAATACTGCTATGTTGTATATTTGAAAATTGTTGAGGGAGTAGATCCTAAGAATTCTCATCACAAGGCTGCTACATGTCATAAAAACTGCGTGGTTTTACCAGTTTATGTGGACAGAAACTTTTTTTTTCTTCCTTTAAAATTTTTTTCTATCTATATGAAATGATGAATGTTATTTAAACTTGTCACCATTTCACAATATATATAAGATATTATGCTGTATACCTTAAATGTATACAGTGCCATATGTCAACTATATCTCAATAATACTAGAAATAAATAAATGAAATAAAATAAAAATAAAAACAAAAACAGAAACAAAACCCTCATGCCTGCTTTGTGCCAGGCTATTTATATACCTGAGCTCAGTAATGTTAAATAACCAACATTAACCATGTATGTAGAATGTGATCACCTTTATAGAAACCATGTGCTTTGACTGGATAAGTACACTGATTATACAGTTGTGGAAACTACAGCTCATGAGAGTTCTGCATATGCCCAAGGGTCTACAGCTAATGGTCTGTCTAACTTCAAAGCCTGTGTTCTTTCACTCTGCCATATTGCCCCCTGGCTCACCTCACACTTTTAAAGCATCCTTTTGCCCTTTGCCTTCAACTTGTGACAAGTTTTTGGCTTCTTTTAGAATGAACATTTCAAAGAAAAAATAAGTTGCTTGTACTGTGCCTCTGGGAAGCTACAAAATGTTACATTGAGAAGAGGATCAGACATGGAGAAGAAGCTGGCAGTCCATTTAGACAGAAGCAATACCTTGGCAAGTAGTAAAAAATTAGTACTGATGGTGACCAAAAAAAAAAAAAAAAGACTGTGAATATTTTTCAGTTCCTAAAAGAGCACAGAGAAAAATCATTGGATTTCATAATGAAGTCAACAATTAAATTATTTTTTTCCAAAACTGATAATGAAATGTTAATGTTGGCATCACTTCAATTAATCAAAATTCAACACAACAGTGCATTTTATAATTATAGATTAAATGTTAAAAGCTAATATGCAGAAGAATGAGGAAAAATGTATAAAAATACATAGGATTATAGATTCATTGCAAAATGCTAACTGTATTCATTCGGTTGCATTTACTATTGTGTGAATATACCTATTATGGTGTGGTGAACTGTACCCCAAAGATACGTTAGCATCCTAATCCTCAAAACTGGTGAATATTGTCTGATACAGAATAAAAGTAAATATTATTTTATGTGGGGAAAATGTGATTAAGTTAAAGACCTTGAGAGGAGGAGACTCCCCTGAATTATCAAGATGAGTCCCAAATGCATGTTCTGGGATACTGTCACTCACAGAGGAGAGGTAGAGGCAGAGATTTGAATGATATGGTCACAAGCCCAGGAATCCCAGCAGTCACCAGAACTTGGAAGGAGCAGGCAAGGGATGGAATCTCCCCTAGAGCTTCCAGAAAGCGTGCATCCTTGCAACACATTGGTTTAGGATCTGGTCTCCAGAAATACAAAATAATAAAATTTTGTTGTTTTTAAACTGAATCTGTGGTAGTTTTTTTGCAGTATCTATAGGAAATTTACACAGATTTTGGTAGCAGGAAGTAGGGCACTGCTATAACACTTAAAAATATGGAAATGGCTTTAGAGTTGGTAATGAGTAGAGACTGGAAGAATTTTGAGGTGCATGATAGCAATAGAAGTTAATACATATATTTAGATCTTATTAACCGACTGATTTATACATTTCCATCAACATGCACCATATTTACTACTGCACCATGATAGACTTTGCTGAGAATATTATAACTTAAACAATAAAAACAGAAACATGCACCTAGAAGAAATTGCAGGGTGGGGGGGGAAGCAGAAAAAACAACAAAAGACCTACATGAAAGGAAATTAATCGATCAAACCATTCATCACATCAACCACTCTCTTTTTTTTAATTTTTAAAAGTGTTCATTTATTTTTGAGAGAGATAGAGAGGCAGAGTGTGAGTGGGAGAGGGACAGAGAGAGAGGGAGACACAGAATACAAAGCAGACTCCAGGCTCTGAACTGTCAGCACAGAGCCAGATGCACATGAGATCAAGACCTGAGCCAAAGTTGGACGCTTAACCTTTACTGGGCCACCCAGGTGCCCCTCAACTACTCTCCTAATATGTCTACTTTCAAATACTGCGTAATATACAACCTTGCCCTACCAATATAGTTCTTACATACGTATATATAATTTTAAGATTTCCTAATAGCTTACTTTTCTTTTTCTAATTTTTCCCCAGATGTATTAAGGTATAACTGACAAATAAAAATGTATACATTTAAGGAATATAATGCAATCCAGCAATCCCACAATGGGGTATCTACCCAAAAGAAATAATATCACAGTCTCCAAGAGATATCTGCATTCCCATATTCATTGTGGCATTCTTCACTGCAGCCAAAATATGGAAAGAACCTAGTATCCAGTGACAGATGAATAGATTTTAAAAAGTGGCATATATAAGTATACATATATATACATATATATAATATAAACGTATGCTTTTCTTAATTTCAACTTCCAAGATGATTACCTGCTTTAAATATATTATCCATTTGTTTAATCGAATGTAGTTGAATTTAAAGAGTATTTTATATATGCTGGATGTATCAGCTTTATTCAGCTAATAAAGCATTGTGATTAGAAAATAATTTTTCCGTTATGTGTGTTGTATTTCACTCCATTGATAGTGTATTCCTCAGAATAAAATTTTCACTTCTGAAAAAGTCCAATTTATCACTTTTTTTCATAGAACATGTAGATTTTCTCCTATATACTTGCTTCTATGATTTTACATTTTATGTTTAATTATGCAGTCCATTTTCAGTTAAAACGGAGATGAAGTATGCTTCAAAGTTCTTATTTTTATATATGACATCCAATTGTCCCAGTATCCTGGAGCCTATAGATTTTTACATGTAGATTTTGCATAGATGTCTTCTATAACATTGAAGAATATCCCTTTTTTACCTAGGTTGCTGGTGAGTATGATCATGACTAGATGTTGAATTTTGTGGCATTTTCTGCATCTATCAATATGATTTATATTTTTTCTAATTTAATAAATTAATATGAAATATATTCCCTGATATTCAAATATTGAATCAGCCCTGCATTTCTGTGATGAATCACCCTTAGTCACTATATTATCTTTTTATATATTTTTCATTTTCATAAAATATACTACTCTAACCATTTTTAAGGGTAAAATTCAGAGCCATTAAGTACACACATTCATACTATTGTATAATTATCATTCCATTCCATTTACAGAACTCTACATCCTGCAAACCTCAAACTCTATACTCATTCAACAATAACTCCCCACGATTTCTTAGGCCCAATCCCTGGCAACCACTATTTTTCTTTCCCTCCCTCCCTTTCTCTTTCTCTTTCTTCCTACCTTTCTCTCCTTCTTTCTTCCTTCCTTCTTTTCTTTCTTTCTTTCTTTCTTTCTTTCTTTCTTTCTTTCTTTCTTTCTTTCATCTCTCTTCTTTCTTTTCTTTCTTTCATTCTCCTTCTTCTTCCTCTTCTTTTCTTTTTCTTAATTTTTCCTTTTACATATATTATTAGGTCCAAATACCTAGTATTTTGTAAGGATGATTATGTCTATATTCATTAGAATTTTTAGTCTGAAGTTTATTTCTTTGTCATTCTCTGCTTTTTGTATTAGGATAATGCTACTATAAAATGACTACAGCAGTATTGCCTCATCTTTTATTACCCAGAGGTGATTGTGTAGAATTGGTGTCATTTCACCTTTAAGTGTTTGTTAGACTTGACTAGAGAAAGCCGTATGCTTAGATGTTTTGTTTTGCTTTGTTCTGTATTCTTTCTGGAAAGAAAATTGAAAGTGGCCCAGTGAGGCTTCAAACCTAGGCTGTCTGGTTTCAAAGTCCATGTTCTCAGCCATTTTACATTACTTTAATGTTAAAAATAAATTCTTATTGGGGCGCCTGAGTGGCTCAGTCGGTTAACCCTCCAACTTCGGTTCAGGTCATGATCTTACATTCGTGGGTTCGAGGGTTCGAGTCCCGTGTCGGGCTATGTGCTGACAGCTGAGACTGGAGCCTACTTCGGATTCTGTCTCTCCTTGTCTCTCTGCTTCTTCCCTCTCGTGCTCTGTCTCTGTCTCCAAAATAAATAAAACATTTTAAAAAATTTAAAAAAAGTAAATTCTTATTTATGTTGAACATAATCAGAAAACAATTACTGAAAGGTTTCAATTACTCTTTAAAATCCTCAAGCACAACTATAGGAATGTTAGCTGCTTTTTATTTATTTATTTGTTTTGAGAGAGACAGAGACAGTGCGAGTGACAGAGAGAGGAACAGAGAGAGGGAGAGAGAGAAAATCTTAAACAGGCTCTGAGCTGTCAGTGCAGAGCCTCATGTGGGACTCAAAGCTCATGAAGCCCAAGATGATCTGAGCCAAAACCAGGAATTGGACACTTAACCGACTGAGCCACCCAGGTGCCCCTGATTTTTTTAAAGGAAATAAATAAAGTTTTCCCATTCAATTTTATATAAATGTGGTTTTGGAAGTGGCTGTACTGCAGGAGACTACACTTCTAGCCGTATCAGAATGCAGATGGAGCCATGTGACTAATCCTCACCAATGGAATGTGAGCTAAAGGAATGGCTTTCACTTCAAAGCTGAACTGGTTAAAAGCCTTTGTGCCTTTTCAATTTTGTCTTGGAAAATTTGTCTTCCTTTTTTTGGAAGCTGAATACTAAAGCCAAGTTATTTTGAGAGTCATGTACTGAAATGGAACAGTATCCCTCAGAAGGGTCCCGTCCTGAATTTGTAAAGCAAAAGTTATTCACTCTCAAATTGACCCCAAACTTCCATCTTGACTGTTTAAGAGCAGAAGCACTAAACTTCTGAATCCCCTGAAAGTTTGGAGTTTGTTATAGTTGCTTGTGTTATCTTTCCTAATATAGACATTTGCTACAAGAACTGCTTACCAATTCACACAGCTTGTGGCAAAGAAATATTTATCAAAGGCATAGGAGAAGGATACTCTTGCGCATTTGGTAAAACTGTTTCTTGAGATAATGCAGAAGACGGTTCTAGCCTTCATAGCCTGCAGCTAGGGGAAACAATGAAAGTGCAATGTTATTAGATGCTGATAGTTACTGGCTGGATTCTGAAAGCTTTTGCATTGTTCTGTTAAAACACGCCTCTCTGTTATGCAAATTCTTTCATATATAAATGATGAATAGGTGAGTGATGTCAATATAATGCAGAAGACATGTTGGATAATGATTTTTATTTTCTGGCATGTTAATATTTTGAACCACCTAGTGATAGCAACTGAAGGCACATATATTAACATTGCTGAGGAGTGCAGAGGCGCATAGTGATTCATCATGTCGCTTCAGCCTGCTTTCTTCCTCTACACTCAGGTCAGCCACGTGATCCATATAGCAAGTGCTTAGCACGTCAACTGTAGGATCTTTGTGTATTTGTCACATTCAGTTTATTCAATCTTTCCTTGCATGCATTTTCATCAAGATACCTTTACCAAAAGTTTGAAGATGAACTTATTATACTTACCAGAGTATATGCCTTCATTAGTACTTTACATCTCTTTAGACTTCACTATTGTTTTCTTTTTTTTAAATTTTATTTATTTATTTTGAGAGAGAGAGAGAGACAGCAAGCTGGGGAGGGGCAGAGAGAGAGGGGGGGGGAGAGAGAGAATCCCAAGCAGGCTCCATGGTGTCAGTGCAGAGACTGATGAGGCGTTCGAACTCACGAAACTGTGATCGTGACCAGAGCCGAAACCAAGAGCTGGATGCTTAATCAACTGAGGCATCCAGGCACCCCTTCACTGTTACTTTCTTAAGGAATTTAAAAATTATAATAATAATAATAATATATTTGTAAACTGCTTTGTTTACAAATGATGTGGAAATAGTGGGGTTTAGAGTGAACGGTCAAGAAAGAATTCTTGAGGTGTCTTTGGTGCAAAGAGGTGGTTTTATTAAAACATAGGGACAGGACTCTTGGAAAAAAGGAGCTTCCCTGGGGTGGTGAAGGGTAACTGATTATATACTTTCAATTGGGAAGGAGTTGGGATGGCATAAGTTTCTAAGGAATTTGAAAGCAAGGTTTCCAAGACCTTGAAGGGTCTAGCCATTGTTAGGAAAAGGTCATTTGTTACTGTGTAATAAAATCTCAGTGATGAGACCCTTCAGATGTGTATCAGTGGGCCATATGCTTTGAGGATGAATGCTAATATATATCTTGGGGGCGGGGAGGGTACAGATAAAGGAAGTTTCCAAAGGAGTTTTCGTATATTGAAAGAGACTTACAGGATCCTGGAGGTCAGAATAATTTTAAGCTAAGATTGCCTTTTGCCCTTGGCAAAGTATTAACATTGAGGCAGCGGAGTTCCTAGGGGAAGGTCACTCTGCATGTTTCAAGGACCTGTCATGGTCTGTAAAATAGTAAGAAAAGTTAATTTTTCTTTTGTCTTTGTTTCCCACATCATAAAGCCACCAGAATTTTGATTGGCCTCTTTTCTGTCAGAGTTCACTCATCTCTCACTCTTTTAGAAAATATAGTTTTTCAGGAATATATTGTTTCATGATAGCGTAAATATCTATATAAGAAAGAGCTCAGAAAATAATTGTCTTATGCAAGGGCAGAATTGAAATATAATGAAAAAGATACTCAAACTTAAAAAAAAAGTTTACACAAGAAAAATTCTTTTAGATCCTGAACAGTCTGAGACAAACTTCAACAAAAATCCTTTGAAAAAAAAAAAGGTCTACTAACACTTCTCAGTCAAATATAAAAATTGAAAACTAAATCCCAAGTCCATATATTCATGTATATTATATATTTTAAACATACACTTTTAAAATGGAGATTCCATAATTTTAAATTAATCCAGGACTAAAACACACTTTTTTTTCCCAAAAGAATATACAGGTTGGGTGGCTTAAGCAATAGAAATTTATTTCTCACAGTTCTGCAATCTAGAAGTTCAAGATCAAGGTATCAGCAAGATTGGTTTTTCCTCATGCCTCTTTGTATAGATGTTAGATGATTGTCTTTTTTCTGTATTCTCGATGATTTTTTCTCTATGTGCATAGATTCCCTGATATCTCTTCCTCTTAATATAAGGATACTGGTCATTTAGGGTATGGGTTCACCCACATGATCCCATTCATCCCTAATTACTTCTTTTAAGACTCTGTCTGTAAATGAAATCACATTCTGAGGTTCTAGCAGTTAGCATCTCAACATATGAATTTAGGGGGTGGTCGTGGGAAGACATAGTTCAGTCCATAATAAATGTACATTTTTGTTTTCATTAATAAAGCATAAAGAAAATAAGAATTTTTCAGAGACCGAGAACTAAGGGGACAAATAACACAATAAAAGAAGAAGAACACTAAATAAAGTCGGTTTTCACCATAAGATAACTTGAGTTTGGGTTTTCATAGCTTTTCAAGAAGCAGAGAACATGAAATAAACTGTAGAGTACATACAAGTTGTGGAACCTAATAGAAACAACCTCCCACAGAAATATGATTACCAAATTCTAAATTCTCAACATAAAAGCATGATAAAAATACAAGTTTATCCCCTCATGGGAGACATGAAATTTTTGATTAACTTATTTGCAGATACAGAATGGGCAATTGAAAATAAGAGAGAGGATATGAAGATATTAGGCACATTTTGAAAATCTATAATTTTTAAAAAAACCAGATTCTTAACTGGGGATTTTTTTTATGATTATACATAGTATAATGTACAGATAGTCTAGTTTGATGAAGTTTTACATAGTTATACAGCCGACAACCAATACTCACAATAGTTATATTGCACCAAAAGGCCCCCTGAAGGTTCTTCCTAATCAATGCCACCTTCGCAAGAGGTAATCAGTATTCTGACATTTATTTTTATTGATTTATTTTGTCTGATTTTGTATTTTAAATTAGGGCTGGGACTTGGGTGAGGTAAATCAGAGACACTTTGGGGCTCCAAAAACTTTAGTGATCAAGGTAAATAATATTTTAAAGCAATATTTTTAAGAAACAAAACTAATGAAAAACTCAATGGTTGAAGAAATGTTAAAATATGGAAATCCCAGATTGTGTATTGTCAAATAACTAAATTTTAGCCAATTAGAAGCTATTAAAAGGTGGAACTTGTATATAATGCTACCTCAACATAGAATTGCATTTCCCTGATGTCCAATAATATTGATTAATTTTTATTTGCTTATTTCTGATTTAAAAATATTCTTTTATGGGAGCACCTGGGTGGCTCAGTCAGTTAAGCATCTGACTTTGGTTTAGGTCATGATCTTTCAGTTTGTGGGTTAAGTCCCACATCAGGCTCTTTGCTGTGGAGCCTGCTTTGGATCTTCTGACCCCATCTCATTCTGTCTCTCCCCTGCTTTCTCTCTCTCTCTCTCTCTCTCTCTCTTTCAAAATAAATAACTATCTATGACTGATCATTTTTTGAATATTATTTTCTTATTAACCTGCAAGAATTCTTTTTGTATAGTGACTATGAGTCCTTTACCGGTGTATGTTCACCCTGCCTGTTTTTCTTTTTTCATTTACTTTATGATGTATTTGATTAATAAAAATTCTTTATTTAATGAATTTCAAAGTATCTCTCCTTTCTAGCTCATAATTATTTTAATAACTAGACTGTGTTGTGGGTAGAACCATGACCTCTCTCTCCATTAAGCAAACAAACAAATAAACGCAGCCACATCCTAATCCCTGTACCCTATCAATATATTACTGATTTAGTAAAAGGGACTTTGCAGGTTAATTGAAAAGTCTTGAGATGTGACGATTGTTTTGGGTTATCTGGATGGGTCCAATGTAATCACAAACATCCTTATAAGAGGGAGACATAATATGAATCAGAAATGATGACACAGCAGAAGTGACAGTCACAAAGAAGTGATGTTGCTGGCTTCAAAGATGCAGGAAGGGGCCACAAGTCAATGTAACAGGAAGCCTGTAGAAAATGGAAAATGCTAAGTTACTGGTTCTCCCTCATGCCTCTAGAAGGAATGTAACCTTGCTGACAGGCTGACTATAGCATTTCTGACTTAATACATTTGTGTATTTCAAGCTATTGCATTGGTAGTCATATGTGAAGCAGGAGCAGGAAACTAATACAGATTTTGGTACCAAGAAGTAGCTTCTGTGGTAACAAACACCTACAAATTCACAGTTTGTTTTAGGGTTTGAGGGAACATGCTAGAGAAAAATCTACCATGTCTTGGAGAACACTTCAATCATCATAAACTGGCATTTGATAGGAATATGGACATTGAAAGATGAGCTGGAAGAGACTCAGAAGGAAATGAAGGGCATGGTTTTAGAAACTGGAGGAGAGGAAATCCTGTTTTATATCATGGAAGAAATCTTACTTAGCTGTATTACATCCCGTAGGTGTTAAAAGGTGGAACTTGGAAGTGATGAACTTGGATATCTGGCTGAGATTTCCAAAGTGTTAAAAGTGTGACCTAGTTTCTTCTTGCTGCTTATAGTGAAATGTTGCTTACATACGAAAATAGGGAAGAAAAGTACAGCAAAAAATAGCCAGGAATTCATGATTATGAAAGATCTCAGTTTATCCAAATTATATTTAAAAAATGCTACAATTAGGAGACTCACTGCCAAGAAACATGCTCTGTAGAGAAAGCTGGAGATGTAGTTGGTCAGCCTTTGGCTGGTGCCCTGGAAGGATCAGACTATTCAATCATAAAATGTCTCTTTCAATTGATTGAACATACAATTTAAGGATCTCCTTAGCCATATTAGCAAAGAAACCGGAAATAGAGATAGGATTATCTGGGAAAGATTAATGGAGGAGTTTTTGTCTAAACTAATGAATTTCTCTAAAAAACACAGAAAACCCAGAGAGTTATTGTACATGTTTCACCAGCAGACATACTGCCAGCATAGATTACAAGGGCAGAAGGCCATAAAATAAAAGAAGGCTGTTAAGAATCCCAAAATTCTATGGGAAGGAAATAGGTGCATAACATTTATCAGATATAAACACATAATACTCTTCATGAGAGAGAAAGGATGATTCCAATGGGAGAACTATGAGTTAGATGAGGGTGCTATGAGCTAGAGAATTATTACTAGACTTTAACACCTAATGCTGTTCACCTAGTCTGACTTCAAAACTGATATGTCACTCCTTTTGTCCTTCTATTATTTTCACTTTTCACAGGGTATCCTTTATAACTATTATACTATGCCCATCCCAACATTGTATTTTGAGAGCCAGATGACATCTTGTCTAGTTTCCAGAAATGGAGTAGAATTTTGTTCCAAGAACAATCATACTAGTCTGATTTAGATTACAAGATTTGAGGCTTTTGAACTGCTAGAGATTAAATGAAATGTTGGACTATGAGTTGATGAGTGAAGACTTTTCAGAATGTAGGAATGGATGAATGCTTATATGGGGGTGGACATAAAGCTCTCAGGACCAGAAGTTATTCTCCAAAATGGTGGTCACACTCCAATTTCCTGAGTCTGTGAATATGTCATCATACTGGTAAAAAAAAAAAAAAAAAAAAAAAAAAAAAGGTGTGATTAAATTGATAAAGTTAGGAAACTTGAGATACAGAGATTATTCTGGATTGTGCGATGGGCACTATGTATTCATAAATGCCCTTATAAGAGGGAATTGAGGACAGAGAGATTTAACAATTCTACAGTGCTGGCTTTGGAGACAGAGAAAGCTGCCTTTACCCAAGTAATGCATGTGACCTCTAGAATTGGGAAAATCCAAGAAAACAGATTCTTCCCTAATGTATCCAGAAAGAATGCAGGCCTGCCAATATCTTGATTTTAGGACTTCTGTCATCAGATTTGTGAGATAATGTATTTGTGTGGTTTTGAGCCTTTATGGTTATGGTAATTTTTGCAGCAGCATTGGAAAAGTATCATGTTTTAGAGACAGTTATTGAACTCAAATCCATAAATATATTTCCCTATAATTTTGTCTGGAAAATATATTATTTTACTTTTAACATTTAGGTATATAATTGATCTCAAGTTGCATGGATAATCAAATAACCCAGAACTATGTATTATGACCCATTCAATTGCAATGGTATCTTTATTAGAAACTGGTTATAATACAACCTTGATCTGTTTCTGGACTTCCTATTTTGTTTTATTGATCTATATTTCTTTTCTTACAGTGCATTAATTATTGCTATCCTATCTCTGAAAGGAACTGCTTTTTAGCTTCTATTTTATATTCATATTTTCCTCATTTATTCTAAGTCCTTTGCATTTTCGTATAAGTTATATATCAATGGAATGGGAAAAACGTGGACACTTTTCTCAAAATAGAGCCTAATGAAAAACATTTTAAAACACTGTTACTCATACATAAAATTCTGAGCTGTAGCAGAAATAAGGAACAAAGAAGTGGTAAATATGTTGCTAATTCTAAGTAAACACTGGGTGTATTAAACAACGATATATAAAGACAAAATACAAATAAATGCATCAATATAATACAATAGCAAACATATAATGGGAAAATAATGAAGTTCAAGTATTCAAAAATGGATGGCGTGATCTACATATGCTAGAAATGAAGACTCTTTTTCATTTGATATGCTAAGTATACCTATTAAAATTTATGGAATAAATAAACTGTTAATAACAATGCATGATGTTAGCAAGTAGAGGTAAAAATTTAACGTAAATAATAATATTCCCTCAGTATAGGGAATAAAGGAGCATAAGAAAAAGGGAAAGATGAAATAAGACAAAAGAAAAGGCAAAAAAATAAGATCTTTTAAAAAAACCCCACTAAGATGGATGAGCTAAATTAATGAGTGGCTGACTGATACCTGAGGAACACTGATCTTGGCCTCACAAAATAACTTCCTGTTTAACTTTTACATATTTTCAATGATGTGGCTTCTGACCACCATACTGCTCATTCTCTAAACCTCAGTAACTATTAATTAAGCTCCTTAAATGTTTATCCTTTTCAATTTATGGATTAACTTTAAATATATATTCATATTTCACTTTGACCAAAAAACACATAAATGGGAAGAATAGAAAGCACATATCTGTAGGTATGTTAATATATGCTTCTCAAAAACCAACCAACCATCCAACCAACCAATACTACCCTTCCTGAGGTTAAATAAATGGTTGAGAAATATTAACATCCATTTAGTATTTATTTAATTTAAAAATATCCACTATTATTTTAATCAAATGTTTTGAATAAATTTGGGGAGAATAACCAAAACAAGGTTGATGTAAAACTCTTGATTGTAAGGAGCTGTGAGTTTCAATTTATGTCCCTCTTGATACCCACATTTTGTTCTACCATCAAGGGAAATGTTCTGTACTTGCATGTGTGAAACACCCACAAATGTTAATGCCTATAAAATTAATTTCAGCCTCCGTCATCAGAATGTCCCATTTGGATTTTTCTACAGAGAAAACAACATATGCTGTAGCACTGTTTTCCTTGATTAGTCTGGCATCTACCATGCATTAGTTTCCTTTCTTAACACACTTGTGGCTTCTTCTGAAATATTCTGTTGAGTTATTCAAAACCCCAGTAGAACAAAGTGTATGTATTTTAAATTTGTTTCCACAGAACTACTTACTATGGAAACAGTCTAGTTTTCCCTAAGGTTTGATCATCAACATTTTTTTTCAAATAGCATTTATAAGGATGTGGTTTTAACAGTCGCTTAATGATGTTTTTATATTACTCTGAGAATGAATTATATTCAGTTATATTCTTCACTGTCATTAACCCTTGAATTATCATTATCACAATGTCATATAAAATTAATAACATTTATATTGCAAGTATTATATATGTTCAAACTAATGTCACAGTGAAATAAAATAGTTGCTTACACATAATTTTTAATAGACAATGATAAAAAATAACAACAACGTAAAAACAAAGTACACATCAGTCTTCATTACCAAACAGATTAGAGGGAAAATAAATGCCCATCTGGGATAAACCTGTTGATTATGAAAGACATTTCTCAAGGGTACTTGTTATGAAGGTCTCAATTTTTTGTTCACAGGATATATTGGGAGTATTGAAAACATCAGAGTATGGAATGCCATGAAAGGAATTGGCTTTAAAAACTACACAAAGATTATATACAAATTATCTTTTTTATGTTACATATGTTCCATTATGTAAACAAAAATGGGAAAAGTTGTATGTATTTTGTAGAAATGAAGTTTTGGCCCAGATATACATCAGTGGGGCCCTCGCCCCTACAACTACCTGGGGGCAAATGTATTATTTAAATAGAAAGCTCTAAAGCTGGAATTGACTTAAATTCCTAACCTCAGAAGAAGTTAGTTCTCTATATGACATCAATGGAATAGGCCAGAATTTAGAGCTGTCCGAGTAAACTGTTTCATCTGACTTATGTAAAATAATTCCATAAAATAAGTAAACTGCTCCTAGACTTCAAGCCATGTAAGTGACATCAGTAACCCTATTAAAATGTGCATGGCAATGTTGAATAGATAAAAACAATACAAGAGTACCAAAAGCAAAAAAAAGAAGAAGAAGAAAAAGAAAGAAAGAAAAAAGAAAAAGAAAAGAAAAACTGAAATGATAAACAAGAACACAAAAAGGGTAATGGCTTGGTAATGCTTGACCTCTGGTAAGCTTTTTTACTACGAGTTTGGAGACAATGAATATATCAGCAAGAAAAACATCTTATAAAACTCAGTCCATTCACTCATTAATAAATAAAAGTAATTAACATAAAATGGGGAAAGTGGAATAAATAAAAAACTGGTGTGAATTAAAATTAATGGACAATGTTAAGTGTGAAAGAATGGCCCAAATATGGGGAAAAAATAAGTTACCTACTCTGAGAGGGGACTTATTGTTAACATACGTAGGTAGAGTGGCTCAATCCACCCAAGTAAATTAATATAGACTAGACCAGAAAAAAAAAAGAGATTTGGAAAATAAAGGGAAATAGCAAAAAAGTATATCAGATTCCACGTTACATAAAAAAATCATAGTATTTTGCTTTTCTGTATAACACTGAGAGAAATATAAAAATGATGAAAAACATTAGCATTGTAAAAGTAGAGATAAATTTAAACAAAAATAGGCTTTTTGTTAAAAATATGAAACTAAAATATGAAAATAGCTACTGAACCATAAGATAAACTGAAATAAAATGGAAATATGGTAAATAAAACAGAAACAGTAATAATATATGTGATAAATTACATGGTCTTACTAAAAAGAAAGAAAAAATAGGGTTTAACTTAATCTATACGGTGCTTAGATGAGTCACACAAAAATACATTGCCAATAATGTTTGGAAGTAAACATATAAAATAAAATTAATTGAAATACATCAAGGAATATAAAAAGCATTAAATTTGAGGGGCAAAATTAATAGCAAAATCACATCCAATTAAATATGAGACTGACTAAATAATTCATATTATTTTACGAACTATATTTGAATAATCCACCACAAATTTAAGAAGCTTTATACACACAACAGCATAGCATTAGAATATATAATACAGTATCTGTGATTAATATAAATATGGACAGGTATAAAAATTGGACATGTTTATAGCATTTTAATATAAAAGAACATAATACTATGTTCCAGATGAAGTAGAGGAAGTAAACGACATGGAATTTTTTTTTTAATTTATAGTTTATTGTCAAGTTGGTTTCCATATAACACCCAGTGCTCTTCCCCACAACTGCCCCCCTCCATGACCATCACCCCCCTTCCTCTTTCCCCCTCCCCCTTCTGCCCTCAGTTTGTTTTCAGTATTCAAGAGTCTCTCATGCTTTGTCTCCCTCCCTCTCCCTAACTCTTTTCCCCCCTTCCCCTTCCCATGGTCCCCTGTTAGGTTTCTCCTGTTAGACCTGTGAGTGAAAACATATGGTATCTGTCCTTCTCTGCCTGACTTATTTCACCCTAGAGGTCCATCCACGTTGCCACAAATGGACAGATTTCATTCTTTCTCATTGCCATGTAGTATTCCATTGTATAGATAAACCACATCTTCTTTATCCATTCAATTGACATAGAATTTTAATAATAAAACCAAAATATTTGATATATTGAACTTTTACCTCTAAAAGTGAGACTATCCCCTTTTCACTTATTATGGTGACATTGACCGGATTTAATCACTACCATAGCTGAAAGAAAACCTCACTGAGTCCCCCAACGTATAAATGCTAACAACAAATGTTATTATGATGTTTTAAGAACACCAACTATATACTAATAAAGAATGTTGAAACAAAACCAAAAAGAAGTACAGATTAAATTTTTCTCCTAAACAATTTTGTTGTCAGACCTAAATAGTGTTGGTACCTATTTAGAAGATATTAGTGTGTTTCACTAACACCTGATTTTCTTCAGTTCTGGGCACTCAGGTAGACTGATGACATGTTCCTTTATCCCTGTCAATAGAATGTAGCTGTGTAATTGAGTTCTGGCCGCTGAAATGTGGACCTAAAAGATTTAACTACTTCTTGGTTTCACCCACAAAAACCTAAGGGCTGTCCTTTCTTTTCTTATCCATCATCTGAGATATACATGGGAATATAGCCACAGGAAAAATGATTCCTGGGTCTCCAAAAGTAAGTTCTTCAACTATTTTTAACAATAATACTTAATCTATCTTTTGTGATATTCATTCTTTTACTTATCTTTTCCCAAAGCAAATCAATTTCATTCATACTCAATGTTTGGTGAGCCAAATAATTATTTTCCCCTAAAATAGCTTCTTTGATAATGTCTATAATGCTGTTGGAACATCTTAAAAATTATATTTACCTTTATCATCACAACAGGGAAGTTGTGTGGATTATAATAAGTTTTATAGCTATAAAGCCATCTGGAATAAGTTTGCAATGTTATTCCTCCTTTTGCTTCTTTGCTTTAATGGGTAACTAAAATTTTCTTTTGCTTTGATAAAATTTAGGGCTCATGTCTACTTATGTGTGTTCATTATTCTTTTCTTATTTTATCTCTCCTTTTTGTAATCATAAATTTGTCTTAATACAAATATAATAATTTGTATGTCAGTGGCATACTCCTAGAACTTTCTACATTCTGTATCACTTATTCCTGTCTGTTAGAATCCTTCCTACTGTTTAATTTGATTCATTCACATGGATACATTTAATCGTTTTTTCATCACTTTATTTTCAATACGATCATAGTCCTAGGCTCCTTTTTTTCTTAAGTTTATTTATTTTGAGAATGGTGGAGAGAACCAACAGGGGAGGGGCAGAGAGAGAAAGAGAGAGAGAATCCCAAGAAGGCTCTGCTGTGTTAGCGCAGAGCCTGACACAGGGCTTGAACTCACAAAATGAGAGATCATGACCTGAGCCAAAATCAAGAGTCAGATGCTTAACCAACTGAACCACTCAGGCGCCCCTACAATCATAGTCCTGAGCTTCTTACTAGTACTTTAATCTTTGTCATAGCATCTGCACTTTTTAGAAGTGATGGGGTAAATAATTTTTGTAAAATTTCTCAAAACTACACAAAATATATCAAGCACTCCAAGGAATAACGACTAAATGTCTGAGAAAAAAGTGACAAGAAAACATCACTAACATTTGTCAGTAGTAGATGGAACTGACAAGATTTTGTTCTGGAATTTAGCTTGGTTTGAATGTAGAAGAGTCAGTGCAATAAATGTTTAAAAATCTTGGGAAATACCTGCCCTGTTATTAATGTTTATATCTGCATTCTGTCATCTATTTCTCCCTTCCTCCTTTTATCCATCCATCCATCCACTTACTAATTTACCTGCCTATCTAACTGGAATGGTTTATGTCACCATATTAGATACAAACCTGGGATGTATTTTAGTTAATGGTCAAACTATGCTAGCTCTGACCTTGCATTACTTGTAACAGCATGATGTTCGTATCTTCATCTCTGTCCAAATTAGCATTCTGAGATTCCCCTGGGATTATGTACATCAATTCCATTTGCCTTTCCTTATCTTTTCATGTAGCCCAATGATGTTCACTGCTCTCTTATCATTTTTCACTATCTCATGATTGCATGCCCATGGTGCTGCATTCTTACCACTTCACAGGGCTCTTCCACTGGTGGTCTCTGTCCCTGGTCTCCAAAAGCTCCCTTCCTATATAAGGTAGTTACTTCCTCCAGGATCTCAGGTGCTCTCTCTCATGCATTCTTTTTATGAGTTCATGCTCACGTAGCTCTTGTTTTATATACTAACCAATTGAAATCATCTGTTCAACATCACAATATTTCATACCAATACTGTTCCCTGCCAATAATGGCCACTTTATAAATAAACCATAAACAAACAGATATAGAACCACATACATACATACATACATACATACATACTTAAATGTGTGTGTAAATATATAGGCATACAATGAATAGGGGTGGGTTTTTTTTTTGTATTAAAAGAACAATGACTGTATATATTTTTTGGCAAAATTGGGACACTTTTGAAAGTTAAAGGGATGCTATTAATGATTATGTTAGTATTACATTCAAATTAGGGCTGACCACGACGCATTGAGACCTATGGTCATCCTAGCCATGGATAGATACTTACTTTACATGAGCTTAATGAATAGCCTCATGAAAAGAAAGAGTTGATCTCCATGGGGACAATATTATAGTACTAAATTATTAAATAGAAACACTGCCTAATAGTTCAAAAAATTCTAATGTTCTAGTTTTTAAGTTCAAATATTTTAAATTCCAGCCACATAGTTCAATAAGAGAGGAAAAATAACTTTTGACATTTGTAGATAGTTTTTCTCAAAATATATGTGATATTTTAGGACATTAATGTTTTATTAAGTATGTTGGGAACTATTGATATACGTAACTAAAACCGCATCACATATGGTCTACTCTTTTCTATTATTTAAATTATGTCATAAACATGATGCCAAAGCAATATAAATCCTACATCTAGAGGCTCTGGAAAGGGGCATCCAAGTTCATTCTGGATGTTGGCAGAATTTAATTAAAATTCAATGTCTTGTGGTTGTATGGCTGAGCTCCCGTTTTCTTAAACATGACCCCTTGCATCTTCAAGAAAGCATAGTACATCAAATTCTTGGGCTCTCGTGTCTCTGATTTCCCTTCTGCCTCTGCTTTGAAAGGCTTGTATCAGTCACGGACTTCCAGAACAACAGAATTCATGTTACATTACATCACCTTATGGTACATTGTTATATCATGTTGTTATACTATTATGTTATATCATATCACTATTTATATATTATATTTATTATGGTATTTTTATTATGTTATATTATATTATATCATATCATATCATGTTATAGGAAAGAGAGAGAGGAATTTTAAGGAACTGGCTCACAGGGGCACATGATTATGAAATTTGCAAGTCCCATATCTGTACTACCTGCTGGAAGCTCAGTTAAAAGTTGAAGTTAGTGTCTTGAGTCTGATATGTGTAGGGCAGACCAACAAACTGGAACAACAGGCAGGATTTCCTCAGGCTGGAACCTATTATAGACTTGAGAAAAAATTCCTTCTTTTCTGAGAAACTTGTAATTATAAAGCTTTCAAGCAATTAAATAAGGCTCATCAACATTATCTAGAGTGATATCCTTTACTTAAAGCTAACCGATTTTTTTATATTATCTATATAATTTTATTGATTTTTTAAGCATCAAGTTTTTATTTAAACTCTAGTTAACATACAATGTAATATTAGTTTCAGGAGTATTGAGTCTAGTGATTCATCACTGACATATAACACGAGTGCCCCTTTTACTACCCATCATCCATCTAGCCAACCCCCTGCCTACCTCCTCTTCAGCAACCCTCACTTTATTCTCTATAGTTAAGAGTCTGTTATGGTTTACTTTCCTCTCTTTTTTGTTTTCTTTCCCCTATGTTCATCTGTTTTGTTTCTTAAATTCCAATGAGTGGAATCATATGGTATTTGTCTCTCTCTAACTGAAAGTGAACTGATTTTAAATACTAATTACATCCACAAAATTCCTTCACAGCAATATCTAGACTACCAAACATCTGGCATGGTAGACTAGCCAACTTGCCACATAAAACTAATCATCACAAGGCTCATGTGATTACATTGGGACTACTCAAATAATCCAGGATCATCTCTCTGTGTCAATGCCAACTACTCAGTAATTTTAATTACATGTTCAAAGTTCCTTGTGTATTAAATTACTTTGGAAGCCATAATTATGCTTAATTATGATAGAGTTTAGTATAGACATATTTTCATTAGAGTATAGTATTTAACATATTTTAAGCCCCTTTAACCAAGATCAAAACACAAACAGTACTGAAACATTACAGAAGCACACTTCTTATGCATGTAAGGGTCAAAGCATAAAATAGTCAAAGGAAGTTATGATCTACAGTATCAGATTCCAAAGTGTAAAGATGCTTTATAAGATTTAAAGTATCTTTGGATGGTGGAAAACAGCACAATGACATTTGGATAGATGAAAGGCAGAATTTGTTCCTATTCAAGACATCAAAAAGGAGGTCTGCCAGGCAAGGCCACACAAAGGGTTATATGCAGGGGCAAGGTAACAGCACCCTGGGGCTGTGGGGGGGAAAGCATATAGATGGCACGTGGAGTAATGTTAGCTAGGTATCCAGGGATCCCTTTGCATTGGATGAATTGAATACTTTCAGTGGGTTCTGATATACAGAGACTGTCCCTCATTGTCTGGTTTCTGGCACTAAGGCAATGAGACAGGTGGTCCTGGAGTGTGAGAGCTCCATAAAAGAAGTAGTATGGACTTAACTGTACACTCAAGAAAGGGGACTGATCAACATCTGTCTCTGTCAAGATGGTACAGTAAATGTAGGAAATCAAAAATAACTATGTTAAACAAAGATTCAATGTTCCATGTCAATTTCTTTTCTAAGATGTCTTGATCCATACTGCCCAAGGTGATTCATGACTGTTATCTTCTTTCCAGCAAGCAAGACATGGACAAGGAAAGAAGGGGCACAAGACTTTTTTGGGAGACATGGTCTACATGTAACCTATATCACTTTCCCTCAGAACATATTGAACCGATTTTAATCACATGTCCAAATCAGACTATAAGGGATGTTAGGAATTTATAACCTCATTATGAATATTTCTATGCACAGCTAAAAATCCTATCACTCTCAAAAAATCAAAAACAGAGCAGAGGACAAATAAGAGTCGCTGCTAAAGTCATTTAACAGCGGTGATAAAGACAAGTGAGTAGATTAAAGAAACATATTTTTGTGGTGAAAACCATTGGGCACTAAAGATAGATTGGATAGGCGTAAATCAGAGTGCTTCAGGATTCTGAGTCATTCAGTGGATGGATGGTGGATCCACACTGAGATGAGAAACCTTAGAGAGAAACAAATCTCTTCATTAGACTTGGGAAAGAGTATTTAGATAAGCAGTGGCACAAGAGGACCTTACAAAAGAGGTTAAAGAGACCCTGCCATGGGCAACTTACAAAACCAAGGAATTCTGATGTCAGAGAATCTAAGAATTTTTTCAAATATGAAGCGGAAGTCAAAGGTACTGAAAATTGAAGAAGTAAGTACCAAATAAGTGGAAATTATTGATGTGTTGAAATCAGTGTAACACAATGGGACTACAATGATTATTACAATCCTTTCCACCAGTAAGCTGATTTTGTGACTACCACTGTGGCTATCTTGCAAGTAAAAAGCAAATAAATAGTTGTTTTCATCACTGAACAGCAAACAGTCTGGCACACGCTCCCGGGGGCTAATCAGAACAGATTTGAAAAGTCTTCCATTTCAATTATTAATAAGAATGTTTCATAAAAAAACTATAAAGCCAATTTTAGATTGCCACCCTATTGTTAAACTATGCAAGTAGTAATAAAATTGTTCTAAGAAGCATAGAAATGCCCGTTTGAAGTATCTATTTTTCTAATGAATCAAAGGATAAAATTAGGTGGGAGACTAACTCATATCCGGAAAAAAAATCTTTATTTTAAGCAACCTCTAAATGAATTTTAGTATTTTCTTCTCTTGTAGAGAGAAATCACAGTAATGGTAGAAACTTTGACTTTGTAACCAATAGAAACCACAAATATTTTCATACTGGTATTGTATAAATTATAATATAGAGTATATGGTAATCTCTGCTTTGAGATGATGTTGTTTTTATACATGCCACTATTTTTAATGCATGTATAAGCACTTATGTTACCACATCATACGTGAGCATTTTGAAATCTGTATTTCAGTATAATTACTTTCCTTTGTAACCTTTTATCTTTTATTTAATAGATTTAAAATGAATTCATACAATTTGGGAAGGAGTCCATTCTGCAAACTGCCAAAGGGATACGTATCACACAAAATATTCAGGACTTTTTGATTTAAAGAAATCCACGAAAAAGAGCTTAATGGGCCAAAAGTGAAGTGTTCATACCTTTAAAAATAAGTGCTATCTTTAAAAAATATTTTCAATCATAGTATACCCCCCTATGGTTTTTTTGATAAAGAATTTGACAGAATCTATGATGGATTTTTGTGGAAAACATGGCTTGTAAATGTTAATTTATCTACTTACTCTGAATTCTTTATTTCTTCCAAAGTACTACTTTAAGGATTATAATCCTCTTTCCTCCAAATTATACTGAATAGTTTCATTTCCATAGGTAACATTAAATTCCAGGAGATAGGCCCCATTTCTCACCCCATGTTTTTCCTAAGGCGGTATACATAACTTGAATGCTAACCTCTAAATTAGGTTTCTCCGAGGATAACTGTAGTTTCCACACAGTAAAACTGTTTTAAAGTGAGTTGCAAGCTATAACTAATATAAAGTACCATGTAAACTTTCAAAAATATTTCTTTTTATTGGAATTCAGGTATTAAACCATTCCCAAATAAAGTCTATATTAAAATGTGTGCTCCTTTCATGTTTAGAGACCAATTAAAAGTGATGCATATTCAGAATTGCATTTTAAAGCTAGAAAACTCTTAGAATTTTTGTTTTGAAGTTTATTCTGTAGTTTAAGTCATTAGTTCCCAACCAGGGTGACTTTGTCCCTGCCCAGGGTGGGTTTGCAATGTCTGGAGACATTTGTGGTTGTCATGTTGTGGGTGGTGCAATTAGCATCTAGTGGGTAGGGGTCAGAGATGCTGCTGAATATTCTACGACACACAGGAACAGCAACCTATAGAAAAACACTGTCTGGCCCCAAAAGCCAACAATACTGCAATTGAGAAAGTCTGGTTCATATGTTGGAACCAATATAATGATGAAAAATCAGTTAGAAAAGTCCCAAAGAGTTAACACACATTGCTTTCTATGGCATTTCTATGACCTCTGCTAATATCACTTAATTGTTTTCCTTCTTACTGTTGAAAGAGCATTTAAATATGTGAATGTGCTTATGTGTCTCCCTGAAAGAAAGGTTTTCATCATCATTTGTTCCTTTAAATTACCACCCTGTGCCATACCCATCATAGTCTTAAGACAGCCTGGTACCCCACTGTCTCTATTCTGAGGTCCCCTTTATTCCCTTCCAAATTGTCTATAATTCTAGATCAAGCCTCAATATTCCAATGAAATTTGTTTTGCTGATGTTAGCAAGTTCCTTTTACTAAATTGAGGGCCCTTTTTCAATACCTTTTCTTACTTAACCACTTAGCACATTAGCACATTGACTTTTTTTTTTATCCACACTATGTTTGTACTGAAACATTTGTAAGTATTTTCTTATCTTCCTTTCATGGTACAACACCTCCTATATTTTCTTCAGCTCATTTACGTGTACCTTCTTTGCCTCCTCACCCATGTCCTCTTTCTTACTGAGCAAATACAGGGTTGAGTTTTACAGAAATTAGACTTATGCCTCTACTTTTCTTCTGCCTCCAGCTATTGTCAATATCACTTACTCTGGTGACTTTACAGATCATCTCCAGAAGGAGGATTCCCAAATCCCGTATCCAGCTT
This sequence comes from Cryptoprocta ferox, assembly GCA_028646485.1. Classification (NCBI taxonomy): domain Eukaryota; kingdom Metazoa; phylum Chordata; class Mammalia; order Carnivora; family Eupleridae; genus Cryptoprocta; species Cryptoprocta ferox. The sequence goes on from CM053572.1 coordinate 130,052,772, forward strand.
TCTTTGCTGTTCTAAGAAACAGACCTAATTATTCAATTACCTACTTGATACTGTAACATAAATGTCTCTCAATGTACAAGTCCACAGGGGGACCCTTGATTTTCTATCCCAAATGTACACCTCTGCTTGTGTTTTCTGTATTCATAAATGACATGATGATCTGATGGATGATGTAAACCAAACATCTGGGAGTTTATATTGAAACGTGCTCAATTTATATCTCTCTCAACCTCATATCTAATCAAGTCCTGTCAATTAGACTTCTTTAATAATGGTCTCTCAGCTCCATATAATCTCCTGTATTCCCCTTTGTCATTACTCTTGCTGCCTATATATATTCACTGTTTAGTCTAGAGTTCTGCAAAGTCATCTGAGTGCTCTCTATGCCTCTTCTCCACTTAAAAATGTTAATTGTCCTCCATCAATCTCATAGTAAATGTCTGATCCTGGTTTACAAAGCCCCACCTAATATAGCCCTTGATAACCTTAGTGGCTCAGCTCTCACTGCCCTCCTCCCCACCCTCATTCTACAGTTATGGATTTCCTAATTGAGGAACCAACCCACTTCCAGGTAACACATATGATTCTATTGCCTTGGAACATTACCTTCCTCCATTGCCTCACTAATTTTAACTCATTCTTTTTTAAATTTTATTTATTTATTTTGAGAGAGGGAGAGAAAACATGAGTGGGGAAGGGCAGAGAAAGAGAGGGAGACAGAGGGAGAATCCCAAGAAGGCTCCACACTGTCAGTATGGAGCCTGACTCGGGGCTAGAATCCACGAACCATGAGATCATGACCTGAGCTGAGGTTGGAGGCTAACCCAACTGAGCCACCCAGGTGCCCCTCAACTCATTCTTTCAGCCCCAACATAAACTTAAAATATCCCAGAAAAGATATTCAATTCCTGCCACCTGAAATCTGACTTAACTGTCCTTTTGCTCTAATTATCTATAACGCCCTCTGTTTCTCCTGTTTTATTTTTCATCACATTGTTTTATAAGTACCCATTTGTTTGTTTATATCAAACACTAGCTTAAAATAGTTGGAACCATATGCATATATCCACGATTTTGTCTGCAGAATCTAAGACACTCTGCTTTCCCCAAAATAAACCCTCAAAATCGAGTTTGATAAAACTTCTATCAAATTTTTTTCTACCCAAATTAATACTACTTTCATCTGGATTCACAGCACTCATGATCTTTTCTAACATTTGTTCCAACCTATTTGGGATGTTCTTTGAGCGTTAATGTAAAGTAAAACATATAGGGGAAAGTCTTAACACTTTATAGTTGTCTATAAAAATATATGTGTGTTTTCCCCCAGGTAAAACCTCCAGAGGTTATTATTTTATTTTGCTTTGTGAGAAAATTACAGAAATTAAATTAACTCTCTGGTTGTTTGATGAATTTGATCAAAAGGATGCCTGGTGGAGCAAATTCAGAAATTATACTTTGTAGTAATGAATTAGTTCTCCACCCTTCATAAGATTTCTAATACATATTAATTTTAAGTTATTTTTAGGATTTTGCTTATATAAATGATAGAGCTTATCTATGATAAGAAGTTACATATAGAAAGGTGAGGGAAATGTTGAGATTTTGGAATGATTATGGTGGGAGGAGGGAAAAAAAAAACAGGTGAGCTGTTGGTGTGAATAGAGAAATGAGGCCAATGATATTACAGCTCCAGTAGATGCAGAGACCTATAATATATTGAATTATTACTTTCCTGACTAGGAAAATTTAACTGCATGGTGCAAAATTAAAGTCAGTCCTACAACTAGAGTCACACCGTTGCCAAATAACATAAAAATAAACAGGTATTTGAATTTCATATACAAGAATAACACAATTATTTGCATAACATGTTTTAAAATATCTGTGTTTTTTGCATATCACATATTGTAAATGGAACAAATTGTAGGCATGGAGCATAATTACTTTTTAAATAAACATTTTTTGTTTCAGAAACATTAATAATTTTCTGAAAGCTCAGCAAGGTAGCCTAGCATTTCCATATGTCACACACCCAGTTTCTCCTGCCATCATTCTAACATTAGTGAATCTAGTATTTTTGTTACAATTGATGAACCAATAGTGATACCTTGTTATTTATTAAAGCCCAGACATTATTCAGATATCTTCAGTTCTGTTCTGGGATTCCATCCGGGACTTCATATTTCATTTAGTTGTCATTCCTCCTACGCTCGTCTTGGTGGTGATACTTTCTCGGGCCTCCCTTATTTTTAATGACCTTGACAATTTTGAGCAATAGTCAGGTATTTTATAGAATGTTTCTTGGTATTTTTCGGATGTTTGTCTCATGAGTAGACTGGAAATGTGGATTTGAGAGGGGAAGACCGCAAGAAAAGTATCATTTTCATCACAGCATATTATCAACATGATTTTCACTGTTGATGTAGCTTTGGTTACTTGACTGAGGTGTTCTTATCAGATTTTTCAATTATAACATTATTTTATTACTCCCCTGCTTACACTTTACTTTGTAGAAGGAAGTCAGTGTGTGTGACCCACACAAAGAGTGGGGAGTTGAGCTCTATCATGAGTCTGTAGTATCAAGATAAACCATTTAGAATTCTTCTGCACAGGAATTCTGTCTCTATTCCCCATTTAGTTATTTACTTAATAATGTACGTATATTAATACAGACTTATGAACATTTATCGTATACCTTGAGTGTATTCACTTTGCTATACTTCTTAGCATAGGGCATTTTTTGTCTGCTCTTTGGAATTTAGTACATTACAATCATGTCATCAACAATAAAGAAGATGTTCTTTTAACCTGTATATATTTATCTTCATTTCTTCTTTTATTACCCTACCTAACACTTCCAGTACAATGTTGAATAGGAGTGGTGGGAGAGGACATCTTTTATTTATTCCTCGTTTATATGGAAACTCTCCAGTCCCTCACTGTTAAACATGATTTTAGCTGTGTATTTTTTTTTTGTTAATGTTCTTTATCAAGTTAAGGAAATCCCCGTCTATTCCTAGTTTTAATCATGTCTCTGTGTCTCCTCCTTATTTAGTCAGGCTAAAGGTTTATCAATATTACTGATCTTTTCAAAGAAGTAGCCTTGGGGCACCTGGATGTCTCCATCAGTTAGGCATATGACTTCCGCCCGGTCCATGTTCTTGAAGTCTGTGGACAGCTCAGATCTTGGAGCCTGCTTCAGATTCCATGCCTCCCTCCCTCTCTGCCTTTCCTCCACTTACCTCTGTCACTCTCTCAAAAATAAATAAACACTGAAAAGAAAAAAAGATGTAGCTTTTGGTTGTTGATTTCCTCTATTGTTTTCTGGTTTGAATTTCATTGATTTCTGCTCTAATTTTTATTATTTATTTTCTCTTGCTTACTTTAGGCTTATATTGCTTATCTTTTCCAAGTTTCTAAAATGGAAGTTTAAATTATTGATTTTAGTTGTTTTTATTTGCTAATATATGTATTTGATGCTTTAAATTTTTCCATGCTTTTAAAATTTCCTCTGTTTTTGTTGCATTCCACAAACTTGTATACATTGTATTTTTTAAATTTCTCAAGGCTTTTCCATTGACTCATATGTTACATGCAATACTCATATGTTATATTCTAAGTGAGTGCTGGTGATTTTACAGCACTATTTCTGTTATTGGTGTCTAAAATCAGTATAATATGGTCTGAATATAGCTTTTTATAATTTTTATCTTTTACATTTGTTATATCTAATGGCTCAGAATATGGTGTACCTTGGTGAATGTTCCTTTTGTGCTTGAGAAGACTGATATTTTGCTCTTTTGGGATGGAATATTCTATAGATGGCAGTTACATAAAGTCATAGTACTCTTAGAAACTGCCCATAAATCAGCTTAAATCTTTACATTAGATCATGACTTATTCTCATTAAGAATGGAAAATAAGCACACAATGTCAAGTTCTTTAATCTTGGAGAATTTCTCTCTTCCACTATCTTCCGGTGCTTTCTCAGGCTGAAGCAGAAAAAGGTGTGACAGGTCCCTGACTACTTGGACTGCATCTCACAGATTCATATGTAAATTAAAACTTCACCATGAAGTAAATGAATTATAGACTGTAGATGCTGATTAAGAAAGAAGAGACATCTTAGGCAGAGTAAGTGTACTAAGACACTAAGCAACGTATTCGTGCAACTCACATGTCCACAGTTGGTTTGGCATATTGCCACCTAGGCTTCATTTGTAAACAATGGTTGCATCTGAGTTTTGTGCCAGGTACATGAGATAGTGTCTGTTTCATGACAGACAGCTCAGATCACATAGCTACCTTTTTCCCAGTGTTTAGATATTCATTCTTCACTTAACCTAGCCATCCATGAGCTATGTGTCAAAAGAAGAATAATTACTTTCCATAGAGCAGAGCCTCAGAATAAAACCTTAGGGAGCTGTTTTTATGAGTCTTGTGTTAGGGCGTACCACAGGATCCACACATATCCTTTTCTGCCTCAGACGTACTATGCAACATTAGATCTACTAAATCAGACAATGAAAAGTTGAAGCTGAATGCATTCCCAGTTTAAGTAAAGAATCAAAACCTATCAAGTCTCAAAACTCTTCTTTGTTTTTAAGGTTACTTATTTTCAGAGAGACAGGGACAATGTGAATGTAGGAGAGGCAGAAAGAGAGGGAGACAGAGAGAATCCCAGCTCTGTACTGCCAGCACAGAGCCTGATGTGGGGCTCAAACCCACCAAATTGCTAGATCATGACCTGAGGCAAAATCAAGAGTCAGATGCTTAACCGACTGAACCACCCAGGCACTCAAACTCTCAAAACTCTTCTAATCATTCAGTAAATTTATAAGAGCAGCGTATCTAATTGTGTATGTTATTTCCAAAATCTCAAGTCTTTGCAAGCACTACATTTCCAACTTAATGGCAGGGGGCACAAAGTTTAGAAAAGCATAGTACTTACAGCATTGCAATTTACTCGATATAATATTTTTAAAAACACTATTTCTTTTAGAGCCAACATAACCTGATAGCAAACTAGAGAGGATGGTGCAGAGATTTCCAGTGTACTCTATATCTTCATAGACTCTCCCATTACCAATACCCTTCTCCCTCCCCCCTGCCTAGGGTGGTACTTTGGTTACAACTTATGAACTTATAACAGCATGTGACATGTGATAATCGCTCAGAGTCCATAGTTTAATACATTACAGTTTCACTCTTGGTGTGACACATTCTGTGGGTTTGGACAAATGTATGACATGTATCCGTGATTATATCACCATGCAGAGCATTTTTACTCCCCTAAATACCCTCTGTGCCTCACCTATTCATCTCCCTCCCCAAAGGATATGTTCTGAATTTTTGTGTGCCTCGAAAATTCATATGTTGAAATCCTTTTTTCAGGGTTTATTATTTATTTTTTAGAGAGAGAGAGAGAGAGAGAGAGAGAGAGAGCAGGAGAGGAGCAAAGAGAGAGGGAGACGCAGAATCTGAAGCAGACTCCAGGCACTGAGCTGTGAGCACAGAACCCGATGTGGGGCTCAAACTTGTGAACCACTAGATCATGACCTGAGCCGAAGATGGACACTCAACTAACTGAGCCACCCAGGCACCCCTATGTGTTGAAATCCTAATGCCCAAGATGATGACATAGAAGGTGGGGACTTTGAGAAGAGAGTAAGTCGTGAGGTCAGAGCCCTTATTAAAGAAGCCCCAGAGAGATCCTTCACTTCTTCCACTATTTGAGGGCACAGTGAGTAACAGGCAATCTGCAACTGAAAGAGGGCCTTCTCCAGAACCTAATCAAGCAGGCACCCTAATCTTAGACTGCCAACCTCCAGAACTGTGCAAAATGAGTGTTTGTTATATATAAGCTCCCAGTCTGTGATATTTTCTTATCCTAAATGGGAAAGATGCCAACCCCTGGCAACTACTAATCATTTTACTGTCTTCATAGTTTTTCCTTTACCAGAAGTCCATATAGTTGGAATTAGATGATACACAGCTTTCTCAGATAGGTTTCTTCACTTAGTACTATACAATTAAATTTCTCCTATGCTTTCTCATACCCAAAATAATGTGATGTCTAAGAGATTCAATTTAGGTATCATATATTATACGTTTATGTTGCAGTATGTAGGGAATTTCTCCCACCCTAAGATTCTTAATGAGACAACTATACTCTACCAGTTATTATGTTATTTGATTTTGTGTTCTCCAGAAAATGTATACCATTTGGAATGCTGAGCCATTATCATCCCTTTCATGGATCTCAAAGCCACACTGGTGGGCAGAACAATGACCCTGTTTCCCCACCTCAAAGATGTTCATGTCCTAATCCCTGGAACCTGTAAATATACAACAGTGCATGGTAAAAGCGACTTTGCTGATGTGATTATGGACTTTAAGAAAAATGGGGATTATTTTCGATTATGTGTATGGACCAAATATAATCACAAGAGCTCTTTTTTAATTTTTTAAAATGTTTATTCATTTTATTTTGAGAGAGAGAGAGAGAGGGGGAGAGAGAGAGAGAGTACATGCACAAGTTGGGGAGGGACAGAGGGAGAAGGAAAGAAAGAATCCCAAGCAGGCTGCACACTGTCAGTGTACAGCCCAATGGGGGGCTCAAAACCACAAACTGCAAGATCATGACCTGAGCCAAAATCAAGAGTTGGAAGCTTAACTGACTGAGCCACCCAGGTGCCCCACAAGAGCTCTTAACAAAGAAATTTCTCCAGCTGGAGACAGAAGAATTGTAGCTAAAGAAGTCAGAGAGATTCAAAGAATGAGAAGGTATTTTGAGTTTATTTTTGCATATGATGTAAGAAAGTGATCTGGTTTCATTCTTCTGCATGCTGCTGTCCAGTTTTCCCAATACCATTGGTTGAAGATAGTGTCTTTTTTCCACTGGATATTCTTTCCTGGTTTGTTGAAGTTGAGTTCACCATATAGTTGTGGGTCCATTTCTGAGTTTTCTATTCTGTTCCATGGATCTATGTGTCTGTTTTTGTGACAGTGTCATACTGTCCTGATGACTACAGCTTTGCAATATAGCTTGAAATCAGGAAGCATAATGACTCCAGCCTTGCCTTTCCTCCTAAGGATTGCTTTGGCTATTCAGGGTTTTTTGTGATTCCACGCAAATTTTAGCATTGTTTGTTCTAGCTCTGTGAAAACTGCTGGTGGTATTTTGATAGGGATGCATTAAAAGTATAGATTGCTTTGGATAGTATAGACATTTTAACAATATTTGTTTTTCCAACCCATGAACATGGAATATTTTTCCATTTCCTTGTGTCATCTTCAATTTCTTTCATAAGTTTTCTATAGTTTTCAGAGTACAGATCTTTTACCACTTTGGTTGGGTTTATTCCTAGGAATTGTACGTTTTTTGTGCAATTATACGTGGAATCGATTCCTCGATTTCTCTTCCTGCTGCTTTATTATTGGTATAAAGAAATGCAACAGATTTCTTTTTATTTTAATTTTTTATGTTTATTTATTTTTTAGAGATATAAAGTGTGAGCAAGGGAGGGACAGAGAGAGGGAGACACAGAACCTGAAGCAGGCTCTAGGCTCTGTGCTGTTGGCACAGAGTATGATGCAGGGCTTGAATTCACAAACTGTGAGGTCATGACCTGAGCTGAAGTAGGGCGCTCAACTGACTGAGCCACACAGGTGCCCCAAAATGCAACAGATTCCTGTATGTTGAGTTAGTATCCTACAACTTTACTGAAGCCATGTGTCTGTTCTAGCGATTTTTTGGTGGAGTCTTTGGGTTTTTCTACTTAGAGTTTCGTGTCGTCTGAAAATAGTGAAAGTTTGATTCTTTGCCAGTTTGTATGCCTTTTATTTCTTTTTGTTGTCTGATTGCTGAGGTTCAGACTTCCAGTACTATGTTAAGTAACAATGGTGAGAGTCTTGTTCCTGACCATAGAGGAAAAAGCTCTCAATATTTTACCCATTGAGGATGATATTAGCTGTGGGTCTTTCATTTATGGCCTTTATTATGTTGAGGTATGTTTCATCTATCCTTACTCTGCTGAGGGTTTTTAACATGAATTGATGTGGTTCTTTGTCAAGTGCTTTTTTTCTGCATCTATTGAGAGAATCATATGGTTCTTATCCTTTCTTTTATTAATGTGGACACACTGTTGTTGGTTTGATGTAAAGTGGATTGTAGGCAACCTTAAGGAGGTGAGAGAAGCTCATGAAACAACCCAGCAAGGAAATGGGAATTTCAGCTCTTCCACAAAGAACAATGAATTTTGCCAACAACTTGAATGGACCTAGAAGCATATTCTTCCCAACAGACTCTAGATATGAGTTCGGGTCAGCCCACTCCTGGATTTCTGCCTCTGAGTCACATCCAAGGCAAAGAAAATAATAGAGCAAACCCAGAATTCTAACCTACAGAATTATAAGGTAATAAATAGGTGTCATGCCTAGACACTATGTTGGTGTGTGATAATTTGTGACAGCAGCAATGGAAAACCCACATTGTCATTTAACTGTATGCTGAGAGAGGGAAACTGCCCTTCTTTGCAAGACTTCCAGGGGGAAAAAAGAATTTCTGGAGTTTTTTGCTTATTTTGGTAGGAAAAAAATAGACATTCACTAGCTACAAAAGTACACATTATGTATCAAAAGCTGTAGTGATATGAACCATAAAAAGACTACATCTGGCAAAAGTTGCATTTTGTAGTAATGATGTGATTAAACTTATAAAAAATATGTTATAACTTGCGTTTTTCCTTAGAAATATTTACATTTAAAAATGAAGGCTTATTTTAAATCAAGACCCATAAATCCATCTTAGCAGATGGGACTCATTTCCTTGGAAGCTCAATCATGTATTATTGATTTGGGTTGATTATTTTAGAAAGGAGGAGAAAGTTAAAGGATTTAACATGGTCTTTTCTATCATAGTTGCTCTAAATTTTATGGCCCAGAAAGTTAATAGATGAATTTATCCAGTCACTATGGTATGTATTCTAACTCTAAACTTAGGAACTAAGAAACAACCAAGGATCTTAAATAGAATACCATCGAGTTGTACTTTGTCAAAAGTCCACATATCACCAGCACTTTACAAAACTCCACTCTTGTTGCTAGACACCCTTGGGACTCCTTGTTTCTTAGAATAAGTGCAAGATCAAAGTTACTGCCTAAATACACTTAGAGTTCATTTTTCATGTAAAATTGCTATAATTCTGCTGAGAAATCTAGTAGGGATATTAACAATATCTGTGGAAATATAGAAGTTTCTAGAAGGTTGCTTATATCTCACTTATTCATGAGTTAATGAATATGTGAAGGCAAAGCTGTAATAATTAGGTGACGATTACATTGGTTCAAAATACTATTGGATGGGGGGGCCTGGGGAACTCAGTCTGTTAAACGTCAACTCTTTGTTTTGGCTCAGGTCATGATCTCACAGTTTGTAAGTTTGAGCCCCACATTGGGCTCTGAGCTGACAGCATGGAGCCTGCTTGGGATTCTCTCTCTTTCCCCCTGTCTCTGCCCCCCTGTGCATTCTCTCTCTCTCTCTCTCTCTCTCTCTCTCTCTCTCTCTCTTTCTCTCTCTCTCTCTCAAAATAAATACATTAATTTAAAAAACTACTGTTGTAATTTTCATAGTTATACACATCAGAAAGAACTTTAGATTATTTCTATTTTGTTATTAGAGGCATAATAATGTTAATATCAACAATTATATTGGTCAACAATTCTGACGCCATACTGTGGTAACTGTATCCATCTTGTTCCTTACATCATTTGGTTTCTGTCATCTCAGAAAAACCAGAGTCCAACTCAATGCAATGCCTTCTACTATAGTTCCAGACCATTAGAGCACAACCCAAATATGTTATAAACTTCACCAAAATATTTCTCAAGATTCTCATGAAAAGAGTGTCTGTTGGGCTTTGATAGCAGACACAGTCCAAGGACTGACAGAAATATCCCCATAAATAACATACTCCAACATTGTTCCTAAAAAATCCATGCATTAATGCAATTTTAAGCCTAATAAAAAGTCATGTTTTTTCTTTATTTAATCTTAGAATTCATTTTTACACATATGTTGAAAAAGAAATAACTTACCAAGGTTTTACAATTGTATTCTGTCTAATGCTTGTGTTTCAGTGTTTAACGTTGCCATTGGCCGTGAAGCTATGCAGGTATCTGATCTAGTTGTACTTGGGAAAGAATGTAGATTGTGAGGACAGTGCAGAAGGAAAAGATCTTATTCCCATCACCTTCAAGCCTTGTGGTGGCCTTGAGAACCATAAGATTACATCCATCCCATCTGTGTGATTAAATTGACTTTCTTTCTTTCTTTCTTTCTTTCTTTCTTTCTTTCTTTCTTTCATTTCTTTTATGTTTATTTATTTATTTTGAGGGAGATAGAGTGTGAGCAGAGAAGGGGAAGAGAGAGAGAGGGAGAGAGTGAATCCCAAGCAGGCTCTGTACCATCAGCACAGAGCCCGACGTGGGGCTCAATCACCAGCAGCGAGATCAGGACCTGAGCCAATATCAAGAGTCAGATGCTTAACGAGCTAAGCCACCCAGGTCCCCCATATTGATTTACTATAGATGAAAGTGCTTACACATACAAATAATGTAAAGAATAATAAACACAACATCCAAAAACACAAAAAAATGCTTCAGCTATTTTACCACCTTTTTGTCATGTCATTTAATTTTAATAATAATAAATAGTTGCTAATGTGTACAAAATTTCTTTTCAGAATGATGAAAAGTGGGGCACTGGGGTGGTTCAGTCGGTTAAGCGTCTGATTCTGAATTTTGGCTCAGGTCGTGGTCTCATGGTTGGTGAGATCGATCCCCATGTAAGACATTGTGCTAACAGCATGCAGCCTGCTTGAGATTTTCTCTCTCCCTCTTTCCCTGTCCCTTCCCCCACACCCCACAGAAATAAATAAATAAACTTTAAAAAAGTGATAAAAAGTTACTAAACTTATAGTGTTAGTTGCATAACTCTATAAATATTTGTAAACTATTAAATTGTACACTTTAAATAGGTGAACTTTTATCGTATGTGAATTATACAGTAATAAATATGTCTATAAAATATTATAGACACCATTAAAATATCTCTTTTAATCTATCCCTGATTTTATTACCTTTTCCATTTCACCAGAGTCTCTGCATGCTTACGTTGGAATATATTTCTTTCTCATTATTTTCACACATTTTTTCATATGCAGGTAGCTATAAAAACATTACCTGGTGGCTCAATCGTAATCATCCAAGTTTGCCTCAGGTTATGATCTCATGGAGGGTGGGTTCAAGCCTCGAATCAGGCTCTGTGCTGGCAGCTCAGAGCCTGGAGTCTGATTTGGATTCTGTGTCTCCCTCTCTCTCTGCTCCTCCCACACTCGTTCTCTGTCTCTGTCTCTCAAAAATGAATAAATATTAGAAATAAATTATATTAAAAAATCAATACTGATAGTGTGTATTTAAAAACATGAAAATTGTCTTATACAGATACTTTGTAATGTGTATATTTAATATTAATGTACAGGTTACCCTTATTAATCAATCATATGAATCAAGTTAATTTTCATTCTTGTATATTCTTGAATTGAATAAGCCAAATACATTTATCCTATGCATGAATCATATTGCAAAATTTCGTCATGGCAAATAACACAATTATAGACATTCTTGTTCATGTTATCCTTGTCTGTACATGTCCATAAGATATGCTCTTGCAACTAGAAATTCACAGTTGAGGGGTGTGCAGATTGTCATATTTATGATATAGTGACAATATATTCTTCATATATTTTGATTTACCAATATATGCTTACACCAAGAAAGTGCGTATGTGTGTGTGTGTGTGCGTGTGTGTGTGTGGGTGTGTGTGTGTGTGTGTTAGTTCTTTTCCCTGTGGCTGTGACAAGTCTTTTATTGGGGACACTTTAAACATGAACTATGTTCAGTTGAATTTTTTCCTGGAATTAAAATTTTGAGATGATTCCAATATTCAACGATTACTTGATGTGCAAAGAATAATATTCAAAATAGAGGTTTTTATGTATTTAGAAACATGAGTTTATGTGAACTTTAAAGTCCACTGTACCTTCAAACATCAGACGCAAGCATCAAATAATGTAGCAAAGGGCAGAAGCAGCTTCTATGGGCAAGTGGTGCTCTGGCCCCAGGTAATAAGGACATCAAATTGTCGTGTTTGTATCCATTTGACTCACAAACGTTTACAGCTTTGTTCCCACACTGTAAAATTTTAAAAGTTACAACAATCTCATAGCAGTACTGTATGTAATAACAACGGTCACATGTAAGGTCTCGTGACTTCTCCACAGCTGGTGCTCAAAAGATATGGATTTACTTCTCTCTTTTGATTAGTGATTATTTTAAACTGATGATAGTTTTGTTGATTTTTCCTAAATCATAAGAATACATTAAGGAGATAATGCTCTCAAATTACAAATATTGCTCTATTTCTGGGGAAATTATAATTATTTCCATCTTTGTGATATGGAAAAGTTAAAATATGATATAAAATCAATATATTAGCAGAATGAATATCCATTTACCCATCAGCTGACTTCCAACAATTATTGGTTGAGGGTAACATTATTTCATGTATTTATTCTCAAAATCCCCTTTTCACTTCTGGATTATATTTAGGGAAATTCCAAATATCAACCAATGTTTTTGTAAATAAATATCTTATATCTCTGTATGTCTCTCCAAGAGATACACACACACAAACACATACCGCTATCAGGCATAAATAATTGATAATATATTTTTAAATAATCAGGCATAAATAATTGATAATATATTTTTTAAATAATCAAAGATCTAATTAATGTTAAGAATTTCCCACCTGTCACATAAACATTTTTTAAAGTTACTTGTTTGAATCAGTATATAAATAAAGTCCAAGTGTTATAGTCAGTTTATTGGTCTCCTTCGTCTCTTTTAACTATAAATTCCATATCATAATTTTTCTTGAAATAAATTTACTGAAAAAATGGGATGGGTTTTCCTCAAGAGTTTTTTGCTAACTTAATTTTCATTGTGTCATTTAGTATTTTCCTCTAATCCCTACAGTTCCATAAACGTGTTGTCTCATATTCACATTAGGTTGAATATTTGGCAGGGCTACCTCTTAGACAGTATTCTGCTTCTTTCTTCTTTTTCCTTTCTTCCTTCTTCCTCCCTTCTTTTCTTTTCTTCCTCTCTCTCTCCCTTCCACTGTCTGTCTCTTATTTTGTTGTTGAAAGATGCCAAAATCTCTGTAATTATTAGATGGTTTCAATTTTTTTAACATTTTATTTTTTAGAGAGAAAGAGACAGAGCGTGAGCAGGGGAGGAGCAGAGAGAGAGGAAGACACAGAATCAGAAACAGGCTCCAGGTTCTGAGCTGTCAGCACAGAGCCCAATGCGGGGCTCGAACCCATCAACTGTGAGAACATGATGTGAGCTGAAGTTGGATGTTTTACCAACTGAATCACCCAGGTGCCACTAAAAATCTCCAAATTTTAACTATGCTTCCACTCTATATCATTCTATCCTCTGTATATTTTTATTTTAATTTACATTTTAGATTTATGTTTCTTATATGAAAAAGTAGCATCCTATTTACATTTAACTTTACTTTTCTTAACATAACAATGTATCTTGGATATGGTTAGAAATAATAGTAGAGAGATATTCTTCATTGTGTTTAATAGTTACATAATATTCCAATGTGTAGCTAGAAGATAACCATTTAACTAGCTTCCTCTTAATGGCAATTCAAGCCATTTCAAATCTTTTGCTATTATTAATATTACAATAAACAACCTTTCATGTATTCAGTTTTCCAGAATTGTCAGTGTGTACTTAGATTTGATTTCCAGAAGTGACATTGCTAGATTCAAATAACCAACGCATATTTAATTTTCTGCAGGGCTTTGATTGTATGTATAATTTTATAAACATCTATATGCTGGAGCACCTGGATGGCTCTTGATTTCAGCTCAGGTCATGATCTCACTGTTAGGAGATCAAGCCCTGCATGGGACTCTGCTGAGCATGGAGCCTGCTTGGGATTCTCTCCCTCCCTCTCCCTCTGCCTCTCCCCTGTTCTCTCTTTCTCTCACACAAACAACCGGCAAAACATCTATATACTAATTTCTCTTTTCTGGTGCAGTGTTTTTTTTTTAATTGATTCTCTTGGCTTTTCCACACACGTGATCATATCAACTCTTAGTAGAGATTTGTTTACCTCTTATTTTGCAATGCCCATGTTTTCTAGTTGTTTCCTCCTGGGGTTTCTACTCTAAATGGCCACAATATTGAACATCGGGAAAGATATGGGACAATTTTTTCTTGCTCTAGAGTTTAGTGGGAAGGACACTAATATTTCCTTATGAAATAAGATGTCAATTAGGCTGAGGAGCATCTGTGTGCATTTTTTGAAGTGATTTTAATGTGAATGGTTATGACTTTTGCCAAATGTTTTGTTTATATCTACGGAGGTGACAGTACAGTTTTCTTTTTAGCTCTGTGGATGTCAGGGATTATACTAACAGAGTTTTACAACTGCATTCTTACAATGAGCTGCAATTGGCTGTGATATATTTATTATTGTGAAATGCCTTGGAACTTTGTTTGCCAATCTTATGTTTATTTTTTCTGTTGACAGTTATAGGTCATATCAGACTTTATTTTCTTCCTGAAGCAGCATTTGTGGGCTTTTGACATAAATGTTATATTTGTTTCAGAGAAATGGTTTGGAACTTTCCTTTTGTAATCTAGAAGTTGTTTATAGATAATCTTGTTTTTGTCACTTTTCTTTCAGATCTTCCTTTTCTGAAATCACTTCACTGGTAAATGTTGGAGATAATATCTTTTCAGAGCTCCTTTCAGTTTCTGGGTTGCATTCACTCCTATTGGCTTCCCTCCCCACACCTGTGCCCTTTCCAGGGAACTTTTATTGATGCCACTGGGAAAAGACAGTTCCCATCAACCCCTACATTTTTTTCTTCCCTTTCTGAGAAGGCAGTTCTTTTCTACTCCTGGTCTCTTGAACAACACCTGCTTTGGCCCACTGAAGCTGCAACACTCACGTGTGACACTCCCTATGAATGTCTGCTTCTAGCTCTGGGGAAGGGGGGAAGGCAAGGAGAGCCAGGTCCGTGTGTGGAGCCTGGGCAAGGTGAGCAGGCTCTGTGAGCACACCAGATCCAGTGTCCACTGGTGAGGCTGAAGCCCCAGGCTGGGGACGTGGTTAAGTTTGAGACCCCGAGAAAGATGCCTTTAGGTCGAAGATGTGAGTGGAATGGGACAGGGCAGGAGTCCAGAGGAGATTTCAAGGGGCACTATATGTGCAATAGCCCAGGGCGTAGAGACACAGATGTGCAGGACTTTGGTGAGTGTGTAACCCAGTCTCCCTCCCTTTCCCTTTGGGAAATCTGCATACCTGAGCCCTTTTCTTCATCAGGCTCACATACCTTCAGTGGTAGCAGGAGTGAGTGGGGTGGGAAGGAATTGCCTTTGAAAATGTTTTAGGGCTCAGGGTCCACATTCTGTGAGAGTGAGTAGCAAGGGGCTTTTTTTTTTTTTTTGATGTTTAGTCATTTCTGAAAGAGGGAGAACACAAACAGGGAAGGAGCAGCGGAGAGAGAGAGGCAGACACAGAATCCAAAGCAGGCTCCATGCTCTGAGCTGTCAGCACAGAGCCCAATGTTGGGCTTGAACCCATGAACTGTGTTATGGTGAACTGAGCTGAAGTAGGAAGTTAACCGACAGAGTCACCCAGATGCCCCACAGGGACCTGTTTTGGTGCAGTCCTCAGAGCTGTTGGAGAGGAGAGGAGAAGGTGACAAGGAAGCTAAGAGTTGGGGCCATTGCTCTTAGCTGCAGAATCAGGGAGCCTAGGTTGGGCACCTTCGTCGTGCTCCCTTATCAGAAATGGTAGCCAGCCTCCACACAATATTAGGTGTCAGTGAGAGGACCATAACATTCCCCTCAGTCTGACTAAACTTTAGACAGGCCTCTTCCTGTCCCAAGGCTTTTGACCTCCCTTCCATCCTGGCCATTATAGAATCTAGATGTCCTCTGTCCATAGAGGTCCCTTCTTTCTCTGTTTTTAGATCATTTGCTTTAGAAAATAAGTCTTGTAATTTCTTTGTCTACTCTTTTAAGATGTAAATCTTTTTAAGAGCCTCTTACCAATTTTACAACCCAGGCATATCTTTTTCAAAGACCTAGAAGATATTCCACTGAAATATGTCATCAAGGAATTCAGTGGCCAGATCACCCTGGTGGCTCAGTTGATTAAGCTTTGGACTCTTAATTTTGGCTTAGGTCACGATCTCATGGTTCCTGAGTTCAAGCCTCACATCCAGCTCTGTGCTGACTGCAGAGCCTCCTTGGGATTCTCTCTCCCTCCCTCTCTCTCTGTCTCTCCTGCACTCTCTTTCTCTCTCAAAATAAATAAATAAGTGTAAAAACAGGAATGCAGTGGCCCCATCTCCCAATTTCTATGAGAGGGTAGGAGCCTAATTCCAGTGGCTACTTACCCCAAGTTATAAGCCTACCTCCTATCAGGAAGGAAAGAGAAAGTGTACTTTTCCTTGAATAAGGTCAATTAGTAAATGTAGATAACCTAAAACCCCTTACCACAGCTCTTAACTCTCTGGCCCTTTGATTCCACAGAGTTGAGTTCAGACTGGGTTTCGATCTCTCCCCCTATTGCAATAGCCTTAAATAAAATGCCCCCTCCCTGTGTAATCAAGTGAGGTGTTTTTTGTTTGTTTTGTTTTGTTTTGTTTTTTGCTTTGACAAGTTATAATTTTCTTTTGTTTTGTGGGCATACTTTTGTCATCAGCCCTCATTGTCCGTAGAGACCTTCTGCCTCTTGGTCTTTTATATATATATATATAATAGCTTTATATAGGATGCAATTGCAATCCTTTTCTGTTCTTATGTTTGGGTGATATGAATTATTTTGCACTTTCAACAGGGATTAGAGCACAGAATTGCTTTTTTAGCTTCAGGGACTCAGAGTTTCCTTTTCAATTCTTTTAAAGAAGTGATAAAATATGTCTTAGCATTTTCTGCTGTTTGCCTCCTCTGATTTACTCTCCCACTTTCTATCTGTTCCATCTCTTTACTTTACTTTTGTTGTCTTTGTCCTATCTAATTCAGATTATACTCCTAACAATATCACTTCCAGCCAAGAATTGTCCTCAAAGGGAGATTTCAAGAGTTCACACTCTGTAGTCTGTGTTTGCTCTTTCCAAATGTCTGGTCTTACTTTAAAACACCTATAAATTGGCACTTGCAAAATTCTGTCAATTGTAGTTGTCAGACTCACATTATGCCATGTGCATTTTAGTGACAACCCGCTGGATACTTTCATGTTCTTCAGTCCTCAACACCGTCAGAGTCCCATTGTTGTCTTTCTGATTCCTCCAGCAATGTAGCTGATACTGCTGATGTCTATCTGGGGAGACTTGTGTATACCACACATCTGTGAGGATTCTCCAATCTTGCAAATTGAGGTGTGTCCCCCTAAAAAATGTGGAAGTCTCAATCCCCAGGATCATAAATGTGACCTTAATTAGGAAAATTATGAGATCATTAGAGTGGGCCCTATTTCAATATGACTGGTATCCTTATAAACAGAGGAACTTTCCTATACAGAGATAGGCACACACACACACACACACACACACACACAGAGAGAGAGAGAAAATATCATGTGATAAAATATAGGGGGAAGATGGTCACCAACATTTTATTTATTACCCATTACCTATGATAGGTGGCATTATCAGATATTTTGTAATTAGGCAATTTTCCATGGAATAAGTAATCAACCAAATGCTGTAATGGTGGAAAGCTAACTTCCTGTAAAACTTATTTTCTTCTTACTTATTCATTAATATTTATATGGGAGTTACAAACTATTGTCAACAACTCATCTGTGGGCATAGAAAGAATACACAAATCTAAGTCATTCCTAAATGTAGCCTGTGTACCGCTGATTCAAATGTGTGACGTGGCACAGTGAAAATAGGAAATACTCTCTAGTTCACAACCTATAGGATTGTTTGAGGTCTTTATTAGACACTAATTCAACAATATTTAATAAACTGACACATAGCCTTTTCATTTGAAATGATTAAAAGACAATAGCCATATGGAAAAACTGCAATTATAAGATCATGACTTTGAAATGATTGAAACTTTGGAATGATATCAGAAATTATTTCTAAATGTCATTCTCCAAACACCATAAAACACTGCCATGAAGAGGAGAAAATAGTATTCTAATATCAATATTTGAACTGACATGTTTCTAATTATATAATTTTTATTTAGTTACCCAAGGAGAAATACCTTAATTAAAAAAATAAATGATTTTTGTGTGTAAGTAGTAAAATCTCCAATGTAGGTAAGCAGATCGTATGCTGTCATAAAAGGCTTTTAAAGTCAGATAATGTCATAGATTTTCTGTGGCTTTCTGTATGTGTGTGTGTGTGCATGTGTGTGTATGGACATGCATACTATTTTTGCAATGTTTTATGAAAAAAATGTCCAATATTTGTATAGAATTATTTTTCCAAAGTAATTTAAATATAATTTAAACTACATTAACGTTTGTCAAATTTCCCATGAGAAAAGACCTATAAATTTTAAAGATTATTTATTTTTAAAACAGAGAGACAGGGAGAGCATGCTCACGTGAGCAGGGGAGGGTCAGAGAGAGAGAGGGAGAGAAAATATGAATCAGGCTCTGTGCCGTCAGCTCAGAGCTCAATGCAAGGCTCAATCTCATAAACTGAGATCTTGACCTGAGCCAAAATCAAGAGTCAGTCACTTAGCCAACTGAGCCACCCGGCTGTCCCAAGACCTCACTTTTTTTAATAATTTTTTTATGCACTGGAAATTAAAATATAAAACATTTGAATTCTTTATGTAAAAGAATATGTAAACTATAGGCATCACTGAGGAATATCTTAAAATTTGGAAGTATATATTATACACACACACATATATATATTCATATAGTACATATATATTCTTATTACATGAGAGATATGTAAAATGATACTTCTGGTCAATTCTGCTATATGATTTGTAAATATATTAATTAGGCTGAAAATTTTTAACATAGGACAGGATTTTTATAAACAATAAAAAGTACATACAGGAGTATTTGGGGACTTATAATCCTTTTACATTTTGTTCATGATCACAAGCAATCTCAAACTTGGTAATTCAGAACACTATTAAAAGAAAATAGGTTATGAAGCACGGTTAATTTTTCTGAATATACAGCTTTAATATCTTTCCAGTACTGGAACCTTACTTTAAGGACATGAATGAAGTTATGGTATCTAACTGATGACTCAGTTTACTCATTTCAGACACAAAGTTGCAGTCTGGTTTAATGACCATGATATGTATCTTTTAATGACAATCTTAAAGCTTTGGGTTAATTGTCTTTGAACCAGTGCATATTACAGCAATGGTATAAACATTGATCACCTATGTACCAGGTTATATCTTGAATAGTTCCCTTGTTTTCCTTTGTGTCATGTATCAAAATGTGACATTATTCCCAATTGTGTCTAAGGGAAGACTCAAGCTCCTTGGTTGTTATGGTGAAAATAAACAGATTAATGGAATGTTAATATAGTAAAACCTTGGATGGTGAGTAACATGTTCTGGGAGCATTCCACAAGATAAGCAAAGATTTCTAATAAATTTTAACTTGATAAAGAGAATGTCTTGCAATACGAGAAGTATGTAACACCGAATGTCACATGATCACAACAGAGCCAATGGTTCTAGAAATTTGCTTTGATATACGAGTTGCTTTGGATTACAAGCATGTTTCTGGAATGAATTATGCTCGCAAATTAAAGTTTCACCGTATTTCCCTCTACATACAAACACCCAGTTTGTAAATAATTTGAGTCTCTTTTCTGCTGCAAAATTTCTAACCACTTTACCCCTTCCATGGTATACTGGAATAAGCACAGACTTTTAATACACCATTGAAATCAGCCTGAACTCTATATGATCTCAAGATTTTGTTTGTGGATTTTGTTTGTAGTGGTTTTAATGCTCTGCAATATAGTATGAAGGAGGATTGCCATTTTTAAATGCTACTCTGATGAAATAATTATTTTATGAAAATTTTATTTTAGAATAAATATTTTTAGAATATTTTATAAGTATTGACAAATGTTTTCTGAATATTTAAGAAATTATTATTGTATCTACATTGCACCCATTTGAAATAAAACACAAATAATACTTTTCATTAGAATCCTGTAATGGTTATATCACATGCTTTAAAGGTACACATGCTCTAAAATAACTATATGGTTTAATAGGTTGTACCCTAGCATAACAGGCACGAATATTTATATATTTGTTACAGTTACAATTTGTTAGAGTTGTTTATTTCCTTGTTGTTATTGTGCTGCGTTATAATTTCAACTCATAAGGATTGAGCAGGATTTAACAATGCTTCGCTGTAGCATAAAAATGAGTGATGGGAAGAATAACATAAAAATTATAACAGAAAATAACATCATAAATGTAAAATGGTCAGCTGAACTCCAGGGTCTGCTAGGATAATGAAGGCTGGGCCTCCAAAAAGTTGTCCAGTCACCTGAAAAATAAAAATGTAAATATGGGCCTGATTATGAAAACATGGAGCAAAAGAACTTAACTGAGCTGGAGATCCATTTGCTCCAGATCCCAGTCTTTTCTTGGCAACCATATAAACAGTGACACGAAGCCACTAAAGTTTCCTATCATTTTCAAAACAGCACTTCTTGCTGCTCTGTAAGAAAGCAATTGCAGTTTTATATAGAATAAGCACAAAAAAACACTTGCAAGTTTAAAACTGATGAATTATATTTCTATAATATAGAGAAGAGACCATAAAAACTGAGGCATCATGGAAAGTTGCATTCCTAGTTTAGAGGAAAAAATTATATTACGCTTTCTCTAAAGCTTCGAAAAAATAGTCGCAAATGTTATGACAAATATCAGGCACTGAGAAAAGCAGTGTGAGCTGTTGGCAAAACTCTTTCATCAGACAACATGTTGGGCCTCACCCAACTACTATCATATTTGTCTGGCTACAGATTTTTTGCTCTACACTTGGATGAAACCAATTATGTACAGGGTATGAATCAGCTCTTGGCACTTTGGTAATGTATATACAAAAAAGACATGGTCACCAGAGTTTGATCCATTTATCACTGAAGTGCTCTGCTCTAGGACAAGAGGTTTATGTAGGTAATTATATTGTGAATTGGAATGTACGGTAGAAAAAAAATGTTTATTGGGATTAATATCAATGAATTAAGTTTTGTGGACAGCAAACAGAAAAATTATACATATAACTACATGCTATTTTGGTCATGCTAATGATGTTGGTTAACAAAAGATTGGCTTGTCTTCTGGTATCTTTTAATGAATTAGCCATTTTATAAGTCTTTGCTTCCAATTTACTTTCAATTGGTAGCCTGATTGGATGGCAAACTTTAATTAAACGGATAACGGGCACAGGAATTATACAGAGCACTATTCTACTGTGGCGTAGTAGCAGTGAGAGCTTCAATTACTGGCGCTCTCGGAATCTAAGTTTGCCCGTGTCTGTAGTGAGATATTACTGATAATTAATGGGATTGCTCTGAGGAATGAAATGTTACATGTACAATGTCTAGAATATTACAATATGAAATTTCCTGGTGAGGAGGATATTTATATCTATTTATAGATGTATGGACATTTATTCATATATTTTATTTATTATTCATTCATTCATTCATGTATTTCTTTTCTGAATTTTCTTTTGTTAAATTTCTAGAAAACAATCATTATGAGTTTGTACTTAGGTTCCAATTCAAGTTTAGTAACAAAGTGTTTTAATTGTTTTACTTTTGTCTCTCCCTCCTTATCCTGAAATATCAGCTTCTAATCACATTAAGTATTTAATGCTCTTATACATAAATATTTTCTCAATAAAATATTATTATTGTTTGAACATTTTTGAAGCCTAATTATTTTAAATCTTCTTTGTATCTTTGCCTTGGTTAGGTTTCTCATTTAAAAACAAAACAAAAGAAAACAAAAAAAAATACACATCTTCATATTTTGGGCTTTAAACAAACTCTTTGTCTTTGGATAGAAAAACTTAGCTCATTGTTTCTGATTACCCAAACATGATAGTTTAGGACTGTACTGAGGTGTTCTAAATTGATTATATCAACCATTTTAAATGATGATTCCCATGACATGTTTTTTGGGCATCTGTGTTAAAATTAGGGATCTTTAATAGCCTGAATTATAATTTTTGTAATGTTTTTTTTATTTTTGAGAGAGAGAGACAGAGCACAAGTGGGAAAAGGGACAGAGAGAGGGAGACACAAGAATCTGAAGCAGACTCCAGGCTCTGAGCTGACAACACAGTGCCAGATGAGGGGCTCCACCTGGGCTCAAACTCACAGACCGTGAGATCATAACCTGAGCCAAAGTCGGACACTGAGCCACCCAAAACCTGAATTTTAAAGCAATTTTTCTGTTGTCCTCCTGGAAACTGATTTGTGATAACACCCTCAATGGCAGCTTGAGTAATTCTGGACTGAGATCATCCAGACAAGATTCCACAGGAGGGAATGGCATTAATGATATGTGTCCTAACCCAAAGTGACTCTTCCCTGGGTCCTATTGTGCTGCATGTCAGCCATATCAGCATTTGCATATCCACGTGATATTTAAAATAAAATAAAAAAAACCTTATCTGTTTGTTAGGTTCTTTTCTTTTAATGAACAAACTCCACCTTCAGCCTGTCCGTAGTTTATGGAGACACAGGGTTCTAACTACATCAGGTGCAATAATAGTATCATTATTGTCATTCTTAGATGATAATGATATATTTGAATCCACTGCAAAAATTGCACATAAATCATTTACAGAAATATCAGAGAACACCTGTACCTGGAAAACATGAATGTTTATGGTGATAAGGTGACTGACCTAAGTTACTGAACATTTATTGGCTACAAATTTTGTATGATTGGAATAGAATTCTAGTTCTATGCTTATTATTTAAAAAAAAGTTTGTTGTTTTAATGTTTCCTATCTTTAATGGCTGCTTGCCTTTTCTCCTTTCATGCTCCTTCTTTCCCTGTCAGTCTTTCTCTTTCTTTTGCCTTTACCTCCTTAAGTTTAGGAAATATACCAATATTTCCATTTCATCAGCATATAGATGACCTTTAACATCCAGAATTAAAAGTAAATTATGAATTATTATAATCACATATCAAATCACCATCTTCTTGAAATGTTATTGATCAATCTATACCTTTGCTATCACCACAACTTTGCATCAGCCCGATCTGTGCTTCCCATCTCTTAGATTTATTTTCAGATAATTTGGAATATTTATTTGCTAACTATTCATTACCACACATACTTAATTTTTCCTGCTTCAAAAATTTTTATTTAATATGTTTACATTATATATGTATATATTGTTATAATTATTTTTATATTTTGCTATAAAAGTTCTACAATATTAATTGATACCATTATTTAAAGTACTAATCCCCAATTCAATACTTTTTTGTTTCAATTTTTTAATCTTTATAGAAAATATATAGTTGTATATCCTCTGAGCCACGGTATAACCAAAATTGTCTTTCCTTTTTTCTTTTCTTTTTTTTCCTGATAGACAAATTATTTCTTGCCTGGGCATATTGGACACATCTGTTGCTTGTTTTTTTCTATTAGTAATCTCTAGTGATTGTTCCATTGTCTTCTTGCTAGAAGTTATTCATACGAGAATCTCTATCTTGTTGATTTTCTTTCCCTTTAAAGCTATCTTTATACAAGAGTTTTTTAGGGGGAAAAAAGGTCTTGGGTTTCATATTACAGATATACAAATATCCAAATTGACATATATTTATAAATGTGACCCTGAGTAGATTGATGTTACTACTTGGCACATATTATTTTTCCACTGAGGTGTTCCTTTATGGGAAACCTTTATACCTTTCCATTCTACTGATGTCCTGTTAGCCATGTAGCTTGCTTTGGTCAATGAAATATATGTGAATGAGATCATTTCAACCACAAGTCAAGCTTACTCACCAAATCTCTTTTCCCTTTGATATGAGCCTGGGTATCTTACAAGCAGAGGCTGTTGTTTTAGTCTCAGTCCAAGTGCGGAGGACAGAGAGCAGGGCAGCAAGCCAACGTGTTATGGAGAACAACAAATACAAATAATATTGGAAATAATTTTCATATTTTGTCATGAGCATATTATATGTTAATTGTATGTTTATGCATACGAATATGCACATTCACCCATTCCACACAAGCCACACACACACATTAAAAATCATGCATACATATGCATATGTGTATGTATAGGTATTCACAAATATGTTTCAATGCATATAGAAATTATATATATATATATATGATTTTCATTACTGCTTTGATAAAAGTAATCAAGTACACCCACCATCTGCATCTTGCATTTATCACTTGCTCTTTAAAAATTCTTCCAAATCAACTGCATAGTATTGATTTTAAACTCCTCTATGTCCTATGCTTTATAAATAGATTTTGATGGAAAAGAATCAAGGTAATACATCATAAGTCAACAGAAAAGTAATAGGTTAAGTTCCCCCCCCCCCTGGAAGCTTAAAATGTGATTTCCTGCATGTTAGAGAAGATTATGTGTGTGGGTCTCACATTCTTTTGTCTTATGAATTCAATAAACTCGTCTTGATCTGCTCCTTTTTCTCCCTCTGAAAATCTACTTTACATCACTCTAACTTTTGAATTTCCACTTGCTTATTTTTTTCTCCTTTTCATTACCCAGAACATTCATTTGGTCCTTAAAGTGACTGTTTTATTTTTTGATTTATTCTTTGAAAAATAAAAGGGAAAATCATTTTTCTTTGCTGTAGTTCTCAGTGTCAATTTTGATCTCTAAGTTCATCTCCAAATGGATTATCATTTTTTTAAGTATCTATCTTTTTCTTTTTTGGCTTTTCCTGATATGACTCACTGGCCTTTTCTGCCTAAGTCCATAAAAATTTGAGGTTTATTACTTTGGCTCCATTCTCTAAGCAGAAACAAGCCTCCTTTTCTGTGATGAGTCCTCTACTTTTGCTCAGTTCCAGTGAGTCAAAAAGCCCTTATTTTGGTGGCCCTCCCAGTGACTCAGAGGAACCCGAAGCCACATGCAAACATCCCATGTTCCAGTGGATGCCTTGTCTCATTGTCTTGTTGTTATTCCAAGAAGGCGATGGAAAAGAGTGCTAGGTATATGCATTCCAAACACTGTACTCCTCTTAAGTGACTCTCATATGATTGTTTAAGTGTATACATGCATTCTGAGATATGCAGACAGTACCATACAGTCAGAAAATAATATTGCAGGGTGACAACTAGAAATTACTCCAGGCTACCATGTAATTTTCTAATTGAGAAAACGGGATGCTTTAAGTATCTTTTCCAAAGATGCAGAGAAGGTTAGGAGTAAAATAAGGAAACTCAATGGTGTGGCCCTAGCTGGTTGGCATGTCTGACCCAAGGTAAGATAAATGTTTTCACAAAGCCTGCAAAACAGATTTGATTCCTTTTAACTGTTTCTGTTTAACTTATTTGATATTTAGAGTTTTGCTCTCAGCTTATGATCTCTGTCTCTACTTGGACTTGTCACCACTTATCCTAAAGCTGGGGTTCATATTTGTCACCTATCCAACCCTATCCTCTTGTTTCCTTCTTTGTCTTGCACTCCTATATGTCAAATATTTTTATGAATTAATATAAAACCTCATCTTTAAAATAATTAAATCATTGACATTCCTATGGTGATAATTTTCTCTATATTATTTTTGAGGGGATAATCCAGTGCCTCTTATTTTCCTGTCTCTTATCATCCTCTGAGGTTAAATTTTTACATTAGTTATTAAAATCACCCAACACTTGGGTGGCTCTTTCAGTTAAACATCTGCCTCTTGGTTTCAGCTTGGGTCATGATCTCAGTTTCATGAGTTCAAGCCCTGTGTACGAGGTCTGTACTAACAGTGCCAAGCCTGGTTGGGATTCTCTCCCCCGCCTTCCCTCTGTTCCTTCCCTTCTTGTGCTGTCTTTATCTCTCTCAAAATAAATAAATAAACTTAAAAAAATAAAATCAACATATGTACTGACACAAGTCTATACTCTAACACCTATGGGTGCCCTGCTTGTACAGCCCTGATACTCTTGGCAACTATGTCTTCTTACTGCAAACACCTGTGTCTCTTTCCGGGGCTTTTTTCCAGGCTGCTGGAAGGTCAGGCTAAGGATGCTGGGTGCTAGTGCTCCTGAGAGCAGCTCTCTCCTATGGCAGAATTGAGTTGGTAGATTAACAATCCCAGGTTTTGCATTCTTTGGTGGAGTGACTCTGAGGCCTATTTTGAACCATCTCCTAGAAGTCCCCAGCCCTGTGGAGACCACAATGTCTTGATTGGTCACCTCTTCATCAAATCCCTTACATTGACTTATTTCTCTTCTCTCCCTCACTCTTAACTGTACCTTCCTGATGTTTTCTTGGATCTCTTTCCAAATAAATAACTCAATTTAAAAATCCTTGTCTCAAGGGCCGCCTGGGTAGCTCAGTCAGTTAAGCATCTGACTTCGGCTCAGGTCATGATCTCTCAGTTCGGGGGTTGGAGCCCCACATTGGGCTCTGCACTGACAGCTCAGAGCCTGAAGCCTGCTTCGGATTCTGTGTCTTCATCTCTTTCTGCCCCTCCCTTACTTGTGCTCTGTCTCTCTGTCTCCCTGAAGAATAAACATTAAAAAAATTTAAAAATCCTTGTCTCAAGATAACTTAGGCAAAGTCAAACCTTAGACATATGTGCACAAATATACTCACAGCACACACATACAAACATACACATAAATACAAGAAACATAGTTGTCTAATGGCCTAAGAGCTTCAGCCAGATTTCAGAATTGAAAGAAATTAGAATATTCCCAATATCTCCATTCTAAACAATTGTATTTAAACAATTATGTCAATTTTATAATATCTGAGAGTTTTAAAAATGTCAACTTAGCAAGTTTGATTTTGGTGTGCTGTTAGAAATTAGATGCTTCAGCTAGGTAAGTATTTAATTCTATTGTGTGTTTTAAAGCAGAGAACGTCCAATAATATTGGTATTGTGAGATTATACAGGAGAATTGCTATTCCATGGTCGTTCTCTGTTGCCGAACGGTTATTGCGCAGTGAAGAAGGAGTTTCAGAAACAAATGCTTTCTCAAAAAAAGTGGACAGTTCTTGATTATTTTTTAAGCCTTCCATTTGAAAATGTTATATTTCACTTTGATGTGATGACAATAAATCACTCTAGACAGCTGAAACTATTATTAACACTTAAAAAATAAAAGTGCTTGGATGATGTGCAAAGTCAGATACCATGTCCCATGTCCTGTGAATACATATGAAAATCTGTCTAGAAAAATATTTTAGATAAAGTATTAAGTAATTATTCAGCAATCCATATTAATTAAGTGGTCGATAGTTATTTGAACTTTAATTTCATATTAGCTTACAGGGCGCCTGGGTGGCTCAATAGGTTAAGCATCCAACTTCAGCTCAGGTCATGATCTCGCGGTTTGTGAATTCGAGCCCCACCTCAGGCTCTGTGCTGATGGATTAGAGCCTGGAACCTGCTTCAGATTCTGTGTCTCCCCCTCTCTCTGCCCTTCCCCTGTTCATGCTCTGTCTGTCCCTCTCTGTCTCTCAATAATAAATAAACATTAATTTTTTTTTTAATTTCAGATGCCTGGGTGTCTCAAGTAGTTGGGCGACCTACTTTCGCTCAGGTCATGATCTCATGGTCTGTGCATTCGAGCCCCCCGTCAGGCTATGTGGTGACAGCTCAGAGCCTGGACCCTGCTTCAGATTATGTGTCTCCCTCTCTCTTTTCCTCCCTCACTTATGTTCTATCAAAAATAAATAAACATTATTTTTTTTAATTTTTAATTTCATATAGCTTATTCATAGCCCTTACTTTTCATTTTATCCTTATGATGTGATATGTGTGAAAGCTAAAGTAGTAAAGAAATGCATCTAATCAGGGATCTAACATGGCGCAAATCATTTCACTCTTTCTGTGCATTCTTTTTTGAGCCAGTAAACTTTTGATAGAGAAAAGCATTTGTCATGTCTCTAACATCCTTGTATTAACTCTATCTTTAATTTCTGTGCATTGAACACAAATTGCTGACAAAACTATCACCTTCTCCCAGTTGTATATCAAATACTAAGTAAAGCTGAAAGTATGACTCCTCCATGATCTAATAGTCGACCACTAGTTACAATTAGTTCTTAATATTTTTTGTCCTTGTTTTCTAAATCTTTTTACTTTTTATGGTTGTATCATTTTTTTAGTTTATATAGATTCCTTTTTGTGAAATGGCCTAACAGTTTTAGCCATGATGTTTTAAATCATAACAAAAAATATTCAGCCAGGTTTTTGTGGCATTTGAGTTTCTTTCCAAATTATATGCAATGCCTTTAAGATAGCCATCTGGTTTGTAATACTGAGTAGTAATATGCCCTGATGAGAAATTTTCTACATTTCTACTAAGCATCTAGAAAACTGCAATTAAAGGTTATCTCTCTTAACACTGACATATGAGAAAGCCAATTCATTATCCAACTCTCAGAAAAATATACACCAAGTTAAAAAGTGGCTGGAGATACAGTGAATAAAAAAGAAAGGTGATGTACTTGTGTTTTGGCTTCTGAAACAGAGTAGTCCTATCTCTGTGAAAGAACATAGGAGAACACCCATTCCTTTCCACTTCCTTCTTTCTTTACGCTGACAAGAACACCAGACAACCACTCATCAATGTCAGAAGAGTTGCATTTAAGGCAGCCAGTGAAATATTTAGGTATGCTTCTTATATTATAAATACCCGTAAAACAAAAGGAAAGAAACAGGTCAAGGGATTAAGAGTGCTGTTATAATAAGCACTGAGTAGTGTATAGAATGGTTGAATTGTTATACTGTACACCTGAAACTAATATAACATTGTATGGTAATTATACTTAAATTAAAAAATAATTAGTTAATTTTAAAAGAAATCAATAGTCCTAGAAAATGAAGCAAATGAAAAAGGCAACTTAGTTTTTATTTCAGGAAAACCTATATAAAGAGGTTAAAGAGAGAGAGAGAGAGAGAGAGAGACTATGTCATCATAATATATTCTTAGCTCAATGTAAACATGACATGCATAGTCGTAAGTTAAACATTGGCTCTTGATTTAACCCAAAAATGGTGACATAACTTGGAATGAAGGATAGAGACATGAGGGGAGAGAAGGCACCCTAGTGTCAGGCATGAAGACAGCCATGATACATTAGATGCTGAGTTCCTTGATGAAGACCCAATAAAGAAATAGATTCCAATGAAGGAACAAACAATGAAAGAGGTGATTATTAAACAGTTAATAGAACTTGTCCTTAAAAGAAGTGCATAAAAGGCTGCAGTTCATTTGAGAAACTGCCATGTAATAGTGGGGGGTGGGGGGAGCGAGTTCTGTTTGTGTGTGCAATATAGATGAGAGGTGTCACTTCTCTGATAACAAGCCAGAAAATCCACAAAGCTGCAGCCCATCTTGAACCCACCAGAAAGCTGAGATGCAAAGCAACTGAATTCTGAAGAGTGAAGAGCCCCTCTGAGGACAGAGGGGACACGGGAACTGTGTGGATCCCCCTCTAGGCTGAATGGGCTAGCCTCTAGGTTTAGAATAATGGGGGGGGGGCTCCTGACACAAGGAGAGATTGCACTCATTCAGAGGCTTTTATCCACAGAGCCTGGGAACTCTCTCCAGCTCTGGTTTTGACACTGAAACGTTCTCTTTAAAAAACAAAGCAAACAAAAGAAAATGTAGAGATGGGAATCATCAGTCGTACATTGAAATTTGGGTTCTAATCTTTACAAACACACTGAGAGAGTTGGGGAGAGATTGATGGTTGTTTAAATGATGGAGCTAGGAACAAACATTGATGTTCTGTAATCTTTTATACAATCTATCAATTCACGTAACTAAGAACTAGTCAGTGGTGGGAAGTACGAAGAAGGACCTCATATTGTAAAAATAGAGATGCTCATAATCATACCACTCATATGTGACTGAAATGAAACTATTTCAAATTTAGAAATGCATGTCTTCTCCCTGCCAGAACCAATTTTAGTTCATTTAATAATACAAACGCTGAGCCAGAAATTCCAGGATTCCAAGCGACCCCGAGAACATTTAGTGTTGTTCTACTGAGTGTTCTTACATAAAATACCCTGTCATCATATTAGGGTGCTGCTTCAGTGGCTTCTGGCCTTTGCCTAGGAGATTTCCATCCTCTTTTTGAGACTGAATTATTTTTCTGTCAGATCAGAAGTGAACCTCTCTCCCAACAGTTCATGGGGTAGACACGAAACGTTTGCAGTAACTGCCCACCAGCTACCACACGTGTCTGTCTTCCCACCTTCTTCCAAACCTCTCTAAAGGAAAAGTGATTGGCAGTGATCAGAATCAATAATAACTCCATTACCCATTCGCAGAAGATTAAATAAGCTGCATCTTCTGTGTTATATAGAATCAGCGTTCAACAACAAGCTAGCATGATTTTTATACAGTGATTTCTCACAGAAAAATAAAAGCATTTCATGTTCAATTTATCACAATAATTTGAGATTCGCATATTGAAGAAAGCTACAGGTGGGTCTTTCTAGGACTTAACCTGAAATTAATAATGAGGAGTGGTTGTGATTTCTCAGTCCCAGCGTTTTCAGAGACTGGGGAAAAGCCATCAACTGTGTTCTGAATGACAAGATTTCTAGCCTATGAAAAAAAGACTTAAAAAAGGCTTTCGGAAATAAATTTTATCATTGCTCTCTTCACACATATATCCACATTCATTAATATTTTAAGCAGGTCTAATGCAAAATATAACATATGCCTGAGATTCCAGATAGATAATGCCGGTGTATAAAACACAAAACAACTGCAGAAAATCTCTAACAGACTCAGGACATAAGATGTTTATTATTTATTTTTAAGCATTTTAAGAAATGTCCCTGCATTAGGTACACTGTTTAAGAATGCAGAAAATGATAGTAAACATATAAAGTACTTGTCAGTTCTTTAAATAATATCAGTGTTACTTAGAAAAGTAACATGAATTTAATAGAAGGTATGGAAATAAAATGTCAATTTTATTTTAAACACAAAGAACTGTTTGGATAAATTAAGAGGCAGCCAAGGCTTTGAATAGTTAGACAAACCTCAAAGAAGTATATCCTTCTCAAAATACCATATAGGGATGTATGGTTACATTTTAAGTCCTAACTGGAGGCAGGGAGAGTTAGAGTAATTCTAAACTTTATCTGAAAAAATGTAATTTGTCAAAATGTCAGTTCTTACCAACTTGATCTATAGGTCCAATGTCATTCCAATCAAAATCTCAGCAAGTTATTTTGTGGATATTGATAAAAATGATTATAAAATTAACACAGAGAGGCAGATCCAGAATAGCCAACACAATACTGAAGGAGGAAAACAAAGTCAGAGAACTGACTCTATCCAAATTCAAGACTTACTATAAAGCTACAGTAATCAAGACAGTGTGGTGTTTGTGAAAGACTACACAGATCAATGCAACACAACAAAAGAGCCCAGTAACAGACTTTTGATAATGGAGCAAAGGCAGTACGATGGGAAAGTTAATCTTTTCATCAAATGGTGCTGGAATACCTAAGCATCCACACGCAAATAAAAATGAATCTAACCAGGGACACCTGGGTGGCTCAGTCAGTTAGGCGTCTGACTCTTGGTTGAGGCTCAAGTCATAATCTCAAGGTTTTGTGAGTTCGAGCCCCGTGTTGAGAGTGTGGAGCCTGCTTGAGATTCTCTTTCTCCCTCTCTCTTTGCACCTCCTCTGCTGTCTCTCTGTCTGTATCTCAGAGTAACTTAAGAAAAATAAATAAATAAATAAAAATTTTGTTTGTAAATGAATGTACAATCTAAACCTTTAATATCTATAAAATCTTATATTAACAACGATTATGAGATGAATGGTACATGCTTGTACATACACATATGTGAAGATATATAGTTATATTATTGTTTTGAAAAAACAGACACAAAAACAAATTTTGCCCTTTATTATTCTACTTTTGCCTAGCAGTATCAATGATAGCCAATTTGTTGAAAGAGCCCAAATGTCCATTGACTGATGAATGGATAAAGAGGTGATATATATATATATATATATATATATATGAAATGGAATATTATACATATACAATACACATACATATACAATATACATATAAATATGAAATGGAATATTACTCAGCCATCAAAGAAGAATGAAATCTTGCCATTTGCAATGATGTGGATGGAACTAGAGGGTATTATGCTAAGCGAAATAAGTCAGTCAGAGAAAGACAAATACCATATGATTTCACTCATATGTGGAATTTTAGAAACAAAACTCATGAACATAGGGGAAGGGAAAAAATAAAATAAGATGAAAACAGAGATAGAGGCAAACCATAAGAAACTCTAAGTGTTGCTGGAGGGGAGGTTGGTGGGGGGATGGGCTACATGGGAGATGGGCATTAAGTAGGGGCACTTGTGATGAGCACTGGGTGTTAATATGTAAGTGATGAATCACTGACTTCTACTCCTGAAACCAAAACTACACTATATGTTAACTAACTTGTTAAATAAACTCTTGGAAGAAAAATATGGTATGGCCTTCCATAGTTCTCTATGGGCCTCTCCTTTTCCCTAAATTCCCAGAAAATAATAAATTCCCAACACAGTGGTAAACAAAGTTAATGTCATTCTCTTTCTATTTATTCTCCATTCTTTCTTTTGCATACCATTGCAATTTCCCAATTAATAGGAGCCTGGCAGTTCTAGAACCATGGAAAGAACACATATTTTGAAAGTCGTCATTGTTGTTGCTTTAACCCTTAATTTCTAGTTTCCAACTTTTTAAAACCATAAATCAACAAATGGTCCATGATATTTTTGAATCTATAGTTAGAAGGGAGAAATAATTTAGTGTCATATTTTGGCAGAGAACAAAATTTCCTTTCAAAAATACTTAAAAGTGAATATAACTATTTCTCCTATTTTTAAACATTTATCAAATTGAAAAAAGAAAGTAAAATGAAAAGAAAAATATCTTTACTTCAAGGACACGTCTAATATTTTGATACATATATTGGGTATGTCATCTTCCAAATACTGATCTACAGTTCTGGCATCCTTCTAAATCCCTAGCCCTTCATTTTTGACTTTAAGCTTAAATTCAGAAAGTCTGAAAAGGAATACAATCCTTGCATTTTAAATTGTATTTCTCTTCTACATCTCCTATGTCAGTGGTTTTCAAATCTCACAGACATTGACCAGCAGGTACTCTGAATAAATATTTTCACAGTGAGACTCGGAAAACTGCATTTTAACATACAGTTTAAGGGAGTGTTAATCGGATGATTCTTGTTCTTCTTTTTAGAAAAATTTCCCTTACTTATACTATACTCACTGACACTGATGATAGAAGCCAATTTCAAATTCCAGTCTTCCCCCACCCCCAAACATTTGGCCCTTTGACTTCATACTATCATTATCCATTTCTGGTTCATATAAAGGGTTTTGCCAACCTTATCTCTCATGGTGTCATTTTGCATAAGTAGTTTTGTTCATGCCATTCTCCTAATCAAAATCTTCCATTTTATTTCAGAAAATATGATAAGTAAATAACTATCATCAGAGTTACTAGACCTTCTATGGTTTGGCTGTATCCTTTTTGGAAAACATTGTTTTATTTCATGTGTATATAGCTCCAGCACTGAAATTTATTTAGGGGCTCAATTATGCTGGAAAATCCAAAATGGCTCATTGGCCTGGCTGGCAGTTGAAGCTAGCTGATAATGGAGAGCCATACTCATTGTCAAACTGACTGTCTACATGGGGTGTCTCTGTATGGCTTGGGCTCCTCACAGTATGGCTGCTCTATTCAATGGAGAAGGGAATAGAAGCTGCCATTAAAGACGCTGTGCAGGACTGGCAAAGCAGTTGTTGGTAAAACATTTACAGGGATCAGATTCAAAAGGCTAGGGACAGAGAGGCCATCTCTTGACAGGAAAGGTGGCAAAGTCACACTGAAGAAGAGCATGTGATATAGAAATATAATCTTCCTCAGACTTACTTCTGGCTGCAGCAATTTTTATCACCCTCACATACAATATAGTCTCACCCATCTCCCAAAACCCCTAAACTCTCATCCTATTTTCAATGGTTTGAATGTATCCCTCCACACACCCCAACATCCCAATTCATGTATTGAAACCTAATGCCCAATGTAATTGTTTTAAGTGTAAGAACTTTCGAGGATAAATCCCTTATAAATGGGATTAGTTTTCTTGTAAAAGAGACCTTACAGAGTTCCCTATCCCTTCTGCATGTGAGAACACAACAAAAAGATGGTAATCTATGAACCAGAAAGTGGGTCCTTACCAGACACCAAATTTACTGGTGCCTTGATCTTGGATTTCCTAGTTTCCAGAACTATGAGGAATAAATGTTTGTTGTTTACAAACTATTCAGTCTATGATTTTTGTTATAGTAGTCCAACCAAATGAATTAAGTCTCTATTACAGCATCAACTCAAAGTCCAGAAATTTGAGATCTAAATCAGACACTGTTGTGGGTAAAGCTTCACTCAAATATGAGTCCTCAGAGTCTGGAGTTTTGTGGATGAAAGGAACAGTAATAAAGCTGGCTCCCCTCCAACATTCATGGTAAAGGGAAAGAGTAACTTTGATGAAGTTTTTGATTAGGGCCTAGTCCTGCTTTGTGGGAGTTTTCTTCATGGCTCTAAATTTTGTTCTTTGAGCTTTTATCTTAGCACTGACTCACTCTTCCTTTCAGCAAGAAGTGGCCTGTATTTATAGCTAGGTAGTTTTCTCAGTCTTCTTACTTGCAGAAGGTTGTGGATCCCAAACTTGCTTTTGATTTTGATCACCATTTGTAACTTCTGACCCAAGACGATGGCGCTTCTGTTACTAAAATTCTGTTTAAAACCGGGTTTCCTATGGATTGTTTGGTAGTAGGCTCTTTTAAACAAAAAGTCAAACCCTTAAATCTTTATAAATGAATTCCTCTCTACATTGGTCTGTTAACTCTGGTGTTGAGGGCAACCTCCTTAAGATTCTTGGGAATCTTTTTGGAGAGAATGTTAGGCACACCCATAAGAGTCTTCAGAAAACCCTTTTTCTATCAGAGAGAACCTAGAAAGCATGATGCCCTTACCATTCTTCAAAGAAAATTTGTCTAGTAAAGAAGGTTTACAAGGAACCACCTTATATCCTTTAGAGATCTTAGCCAAGTGTCTCACAGCTACACACTTGATTTTGAAATTATTCTAAGGTCGGGGCACCATGTGGCTCAGTCAGTTAAGCTTCTGACTTCAGCTCAGGTCATGATCTCATGGCACATGGGTTCAAGATCCAACTCGGGCTCTGTGCTGACAGCTTGGAGCCTGGAGCCTGCTTCAGAGTCTGTGTGTGTGTGTCTCTCTCTCTGCCACTCCCTTGCTTGTGCTCTGACTCTCTGTCTCTCAAAAACAAATAAACATTAAGAAAATTTTTAGAAATATAAATAAAATTATTCTGAGTCATGTTGTACACAACGACCCTGGATGTGAGCTTTTCCCTGAGATCATTTTTACATTAGAAACATTTAATTGGGTTGAACGACTCTGCTAGTCCCTCAATATGTCCTCTAAATTTTCATAAAATATTGAAAGCATTCATCTTCACTTTATCTCAATAAAGTATCTTGTCAGACACAGCAAACTAGTTGGCCTGAACAATCTGTTTAGACCAATTCACAGATGCATAAAGTTAAATGTTTCTTTGTCACATTGCTGCAGGCAATAGTTTTGCTAAATATTCTGGCACCACAAACATATGATCATCTCTCCAGCCTCCCACCTCAGTGGCCTTTTAGTTTCTCACAGTCTCCTTGGAGTCATTCTTGCTTCTGCTAATTGCCTAGGCCCTAGATTACTTTATGGCCCCATAGCAGCAACTTTCCACGGTGGATTATTCACATGGCTGGTTCTTAGTTGCTAGTTCCTTAGATGCTGTTATGGAGAATCCACATATAACCTTTTAAGTGATATGGTTTTCTCTGTATAGTTCCAGAGTTTTAAAAGGTAGGATGCAGAAATGCTGCTAAGGTAGTTAAGGTCTATGCCTGTACCTGACACTTTTACTGTATTACATTGGCCAAAGCACTTTCAGAACCTGCACAGATTCAAGACTGTGGAAAGATTGTTTCTAACGCTTAGCGAAGAAATTGTAAGATGACAATGCCAAAGAGCATGACGGATGAGAATTGGGGAGCAGTTGTACTTTGAAAACTCCGTCTTTCACACATCCTGCTTACAATGATCTTCCTACCTCGACTGCATGCCCATTCTCAAACTCCACTGCAAATATTAAGTATTTTGACTCAGTATTTACTAATGGCATATATTGCTTCCAGAACTCTGAATCATCTTGAATATAGCCGTCAAACAATCAAAAAGCTGCCATCCTGACATAACTAGCGATGTAACAGCACTGATCTTTACTCAGTTGTGATGTTTATTATGAAATCTAATTCTCCTTCAAGGTGTCCTTTTGTTTGTTTGTGTGCTTTTGTTGTGGCTTATTATGGAAAGTTTCTAGAGCCTTTTATTTATCCTTATCATTAGAGAATTTTCTCAATGGTTTTGGGAAAGAGTCTTTATAACTTGCTGTGCTGGGCAAAAACTGGTCCCTTGCTATCTGAAGACTTTGTAATTTTAGAAAATATCATTGAATTTCAGTGATGAGTTTCCTCTCTTCAATTTTTGTGTTTTTCTCTTTTAATAATACATGTAATGCAGTTGTCGAAATGTCAACATTGATCGATTATCTATAGCTCTTATCTTTTCTAACACTTTTAATCTTTGTCATTTGATTCTGTCTTGGAAAATTCTCTCACTATAGCTGCAAAAATTCTACTTTTTTAATACTGTTTTTCTATAACAGTTATATTTTTAGTCTGAATTTTCTTATGCCTCTAATTTTTTTACTTCTAGTTTTATTACTTCGTTTCCTCTCTTTTTTTTAAAAAATGTATTTTTCTTTTATATTTTAGGGTTTTTTTTTTCAGTTACCTGTTAATCTTTGATAGCCTTTTAATCATTAAGATTGAGAAAATCTTGATGCCACTGTTGGTCCATGGTCATGAACTTTTAGGTCAGCCTCTGGACAAGGGCAGCATTTCCCTGAATCGCTCCAGTGAAGACAAGGGCTTTAAAGAAAACAAATAAAATGTCTCTGTGACTATAAATTTTAAAATATTTTGTGCAAAAGTGAAGTGATAGTGAGCCAATTCTGAGTTTAAGTCTCAAAAGGCCTACACATGATTCTGCTGTCTGTCTTGTCGCTCTGTCCAACTACCATGAGGTCATGCTCAGGCCCAGCTACTAGTGAATGAGAGATCATATGGACAGTGTCGAGCCCTGCTGAACCACCCTATACTGGCTAGCCACCTGCCAAGCCCTAGATGACATGAACTAGAGTGGCGAAAACCAAAACAACCACCTGACTAAGTCCACCCCAAACTGCCAAATCACAGAATTTTGAGGTATGTAAATGACTATTGGTTTAAGACACAAAGTCTTCGAGAGCTTTATTTTGAAACAAGATTTAATCGATATAGTCCCCTCTACACCATCCACACCTTTGTGAATAAGCTCTGTAATTAAATCCTCATCAGATGATGTTTTAGTGTAAAATCAATGCCTTCCTGCTCCCTGACTGATATATTTGTGATTGGTCAAATGCTCAGGATATATCACACAAAATGCAGAGGGACCACTGTATCCCTCAACACAATTCATTTCCCTGTACCTAGGTCAATTGCTTCCTTTTCTGGATGGCAAATAGGAATTATTTTGACCTATTTAAGGTTTATTACTTGATATTCTCATTTTATACATCCAATGACTTTGACTTAATTCTCTGACTTTGATCAAATTTGGGTATATTGAGAGAACTGAACCTTCTAAATATGGCTAAGATTTAGTACCATGCAGTTATTGGAAATGACTCCCGTTATCCTTATGAGAACACACCCTGTCTCATCTTTCTATATTTGCAACAGAACATAGAGAAACCTAGCACAAATTTCATGGCACATCATAAGTCAGTAGTATTTTGTGTTATCTTTTAAAAGGGAAGAAGTAAATAATTCAGTTTACTACTATTCATTCGACATAGATACCAAGAGCAATCACTTATAATTTTACACAAATAAGAGGTTTAAAATGCAAATGTGGGTAGTATCAAATGTACATATGACATATTCTTAACTAAAATCACTCACTATTATTTATACGCTAATAACTGAAGAAAAATCATTTTGAGAGGATATTATCTTTTATTTCATTTCAAGGGTCCTACTCAATGGAAAACTCCTGTCTCCCAAAGTCAATTGAAAACCCTTCATAAAATACCATTTGGCTATTGAATAGTAAGAATCACATTGAAAGAAATTGCAAGATAGTTGTTCAAAACCTGACTCATCAGAATTTA
The DNA here is from genome assembly GCA_028646485.1 of Cryptoprocta ferox. Lineage (NCBI taxonomy): Eukaryota > Metazoa > Chordata > Mammalia > Carnivora > Eupleridae > Cryptoprocta > Cryptoprocta ferox. The sequence continues at coordinate 130,091,508 of CM053572.1, forward strand.
TATATGCAAAGATTTTATTGACCTCAGAGTCAATGGAACTTCAGGCAAAAATTTGCCTGAGCAAACACAGCTGAATCAGGACCCAAATGAATTAATTTAGTGCCGATCTGCAATATAGATTGGCAATCTTCCAGAATGAACATGTAAGTTGAAAGGAGTCTGGCTTCTAAATGTAAGACTGAACTGCTTGCTATTTCTCCTTAGCAATATAAAGAAAAGTATAACTCGATTGTTAAGGAAGGCAGAAATTCTCTGACATAAAATACCTTTATCCAATGATTAAATTAAACTCAATGCTTCAATTTTAGCTTAAGTTTTTGGTGTGGTGATGTTATTAAAGTATTTGGTTGGTTCCAAAAGGATATGAATTTAGAGATAGACCTACGGTTCTCAAAAGAAATAGGGAAGTAGAGAATAAAGCAGGGTTGTATTTATTGTAAGAGTAGTCAACATGTAAAACTGAGACAAGTGAAAATAGACCGGGCACAAGAAATGGCTGCAAGGTATTCTAGGTCACTGAGATATAGAAACTAATAGAACTAACATTTTTTGAGAAGTGGCTGTTTATCCACTGCCAGAGTCTAGAGAAGATGCACAGAAATGGCACCTGGAAAAGGAAAGGAAAAGAAAGAAGAAAAGGCAATCTGTCTTGGAAGCTAAAACAAGTCATAAATTTTCTCAGGATTTATTAGTTTATGACTCATTGAATATTCACATTGATCTTATTAATTAGGTGGCACTAATATCTCCAAATGAAAAATGAGGGAAATAAAGTAATAGAAATTAAGAAATTGCCCTAAGTTGTATAAGTGGTCAGTGTCAAAGTTAGGATTCAAACCCAGAGCATATGACCAAGGTGCTCATGTCTTAATGAGTATATAATAATTTCCCTCTCAAGCATATGCCTATATTTGGCAACTGGTAAATGAGAGTTGGGCCAAGAGCCAGACTAACTTTATATTAATGTTCTGAGTATTTAATATCATTTTCTAAATTTCATTACTCTAAGAAGAAACTGTTTTGTAAGTCATAAAGCATTAAATATCAGTTCTGAAGCTGTACCTTGTCTGCTAGAGAAGCCAGGAGAAAAAAATAATAATCTAGAAGAGAATTTCAAGTAAATATTCTAGTGATTTGAACCAGATGTGCTAGTAAACATGTTAATGGTATTAATAGCAGAAAGAAGATCTCGAGCAATAAAATGGCTTTATCAGGATATAGCTCATATATCCATATTGTAAACAAACATAGAATTTGTAGATTTATGGGATATAGCTGGATAGAGGATGAGGGGTAGTCGGATATCTGTGTGTTTAAGGAGTATAAAACATAGATATTCCAACATTAAAAGGTCTCCTTTGTGATTAACGTTCCACATACATTACTGTTATTCTAAAACCAAAATGTGATCTGAAGCAGGAAAAAAAAGAGAGAGAGACAAGTTTGGAAGTTCCCAGAGGTTTCTCACTTCTCAATGAATATGATGATTTGTCTCTTCATTTTGCACAACTTCTATATCATTAGTAACATTTGTGATTGGGTAACATCCTCTTGATTCATTTAATTCATTTTAGTAATTCAACCCATTGTCCTAACAGTTGGCAGCAAGAGAATTGTCTTTTAGAACTACAAATCATAATATCTAAGACGGTATTCAGTTAAACAAAAAAAAAAAAAAAAAAAAAAAGAGAGAGAGAGAGATGGGGGAGGTAATAAAGGTAAGTGGCAATAATTTGATGTCTATATAATTCTCTATGCATGTTTATATGAAGGGTGAAAAACGAGGCAAGTTAAAAGAGAATGTATTACCAGTGTGATTTGTAGGAAACTGACATATCTAAGAGAATTTGCTAAGTGAATAAACAGAGAATATCAAATAAAAGGAAAGTGAGCAAACATAATTTTGATGGCTTTGGTTAGAAGCTCTTTTGGAATCTAGAAGGAAAGTAATTAAAATTGATTTCTCCTATTACTGTAAATCCTTCTAATGCCATCACTGTACTGTGTAACAAAGGATCTGTAGGTTTAGAGATATAATTAAATAAAAAAACCAGATGACAAAATATGTAATATGCCTGATTTGAAACTCCTCACATGGTTTTGTAATGGCAGAAACTAAATTAGCCAGAGAGGGAGATATACTTACTCTTTAAAAACTAGATAATTAAATGCCTTCATTGATACATATAAGATGTATCAAATTACTTGATGAAAAGAGCAAAAGAAAAACTGATCTAAGAAAATATCAAAGATCACTGTAGGAGTATGGGTGTGATTAACATGTTTTGCAGCGGATTTACTCTGGTATTGTCTAGGTGTTAATGGGTTATCCCTTTGCAGAAAATGTTGAAAGACAAGTTGTGAAAAGATGTATGAGAAATATCAGGCAAGGGAATATTCGCCATGATGACAGGTTGGATTGGAAAGGAAAAGAGTGACGAATAGTCCTAAAATGACTTTATCCCTTCTGGAACACAGGGAGATGAAGGATCTTCAGTTCTCTTGTGAACTAAAAATGACTTAGTTCTATGTTGTTGGAAACACTGCGAACTACATAATGGTGTTTTACAGAGGAAAGAGAAATGCTTATCTACAAAATATGTCAGGAGGCTACACCAGTTCTCCACTGTGCATCATAAACCTGGAATCTGTAGGCATAGTTGTGAGGCAAAGCTGCCAGAGAATGGAAGTCAGATCAGGAAGGGACACAGATGTGTCAGAACAGAAGTGGCTCCAGTAAGAACCATGTTGCTCCACGTATGGCCCCAATTCTTACTTGTCACTTCAAAATGGAAACATATTCTAATTTATAAGAAAAGCAATACCTTGTTAACCACGTCCGATCCTTTCCTCCTCCCTTATTAAAAATATATAATTTTGTCCACATCTGATGTTCACTTGCATATATTACAAATCTATATTTTTTCTTTTTGTTTTCTTTAAACTTTTGTATATCCGCCTAAGTATGACATTACATAATGTAAAATTTAAATTATTCAATCAATAATCTCTTCCTGTTCCTTTATACTTTTGATCATTATATACTGGGGCAAGCAACTTCCAACCGCTGTAACTATTTCTTCTGGTTTTATTTCCATATTCTAAGCAATATGATCATATGGTTATTTTTACATATTATCTTTTGACATAACTATGGAAGAAGAATATCTTGCTCCTTCTCCAGGTTCTCTACCCTCACCTCACATATCATATAAATCTTATCCTAAGAGACAAATAAATTAATTTTTGATTAGGGCAATATATTTCTTGTAGTAGGTAAATTACTTACAGTTTAACATGTATAACACAATGATTAAATTTTCTCACACATTTCACATTATTTAGCATGAATAATTTCATTGCTTTTCATCATTTTGTTCCTATGTACTGATCACCAATATTTTCTCCAGGGCATTATTTTAGTACACTCGGAAACCTTTTTTCTTTTTTTCCGGGAGAAATCTCTCCTGGAATCCTGCCTCCATCCATTTTATTCTGGACTCAACCCAGTTCTCATCCTTAACCTTCCCTCTACCACCCACCTGTAAACTGTCCTCATTTTGATTTGATTTCAGATGAACACATGTCCTTTCATGATCTCCTAAGAAAGGGGATATTGGAGGTAAAATTGTTGAAATATTTTGACTTTACCTCTGACTTTTGAAATCAGATAGGTTATGGATTTCATATTTCTCTTTTTTTTTCAGAAATTTTGCAGGATTATATTTTACTTCCTTTTTAGGACAGTTGCTAGTATTGAAACATTCAATGAAAGTCTAATTCCCAAATATATGTGTTTTCCCCCTTTCTGGAAGGTTTTAATACTTATTATTTTTCTTATTATCTCCATTTCTGAACAGTGTACTTCACAGTAAATCTTTTATTCTATATGTGTTTTATTCAAGAAATCCATATGCTTTGAGTATAAGACACTTGATTGTCTTAGTATCATCATCATGTTTACACCTATATTTTCTCTCATTTGTCTTCTGGGAAATCCTTCCAGTCTTTAGTAGACGTACTTCACTAATCTTCTACATCTCCTATTTTTCTGATATATTCTAACCTTTTTAAAAACATCTCTGACATATTTATTTGAAGTTTCTTCCACACGTAGTTTTTGAACATCAACTAACATGTATATTTAATTGCTGAAGAAATATTCTCCATACCTAAAATTTGTAGCATAATTTGTAAATGCAATAACACTAATTTTTCTGAAGATATTTATAAAGTAATCAGATTTTAAATATATTTTCAAAAAATAAAAATAAATAAAAATAAGAAAAAAATAATGTGTTCACTATCTCACATTTTAATTTTGAAATACTTCCTGACCTCTAGTTACTTCCCAACCTATTCAATTAAACCAAATTTTCCAATTATATCTCATTTAGATAATATCTTTTCATTATGCTACTTTCTCAATAGTACTCAAGACATCCCTCACCTTTAAAAAGAAGTTTAAAATTCTTATCTTAAAATTAAATAGACTTAATTTTTCCTTCATAAACATACTCCCTTTAGCCTTGCATAAAAAATTTTCTGATTTTAAATATTAATTGATTGTTATATATACATATATATTTATAAAATATACATATTAGAATTACTTATACACATATATAATTATATAAAATACATATAAATATATATAATCTATTGTTATTGCAACATTTTTGGTTATTTTAAATATCAGTAATGGCATGTATCTGAACAATAAACAATTAATGTTAAGTTATAGTTTTATTTATGCATAGAATTATAACCATGAAAAAAATTAATGACAACATCAACAAATATATACTATCGCTATTGCAGAAATAATTGAGAATGCTAAATGTAATAAAAATGGAAATAGATATTTTCTTTATCATTTATCACATATTGTTAGTTTTATTTCATATTTTAATAACAAGAAGAGAGAAAAGAATGTAAAAGAGAGAAAGAACAGTGAGTTGAAAATTTTGTTGACCCTGATGTCTACTAAGTTGTCTTGTTCTGGGCAAAATGGATGTTCATCAGGTAGAAAAGACAGTTGCTATAAATCAAATCCTGTCAACATTAAGCTCTGGATGTCAGATCATGTTTATCAGACATGGTTACAGACCAAAGCCTGTATTGTAGGTTAATAAAAAATTCAGTGAAATATTTTACACAGAGAGAGATCTTAAAAATGAATAGGCTGCTAAACTAAGAACACTTGGATTCCCTTTGACAGAGATGTGTAAGCATTTTGTCTACTTCCAGGGCCTCTTCTTGTATGAAGTATTTTCTTCTTTCCTGTAGGCAACTCTTTTGTTGTTTTCTTATTTACCTGTTTTTCTCCGGAGACTTTATTTTTTATGTTGTTTTTTGTAGGTGTAGGTGTATCTGTCAGCGAATCTTTGTGTATAATGTAAATAGCACATATATTTCATATATATTATATTATACGCAAAATCTGCATACACACACACACATATAATATCAAACAATTGTAATACCAAAAGTTCAGCAATAACAGAAGTCAAACCAATGAATCAGTGAAGTTGTAATTAGTAAAAGTTTATTGAACACACTGCCCAAGACAGTTTGCAAACCAGGAGCACTCAAACCAAAACATGGAATTTGGCTCAGGGATTTATTATTATAAAGCAGCTCATGTAGTGAGAAAGCAGTGACTGTTTATTCTTCACAGTGACTGGTTATAAAATTAGAATTCTCTTAAAGGATAGGGATTGTTTAGTGGTTACCTCATATCAACCTTGGAAAATAGTTCAAGTTCTGCTTATGATTTCCAGAGGCACAAGCAAGAAGTGACCCTGGTGAAGTCAGTCTTGCAAAATAAACTCAATTAAGTTTTGCTCATATGACTGGACTGGTTTTGTTTGCTCAGGGAATTTTCAAGGCTGGTTGCCATTTGCTTTTTTATTTTAATAGTAACATGTTATTGTATCCATTAATAACATAATTTGTATATATGAATTATATATATAATGTGTACACACACAATAGAATTAAAAAATGTCATAAAAAATAACCAGTACCTAGAAATAAATTCATTCTAAAATGTGCAAAATCTCTGGAAGGAAAAATACCAAAAACTACCAAAAGCTACAAAACAATGTTTAGGCATAAAGAGGACCAAAACTAATTGGGGGATAAGTGTTCATATACTGAAAGATTCATTATTATTAAGTTTCAATGGTCCTCAGATTTATCTGTAGATTTAATGGACTTCCAATTAAAATGTCAGAAGGCTGTCCTCTCCCCCCTGCAGCTCTGAAATTATTTTATTCTAAAACTTCATGAAAAAGAAAAGGATCTAAAATAGCCAAAGTAATCCTAAATAATAATAATATAGATAATAATAATATAGATAATATAATATAGATAATAATATAGATAATATAATAATAATATAGATAATAATAATATAGAAATAATAATAATAATAAAGAAAGAACATATTTGGAGGATCCAACTCACCTGACCTAAAGAATTACAAAAAAAATAATAATCAAGATAGTATGATATTAATAGAAGAAACAAATGGATAAATGAAAGAGTATCGAGCTTCCAAAAATAGATCTGCACCTATATAGTCAATTGATTTTTCATCATGTCATTACGACAATTCAGTGGGAAAATACAAGATCTGTTTTAAGAAGTGGTGCTGGAATGGCTGTGTGGTCTTAAGAAAAAATAAATAACCTTGATATCTAGCTAACAATATAAATATTAATAAAGGTGATATTTAAAAGTATTACAATGTTAGTAATATAAAAATTAAACTTTTATAATATATAAAAGTCAAAATGGATGATAGCCTTAAAAGGATAAGTTAGAACCATAAAACCTCTGCTGCAAAAACTATCTTCACAACTTGAGGTGAAATAAGACTCTATATTCAGAACAAATGTTAATTGGTTTTAATCAAAATAAAAGATATCTGCTTATGAAAAGGTATCATTTAGGAAAACAGGCAAATTACAAACAGTGAAAATTTATTTATAATTCATATATCCCAGAAATTAGTTGCTTATATATAAAATTTTTAAAAAATTTCCTACAAATCCATGAGAAGTGCACACATAAGCCACTTAAACGTGGACAAATAAATTTGAACACTCCACAAAAGACACAGAAATGATCAATAAAGTACATGAAAATTTGCCAACATTATTGTTTTTTCAGTGAAATAAAAACTAAAAACTCTACAGTGCTTAAAACCAAAACAACTGATAATACTAAATGTTAGCAAAATCAGGGCTCAACTCAAATCTTCAGTCTTTGCTGATTGCAGTGTAAATTGTGTCTCAACTTTGATAAATGGGTGATAGTCTTGGTGGAGGTCACTTGTGGGGAAGAGCACTGGGTGTTATATGGAAACCAACCTGACAATAAACTATAAAGTTTAAAAAAAAATAAATTAAAAAAAATAATAATATAAATATTATTATAAAAAAAATAAAATAATTGTAGAAGAATATTATAGATTATAGCAATCTTAATCATACTAGGTAAATATTAGAAACCAGCCAAATATCTATGAGTAGAAGAATGGATATTCAAATTTTGGTATTTTTGTACGTCGTAATATTGCTCATCAATCAAATGAGATGCACTACATGTCAACATAACACTGTGAGTGAATCTCAGAATTCTGTTGATGTAAGGAAGGTAGGAGGAAAATGTTACATAATTTATGATTCTATTTATATGAAGCAAAAAAATAGACAAAATTAATCTAAGACATAATGGATGAGAAAGTGGTTATCTCTAGTTGCCGTGGGGAGAAAGGCATTAGGCAGCTGGGGAAGGAAATTTCCTGGATGATGCAAATAGTCTGCATTCTGTTTTGAGTAGTTTACAAGGCTGTCATGACAAATCAAATGAAAACTTACATAGAGACTTTAGTTCAATAGGAATATATTTTTCTATTAAAAATTGAAGAAAGACTATAATTACCTTCCTCATCATTCAATGCACCACGTTTTGCTGATGTCATCACTATTTTAAAAATTAGTACATGTTCATCATAGTTTTGAAAATAAGCAAAAATTTGTTTTATGAATGTAAAAGAAGCATTTCTAATCATAGAGAGATACTGCTTAATAATATTTTTGATAAATGCAATTGAAAGATATTTTGGTCTCTCAAAGTTGGAAACATACATCTAACTGTATTTGTTTTCTTCCTTATTAATAAATTTTAACATAACCCCACGTTACTAAATATTCTTACACATCATGAGTTTTTGAAACTATCTACCGTTTTATTGGTAGGTCATAAGTTAATTACTTAAAATTATCTGTGAAATGTCGTCTGTTTACAATTTTGTCCCACCTTTTTATAGAATACATTCTATTTAATAGTTCTGCTTACCTGTGGCAGGGGCAATCATCAATTGATTATAATCTGGCATTCATTCCCATCATGCCAATGAATGTGAGCTCACTAATATTATCAGTGGTCTCCCCTGCTGCATTCTTATCTTACTTAGTCCTTTCTTTGGCATTTAACAGAGTTCAACCTTCTCTTTTTTTCAAAGGTATGTTTCATTGATTTCAGGGATACCATTTCCCCCTCTGCTTTCTTCCATGAATGTTTTTTCTCCATTTATTTAATGCAGTCCTTTTCTACCATCCCTGTTATATAGGTTAATCTTGGGGTTATCTCACAGGCCTTTGCTGTTTTTATCTTCACACATTTTTGGGTGATTATATCTGAGTGACATTATCTCCTTCCATGTCTTCAACTGCAAACTGTTACAATGGTGACCCTCAAATCTCTTTTCAGATTTTTTACACCTCTTATTCAAGCCCTTGCCCATTGGTCAACATCTATAAGCACTGTAAACATTAAATTTTCTTTTAATTTCTCAATCTATTCTTATATTCCCTACTTTATATAGACCTGTTGACACAAATCATTAATATTATTTTTAATTCATTTCCATTGGGTTACATCTTAGCAGTATCTCCTAAATGTGTCCCCTCCTCTCCACTTATATTACCAGTGCAGACATATCGAGCCATTACCATTAACACACAAGACACCTCCTTGGGTAAAATACCTGGTCAAAGGCTAGGGTCCATGGTGACAGGTAATGCCTTCTTCAGGTTAAAAAGAAAACTATTTAAACAAGAACAAACAGAGGCTATTCAGAACTTTCTGTAACGACAGACTTATCTGTCATTACATGTGTTTTGCAGAGACAAGAGAGTAGAAGACTTTATAATGAAGAAAAGGGAGGGTTTCATGTGTGCTCTACTTGAAGATGGCTGTCATGGTGAATCTGAAGGCATGCGAACTAAAAGAACTGTAACCTAGGTCATTGATGTGGACACTACACTTGACTTTTTCTGGTACATTCTGATTTGGAAATAGGGGCAAAATGTATGGAAGGCGTCAGTTGTTTTCCAAGCTTTTACCATTCTGGGCTGATTGTTGCAAAGGTTGTGGTTTGGTCTCGTGGACTGGTTGCTGCAGAGATGGTAGCTCAGAGTTATTTGACAATCTATGGTATAGCTTTCTTTCATTTGTGTAGTTAGTTTCTAATTTCTTGACCTCCAAGTTATTGTCTCACAACAGGTGCCACAACTTAGTCTTCTATAGGAAATCCTGTGTTCTGGAGCTACAAATTCTATCAGACCTGATTCTTAGAGGTTATGAAGGACATGGTAAAAACAGTGAAATCTGTGAACATCCTACTTTCTCTAAGATGAGTTCCCTGGGCAAAAGAAATACTCCATGAAATAAAACATTGAAAAAAAATCACAAATAGAGGTTTAACCAGTAGTATAGGAGCAGGGCAGGAAACCAGTTTCAACCCAAGAATGTATTCCTTTCTTTCCCTGTTGAAGATTTCAATATAATTGACCCCAACTGAGTTGCTGATTCAAAAGAATTGAGTTGTTAGTGTTCATGTTTAGAGTTGGCAGATTGGACATTTGACAATGGCCACAGCCATGAGTATTAGTGAGGAGAGGCCTAAGATGTTTAACCCATGACTATTCTCTATGACTCACCATGCTCACACAGTTCATGAGGCCATTGAACAAAGCCTAATGTTTGCTGGGGGAAAAATTTTACCTAACATCCATAGGAGACATCATCTTGTCTGTAATCATTAAAAACTTCCCCTGAAGTATTTCACCTTTTGTGACCATTTCCCTGTTATAAATATCATCACGTTCAGCCCATTCATAAAGGTCATCCAAATATCTCTTTCCCTGGTCTTTATATTTCATGTTTCCAATCTTATTTCTTCCAAAACCTGACACCAAATGAGTGTAAACACTTATATCTACCATCCTTCCTTTAGAGCATAATGAAATGCCCAGATGCACTTCTCAAAGTCCTACTCAATGTTAGGATTTTCCTTTATTATTTTCCATGATAGATACCTTTCAGTGGGACTCTAATGCCATATGATTTCCACTTAAGGGTGGTGTCAGATTATATGAAAAATCTTACAAATCAGTCATGCTGTTTTTCTTCTTCGGTTCACAAGAATTTCAATAAGGCCTAAGTATAAGATGAGGAAGAAAAGACAAAGAGCAGTCAAGTGACACTTGCTCATGTAACTTACTTGTGTTTGAGGATGTGATTGTGAAGATTAAGGGGAGTGCATGCTCATTTATCACTGCAGCTGAACAGGAAGTATTGGAGCACAGGTTCAACTCTATTATTCAGTGGGCTAGATAACTTCCAGTTAATAACAGACAGTCAGATCCTGCGGTCATGGAGAACTCTGTAGTTACATATTCTGTCTCTGTTAGAAAACAGTGACAAACAAGGAATTGTTTTTATTTTGTGTTCCTCAAAAGCAAAAGAATCTTCCTTGCAATTCTGTCAGGACTTCTTTTTCAATCACACAAGCACAGCAAAAAAAAAAAAAAAAAAAAAAAACCATCAAAAAATTGACACAAATTTGCTCTCTTTTTTTTATTCTTACATAAGGGATATTGAAATTCATGGATATTAGACCTTGTCAGACAATTTGCTAAGAATTTTGCATACTCATTGCCTTGCTTCCTGATGTGACATTCACTTCTAAAATCATGAAAATTTGCTTTCACACTTCAGTAAAACATTGGCCCTGAGATCACACCCAACCAGTCTGTTTCTAAGGATAGTCAATGGACCAGGGCCTTCATTATAAATTGGTATGCACCATTAATCTACCCTCAGCACTTTTCACAAATTATTTCACCTTACAAATTCTCCCTTGGTCATTTTATCCTATATCTTAGACTATTAATTTATACCTACCCTTTAGATTTCCTTTTTGAGTTCTAGAATCTGTCTTCTCCTTTTTCTATTTTCACATGTCAAAGGCATTTAATTAAACTTATACAAAATTTATCTATGTCTTCCATAACTGATGTCCTTGTTTGGGTCCTGATTTCATTGACTCATAGAAATTAGTATTGATCTTTGACTATCTCTCTTACTTATCCCCAAATGTCACCAAAATTTACTAAGTTTATTTTCTATTCTTTATTACCCTTTAAATCTTTCTATGTTTCCCTTTCTCCACTGTTGGTATCTTGCATAATCCAATATATACTTTCTTAGGGATTATTTTACTACCTATTTGAGGATTGTTTTTGATCCTCAGTTAAGCAATGGGCTAATCCATTATCTACCATATAATCAGAAGACTCTTTCTTGAAAATATCTGATGAAACGACTTCCTAATTTTAAGCGTATTATACACCCAGTATGCAACATCATAATAAAAAAGGTATATTGGGTGAAATTAATTTATTCCTACATTGGGACAGTTTATGGATAGATTAAATATCCTCAAGTCTGAAAATCACATATTAAGCAACAGCTGTATACAAGTCATTTATCAAAATACTAGTAACCACTCAGCCAACCAAAGAAAATAACCAGACTTGATTTGAAGTTATTGTTTTGGCATAAGCTATACCACATTGGTTTTATTAAAACAAATATAAACCTTTAATTATACCAGAAAGTAAAACAAAACCAGCTCCAAAGCTGAGTTTAAAAACATTAATACAGGGGCGCCTGGGTGGCTCAGTTGGTTAAGCATCCAACTTCAGCTCAGGTCATGATCTCACGGTTCATGGGTTCAAGCCCCACATTGGGCTACGTGCTGTCTGACAGCTTGGAGCCTGAAGCCTGCTTTGGATTCTGTGTCTACCTCTCTCTCTGCCCTCCCCTGCTCATGCTCTGTCTCTGTCTCTCAAAAATAAATAAATGTTAAAAAAACTAAAAAAATTAATACAGAAACTCTTTCAAATCAATAAGACCTATACTATAATAAAATATGTGAGAAGACACTAACATACAAATTTTAAAAAAGTAAAAGCCAAAACAAAGCAAAACAAATACTCAATGGTATTTTAAAAAGTTATAACACAAAACATTCAATCAACAATGTTTCACGTATTACTTTGATATGATTTAGGAATGTTAATGTCTAATGCATTATTGTTGAAATAGAAATTGAAGTAAATTTTTAAAAATGGACCAAATAATTCAAGCCATAAAAATGGAGTTATTGAAATTAGGAGACATAGTTTCTCTTTTAAAACCCTTTTAAAAAGTAATAATTTGTGTAGTCTTGATAAACACTATTGTTGTGAATCTCATTTATTTAGCACTAACTATATCATATGTTTTTGAAAAGGATGGTGAAGCCCAAATATTGTCTCTGACTTTAGAAATGGAATAAGTCACTATATCATATACCAGAATCTAACATGACACTGTATGTTAACTAAATGGAATTAAAAATAAAAGCATAACAAAAAAGAAATTGAATGAAATGTTCAACATTTAGAGTGAAAACTGATGGTTGATTTTTTGAAAAGGACTGGGTTGTTTAGCTTTATCTATAAACCAATTCTAAAAGCAAAATGCATAAATAAGTAAAACTAAAAGATTTCACCCAACTCAGATTAGGTCTCAATATGGATAGTTATGTCCTTGAACTTTAAAATGACTTACAAGACATTTTAAAAGTGCATTTAATGAGTCTCTTAAAGGAACCAAAATATAATCATCTGCATTACAAATTATTTTGGAGCATAGCATGTATGCAAACCAATCTAAGAGATTTTTAATAAGCAGTAAGTCAGGTATCAAAGAAATGTTGGAATAATTATGGACACCTTTTTAGGTTTACTTAGTGCATTTCCACAATTTATTTGATTATTTTAAACTTCTTTTTACTGTGATTCACATAAATTAATGATTGATGAAAAAGAAAATATCTTGTTCTGAGCCATCTCCCATAATAGGTTAAGATTTCTTTATCATTTCCAGATTTTGAAAGGCTGGAGACTATAGGGCATCACATCTATGTAAAATGAATTCCATTCAATCAAATTAGTATCAAAGTTGTGATTACTTATAACACAAAGGCCTTTTTCTGTGTTTGCATATACTCATTTTTAGTATTACCACCAAATCAACATATATATACTTATATATATATGTATATGTTTTGTATATAAACACAATAAAATATAAATATTTTATATTTTCATATAAATATAAACATTATAAAATATAAATATTTTTGGAATGTTCTAGCTGCTGAAAATCATTTTGGAAAAATTTGCACTCCACTGAACAAAGATTTGTGAGTTCCTAAAACATACAATAGATTATGAAAAACTAATGAGATATTTCAAAATGCCTTAAATCCATTATAGTGAAGAATCAGTTTTAAGGCAAGTAGGTTTTTAGCGTAGCTGAGTAGTATGCATTCAAATATCAAAAGTGTGTTACTATTACTTCAGAGCCTTTTGGAATATGCAAGTATCTAGTACTTTTTTTTTAATGTATGTCCCTTCAAAAACATGAAAATAAAATATAGCAAAACAGCCAGAATCATATTAACAAAAAATATGAAGTGTGCCAAAATAAACAGAAGATAGTTTTATTTAATTTATTTTTTACTTTTACTTCTTTCTGAGAGAAAGAGCATGTGCACACACAGGTGAGGGAGGGGCAGAGAGGTTGAGAGAGAAAATCCCAGACAGGACAGAGCTGTCAGCACAGAGCCCGATATGGGGCTCTATCCCATGACCTGTGAGATCATGACCTGAGCCAAAATCAAGAGTCAGATATTTAACTGACTGAGCCACCCAGGTGTCCCAAAGATTTAAAATGCAACCCAGCCAGGGATTCAAGAAGTCTCTTTAGTGTCATGCTTTTATGCATACAACTTTATTGCCATGATCATTTTCTAAAAATTGATTATATAATACCGCTGATAATCTTGTTGGCATGTAAGAATCTCTTTTGACATTAAATTAAAGAAAACGAGAGTTTTGATATTGTATATAAATGAAATTATTACAAAAAAATACAAATATGTGGCACCTGGGTGGCTCAGTTGGTTGAGCATCTGACACTTGGTTTCAGCTCGGGTCATGATCTCACAGTTCATAAGTTCAAGCCCTGCATTGAGCTCTCTTTCTCCTTCAAAATAAATAAACTTAAAAAAATACAAATATAAGGCACATGGCTTCATGAAAAAATATATAACCATAATCTTACTCCAAATATTCAAGGCGTAGTAGAAAATGTTTATTTAATTCTGTATCACTGTTATGATTTTTAGTACATATAGGTGCTTTCATATGTCTCTGACCCATGTTAATTTGAGGAAGGTTAATTTTCTCTTCCTTTGTGGTACCAGATTTATTAACAGGTTTAATATTAACTATTATTTTATGGTGAATTCAGTTAAATAGAAAAGAAGAGAAACTTTTGGTCCATTAATTTCCTGTATCAGTAATGTATACTTATAAATTAGCTTCTTGTCGTTGTTACCAGTACAATAGAGTTATGTTGCTAGCAGTAATACATATTTACTATAATGCATACCTTATTTTTCTTTAACTATAATACTCTAACATTTAATTGATGTTCTTGACCATTCCTTTTCTTCACTAATGCATTGACTTTAATGTAAGTTCTAAGACATACTAATGGGGTGGTCTATTTGCTTTAGAATCATTTTTAAGTTTATTTAGAGGCAGAGACAGCGTGAATGGGGGAGGGACACAGAGAGAGGAGAGAAAGAGAGAATCCCAAACAGGTTCCCCGCTGCCAGCACAGAGCCCAATGTGGGGCTCAAACCCACTAAGCCGTGTGAGATCATGTCCTGAGCAAAAACCAAGAGTTGGACGCTTAACTGACTGAGCCACCCAGGTGTCCCTAGAATCATTTCCTTTCTTAAGAGACAAGATTTTGACAAAATATTTCTTGTATATAACTGTCTCATTTTCCTGGCTTTTTCATCCATTTCCTCTATGTATTCTTCTCAGTTATTGTTTAAGCTTACAAATGAAATAATTGAATGTATAAATTATATAAAAATAATTATATAAAACTATAACAACTAAACAACAGTTTCAATAAAAGATAAAAGTTGCCCTGGCGGTTCAGGGACTGTATAACCTACAAGTCAATGTGGGTAAAATGTATGTAATAAAACTGTAAAACATAACATGAAATTTAAAATTTTTTAATTTAAAAAGAAATTCTGGTTTTCCTAGTTTCATACATATCATAGGGGATATAACACCTACAGGCTTTCATCTTTGCATTTAGAAACATCCTATACATCAATGGTGAAGATGAAGTTTGATCACTGGCAAATCTGTGGCCCCTATTTGGATTGTTCCTTCGATTGTAACCATATATATATAGCGCATATGGAACTAGCTAAGGATTTAAAACTTGATTTCTGATTTTCTCTTAATTTCTTCCCACCAGTAAAATTTATACCAAGAGTTACATTCCAAATTAGAATTTTAGCAAATATCGGAGTGAAAAATTAGGTATGAATAAATGGAAGATTTGAGCTATTCTATTAAAGCACCATGGAAAATGTACTTGACAAATGATTCTGTAATCAATGCGTGTGATTTTCAGGTAACCCTAATTATGAATTGGTTCACGAACAGGGGCTTCAGGCAAAATGTTGTGAGTAGAAATTTGTATTTGCTTTTGCATTTTGCCCATGAAGTATTAGGCCGTCATTCTTTATCCAAAAGCACTCAAAGCATATTTTGCTGACCTTAAAACTTATTTCTTTTATAAGCCCCTCTGCCTATTCTTAAACATGCAGAAAGACAAAAGTGAAACACGTTTGATTAATATCACTTGTGCCAAATAACCCTTCGTAGTCGAGTGCTTTGAATCACTTGCCTGTAATCATCAGGTCCGCTTCTACAGGATAGTAAATCATCATCATCGGGGTTTTAAGTTCATGAAAAGGATCATAAAAACAAGAGATCTCAATTCAAGGTATTTTAAGTCCAGAACTGTTCCACACACAAAAGTAATTTAATGATCAAGAGATTCCTAAAAGCATTTTTTTTTTCAGGAGCAGGGAAAATATGGGAAGAAACTCTTCTACACAGTAATTCAAAAATAAGGTTCTACTTATTCCTCTTCCTTTCCTTCTTTCCTCTTCCTTCCTGAACAGTTCATTCTAATACTACTAGGTAGCGCACCAGCAAAAAGGCAGCCACACAGGTGGCAGGAAGTGGGGAGGAATCGCTCTCACCAATCACAGTCTGTTGAACCTGAATAGAGAAAATAGGCATTGGCTTGGGGTGAGGATAGCCTGTTATTTTATTGAAAAACAAAACTCTTAATTCACATTCTTTGTTGATTATTCATCTGCTTTGGTAAATTAACATGTGTAAATCAAAAGAAACTGCTATTATCTAAGGATAAACATAAACACTTCCTTTTTATTTTAAATAATCAGGAAATTTCACAAGTTGAATAGATAATATAAATAATATTTGCTATAGGAGTCATATCACTAGGAAACATTTAGCTTCTAAAAAGGACTAAAATAAAGTGGTTAAGCCTTCTTTTTTTCTTTTTCCAGCCAGTAATTAACTCTTGACTAATGCTACTTATATTTGCATGGATTTGATATTCTGCTAGGAACTATGATGTGTCAAATTGCATACAACGAACTTTCTCACTGAGTCAAGTTTGATTTAATTTAAGCAATTACAATTTAAATTATATCATACAAATCCTCAGTGTGTGACAGGACAAGTGCAAAATGATATCTTCCCTTCACTTTGTTCAAAAAAGTGTTACCATTTTCATAGCATTCTTCATATCATCTGTTTTTACTTAAAGCTGCTATTTATATATGTCAGTGCATTTTTTTAACTGGAAAAATAAAAATCATGTTTCTTTATATGTTATATTCTCTTCCTTTTGTTTTCCAGAAGCAAAAAATTAGTATACTTCAGCTTTCTATGTGGTTTAGATTTAAAGCCATCATAAATATATAGACCCCAAATTTGTCATATTACCGTCTTCTTGATGGTAATTATATTTCATTATAATAGTAGTTCATGATGAATAAAATGATTAACATAATGATAAATAAAAAAGTGGTGTGTATACACAATGGAATAATACTCAGCCATCAAAAATAATGAAATCTTGCCATTTGCAACAATCTGGATGAGATTAGAATGTATTATGCTAAGCAAAATAAGTCAGTCAGAGAAAAATAAATATGATTTCACTCACTGGGAATTTAAGAAAGAGAACAGATGAACATAGGGGAAGGGAAGGAAAAATTAGATAAAAATAGAGAGGGAGACAAATCATAAGAGACTCCTAAATACAGACAACAAACCGAGAGTTCCTAGAGGGGTGTTGGTTAGGGCAATAGGTTAAATGGGTGATGGGCATTAAGGAGGGTTCTTATTGGGATGAGCACTGGGTGTTATGTGTAAGTGATGAATCACTAAAGTCTGGTCCTGAAACCATTATTACACTATATGTTAACTAACTTGGGGTTTAAGTCTTTAAAAAATAAAATAAATAAATAAGTAGGGAATTGCATGGAAGGTAGCTGCAAAGTCCCCCCCCCCCCCCGGCTCTTTTTTTTTTCTTTTCCTATTTGTATCCCACCAATTCTTGGTGATATGCAGTCCTTGAAACAGTTACACGTTTAACATTTCTTATTGTTGATTAGACTTAACCCATACAAATTCATATTCAATATATACACATTGAACATATATGAACACACAGAAAAAACAAACACACATTTTTAGAGTCTTAAAAATTTTATTTATCTAAAGAATTCATCTCTAAATCAAGCACTGATTTCACTAAATCAGACCAAACAAAAAATAGAATAAAATGAACTCTTTCATGAAGGGCTACTCAAATATACGAAATATTATAGATGCAATATTTGCAGAGTAAATCTGTTACTGACTTGCAAAGAACAGTTGATAAAATAATAGATATCATTTATAGTGTGTTTACTATTTTACAGATATTAGAGAGCTTTACACACATTATTTTTAAAATTGTAACATGAAACATTAACTTTATTTTAAATTTTGTTTGTGTTTTGAATGATTTATTTATTTTGAGAGAGAGCCAGCCAGCACAAGCAAGGGAAAGGCAGAGAGAGAGTGAGGGAGAGAGAATCTCAAGCAGGCTCTGCACTGTCCCCACAGAGCTCCACATGGGGCTTGATCACACCAGCCGTGAGATCATGACCTGAGCTGAAACCAAGAGTCAGACACATAACGGGACTGAGCCACTCAGGTGCCCCTTAACTCTATTTTTATATATGGGAAGTTTAGTAAGGGGAAGCTTACATAACAGCCAAGATCATGCAACTAAGAATTTTTTTAAGAATTTTATTTTATTTTTCAAAGTTTATTTATTTGTTTTGAGGGAGAGAGAGAACACACAAGTGGCAAAGGGCGGGGGTGGGGGTGGGGGCGGGGAGAGAGAACCCCAAGCAGGCTCCGCACGACCACTGCAGAGCCCCATTCCACTGGCACTCAGGAACCGGGAGATCCTAACCTGAGCTGAAGTCCGATGCTTCACTGAGCCAACCAGGTGTCCCCACAGCTAGGAAATGTTTGGTGGAAAACAGCAGCAGAGGCATCCTACATTAGAGTCTGAGCCCTAAATACTTTCCTATCCTGCATTCCATTATCACCAATTACGATTTTTCCTATCAAATGCAATTAAACAAGTAACATTTTACAGGAAAATCTATGTATCAGTTCTAATATGAATTGCTTTTAACGATGAATATTTTTATTAAGTAGATTTTAAAGGATCCAATTACATAATAAATATAATTAAGAGTTAAAACTCCTTAAAATTGCAGTAATAAAAATGTAACATTTCTTTAATTAAAGCAGAGACTCAGTACTTGATTTATTAAGAGAAAAAAGTAAAAGAAGGCAGTTTAGACTTCCATTTACCAATCCAGCAAGTAAGGCGCTGGTAAGTCGCCACTCTGTCTTAACAGCAAGTAAAAATCTGAACAGAACCAAAGAATCAACTCTTCTTGGACCCATCCGAGACGCGGGCGGGGTGGGGTGGGGGGGCATATGACCACCTGCGGGGCAGAGACTGCAGCGGATGGGAGCAGAATCTCACCAGCCCAACCTGACCCTGGGTCCCGTGTTTGGGGAGGAAAACTTGAACTGTATCGGATGAATGAATCCAACTCCAGGGGCCCCAGTGATGGTGGGAGAAGCACAATATTGTGAGGTATGCTTCTAGTCGCTTCACCACCAGGTCCCCATATCGAAGAAAAATCTCACTGGCTTCCTGAAGGCGGCGGGAAGGAGGGACTGTTATGAGATGTACACCTCCTCCACGCTGCTTTTCTTAGCCACGCTTGCCCTCAGGAAAATTAATCAGACACCACCTGCTAGGGTATTATTAGAGACCCACAGACCTGGGAGAACAGAAATATCCAACTCTAGCTGGCTCTATCCATCCTCTCCTGCATAAGGGAAAGGGGGTGGGGGTGGGGAGGAAGACCGAAAAACAACTGTGAAGTTCACAGTCCAAGGCTCCCTGAAAATTAAGATCTCATCATAAGTTATAAAAGGCTTCCCCTCCCTCATACCTCATCATTACAGGACTGAAGACCTATTTACAGCAGTTCCTTTTAGCCAGTACATCATCTCTGGCTAGCAAGAAAAAACTACAAGGCATACCAAAAAGCAAAACAAACAAACAAACAAACAAACAAACAAAACAATTTGAAGAGACAAAGCAAGCATCAGAATCAGATATGGCAGAAATGTTGGGTAAAGTAGACAAAACAGATGGGCAATGTCAGCAGAGAGATGGAAATCCAAAGAAGCAAACAAACAAAACACAACAACAACAACAAAACCCAAGAAATCAAAAACACTATAACAGAAATGAAGAGCGCCTTTGATGAGCTTATTAAAATACTGGACAAACTAAGGACAGAAGTTCTGAGCTAGAGGATATATCAGTAGAGTCCGTGAAGCCCAAAAAGAGAAGAGAACTGAGAAAAACAGAACAGAATATCCAAGGACAGAAGGTGTAACAGCCTCATAATAAGAATGCCAGAAGGAGAAAGACAGGCACACAAGGAGAGGCACCGTGAGGGTAATTTCCAAGTAGGGGATGGGTTTCTCCAAAGCACCAGGCAAGTCTCAGACATCAGCTGGGTGTCCTACCATTCCACCCAGTTCGGACACTGTCTATGCATAGATAGCATCCGATTCCACAGGTTAAGGGCTCAGTCCCCCACGACTGCCCTCGCTTCAGATAACAACTACAAATCCGGTTGTCACTTGTGCTTCTGATTGGCTATAAATTAGAGGTTCCTATGACCCCTTCCTTGAGCTTGATAGTTTGGTAGATCAGCTCACAGAACTCTGGGAAACATCTTACTTAATCACTAGATTATCAGTTATTGTAAAAGAAACATCCAGAAGGAAGAGATCCACAGGTGCCAAGCCATCACAGCAACAACTCTAAGTCTATAAACTCATCTAAGGATCATCAGTCCCATGTTTCCAGTTCCAGCGAATCTAGATCATTTACAAGCAGATATGGTGACTCTCTGGGCATCATACATGCTGAGGCAAATCCCTTCTCTGGCTGTGAATCTGAGAAACTAGAAAACAAGTGATCACTCCCCAAAATGCAATGGTGAAACAGGATTAGGAGAGCATTTTGGACATTTCCAATTCAAAACAGAAAAAAAATTAAGGAAGTAAAGGGCCACAGTCTCAAGCAATTTGAAAATCCAGCAGGTTAAATTCTGTTAGTTTTAAGGCCTGGGGTTAATCTTCTGTGGTCAGAGGCTCCAACCACTGGGTCTGCAACCCTGCCCTTTGAATCATTTTTTACTTTCTTTTTTTTTTTTTTTTGAAAGGACATGTTTGAAGAAGAATGGCTAATTTAGCCCATATCCTGCCTGTAGAATTTTGAAAATCTGACATCTTTCTCTCATTTTTCCTATCTCTGTCCCTTTTAGTGTAGTGTTTCTCCTGGCATAACATTTCCCCAAAACCTTGTGGATTTCTGTGAATGTCACAGGGATTCATGTCATTAGCCAAGAGAGTCATCCACAGATCTCCCCTGTATCATCTCATCTCTGTTTCTGCTTTCTGCTGAGAAAGTTGAGGGTATCCATGAGTCACATGCCTGATCTCTTCAGCAAGAGCAAATGTCTGACCTACCATGCTTTGATATTCTCTCCATGACATGTTTTGTTAGCAGTGACTCTGAATTGTAACATCTTTTGCAATCTGGATAGGCTGAGAATTTACAAAATCATCAAGTCTTGTTTGATTTCTGCCAAACAGCTTTTCATCTCTTTTGTCTCACATTTTAGTATAACCAACAAGAGAAAACCAAGCCACGGTTTAAACAGTTTGCTTAGAAATCTCATGTAAATCCAAATTCATTACTTACAAGTTCTGCTATCCACACCGGTGTAGACCACACTTTGGCTCCATTTTCTGACAGTGGATACGAAGGGATGCCATTCTCTAGATTCCAAAAATATGGCCCTCGTTTCCTTCTGAGTTCTGTCACTGCCTTTAACATTTATATTTCTACCAACATTCCATTTGTGATGATATATGGATTCTCTAACATAGGCTTTCTGTACTCTAACCTGCATTGCCATATGAGCCTCCAACAGCAGGTACCTTTAATATCCATATTTCTAACAGTCTGTTATATTTATAACAATCTAGGCTTCTTCAACGTGTGCATCAAATTCTTCCAGCTTCTAATTATTATTCAATCCCAAAGCTGCAGCCACAATTTTAGATATACTTTTAACAAAATTGCTTCGCTTCCTGGTACTAAAAATCTATACCAGTTTTAAATGTGCTGCAACAAATTACCAAAAGCTTGGTAGCTTGGAGCAATGAAAACGTATTATCTCATAGTTCTGGATGTCAGATGTCGGTCAGTTTCACTGGGTCTCAGGAGGGCCACGCTCCCTCTGGAGGCTTCAGGGGAGAATCTGTCTCTCGCCTCTTCCAGCATTTGATGGCTCCTGGCGCCATGTGACACCCATCAAAACAAGCAGTCAATCCAGAGAATCATGAGTTAAATGAAATAGTTATTGCCTTGACTAATATTTAGCTATGTTGTTATCTTAATTTACACATTTATTCCATGTTGAAAATTTTTCCAATAGTGACACTTCAACTGTTTTTGTTGGTTTGCATTCTCTTCAGACTTTTGATAGCAGCCTTCACACTTACTTTGGAAATGTCAGTATAGCCGTGGTGCCACTGGCTACTTATTTTTGTTTAGCCACAGAAGGGGCAGGTGTACGTGCTATGCTTGTTGATTTTAATTTTCTATACCATTGTTCTTTTTATTTTTTAATTGAGAGAGAGAGACAGAGAGAGAGAGAGAGGGAGGGAGGGAGAGGGAGAGGGAGAGACAGAGAATCTCAAGCAGGCTCCATGCTCAATGCGGAGTCCAACATGGGCTCAATCTTACCACTGTGAGATCATGACCTGAGCCAAAACCAAGAGTCAGATGCTCAACTGACTGAGCCACTCAGGCGCCCCTACACCATTTTTCTGAAGGAGGCACTGTATCAGTCCCATAGCTATCTTTAATTTTAACCTTCTTGATGTGTTAACCATGCTATAAATAAGATCAAGCCCAGAAGGGAAGAGCTAACTTATGAAGTTTGGGTGGTTGTTATTTACCAAAATTTAACTGATGTGGCTTTAAAATTATATAAATAAATTTAAGTGTTGCTAATCTAGCCCGAACAGTTACCTACTTCAGGAAGGCTTTCAAAATAATCTTATGATGGTAAAAAATAAACATCAGAAAATATAAAGTATCTACATGTTTTTTCCCCTCAGTAGGTAGAAGTAATCAATTTTTTACCCTAATATAAATGAATATTTAGATTTAAACTCAATTTACTCTTCTAAATATAAAAAGGTTTAATTGTCAGCTCTCTTTACTACAGAGACATTGTTATTTGAAATATATATAAATTTAAGAAATATATATATATACTTATTTTATTTTTAATAACAAATTAAAATTAAAAAATTAAAATCCATGGGGTTTTAATTCCATAGACTCACTAGGGTCTGTTGTTTAAAATCTAGCCTTGAGTCACAATCTTAAACTTCTAGTATATTATTGCAGCCTCCATACCCAGGATTTTATAGCTCACAATAAGAGCATTGAACAAAAGTATAACTTCTCTCTATTTTTCATAGAAATGAACTTGTCCTAAAAAAAGATTTAAGGTGCAGTTTCCATTGTGAATGTCCACTGACTTGTCAAAGATGGCTTAAGAATTGGCCATTTATTTAATCTGTGGAATAGTCTCTCGTTTTCGTGCCTCAAGGCTACTAGAATATATACTTGTAAAAAGAAATTCTCTCAAACTAAAATGTGGGAACTTCTAATCCTGTATGTCTTTAAAAGATAGATGTATTTTGGTTCCATTTGGAAGAAAGCAACTATTTTCTAAATATTATGTTTAGACTCCATTTCTATGTTGAAAAGCTCCCAAGTACTTATGAAAGAGAGTTTCTTGGTGCTTATGATATTATACTCTAATTCAAAACCTTTTTACCATGAAAAATAGCATACTGTAAGGTATTAGGAAAAAATCCTTGAATCTCAATGCATTATTTCATTTTTAGTCCAGTAGAACACTTTTCTAAAAGAAATACATGTTCCTCTCATTTATTTCCAAACATATTAGATACTTGCTTTTCACTTACTATGCTTTTTTCTGAGTATTCTTTGAGCAACTGATAATATTCCTAATTAAGTAGAATATCACACAAAAGGAAATTAGTAAATCTCTCCATAAAGTCAAAGAAAACTGAGGTGAATTCAGAACTAATTATAAATTAAATTGATTAATATTTCAGTAATTCTCCTCTTTTAAGTTTTCTATTTTTTTACTCTCTTGTACACATTGATTCTTGTTTTCACAACATATTTCTTGAAAAGCAGTCCAAGATAATGATGTAGAAACACCCTGAACCCATCTCCTCCCAAGGATACACCAAGTCTTTACCTACCTATGGAGCAGTTCCTATAGAGGAGAGTTAGGGGCTTATTGAACAGCTTTGCACAATAAACAATAAAGAGAGCACACAAAGAAGGGTGGGGCAGAGACATGGTAACTATGGGGACTTCCCCCTTGTAACATTTGTTACAACAGGCAGTAGGGAGGGATATCTCTTAGGGGCTGCAAGCAGGCTCTTCTGCCCTCAGGAACAGTGAGAAACCAGTTTAAGGGGCAACTAGAGCATAAGTAAAAGCAATCCATTTACTAACCCTAGGGAGTCTTCAAAGATGCAATGAAATATGGGAAGGGAACTCTTTCCAGGGCCAGTGGCTCTATGGAATGCTATTTTTTAGACTCCTCCTCTACCTTGATAGTGCATGTGGGGACAAAGTCCAGGTGCTCTAGCTGACCTTGTGGAGATACCCCAGCATGCCCCAGACCCTGCCCACCCCCACAGATTCAGTCATCCTGTCAAGGTGGCCCCTAATTGCCACACTACAGGACTGCCCTGGCCTGTACTTTCTCCAGCTCCAGATTTCCTGACAAGGTGGCCCCAACACAGCACATCTCGGGGGCCAATGGTCTATACCTGCTCTGGTTCCAGCCAGCCTGCCAAGGCCATCAGGCACACACAGTCCACACAGGGGATGTTCCTCACAAGGCCATTCCTTTAAAACCAGGAGAGGTTGTCTGTCCCATTTAATTTATAGAAGCAAACAGAAAGTCAAACAAAATGAGGAGACAGAGAATATGTTCAAAATGAAAGAAAGATAAATTCCTGGGGGCGGGGGGAGGGGAAGCCCTAATGAAATGAAGGAAAAAGAGTTTAAAGTAATGATCATAAAGATACTCACAGGGGCGCCTGGGTGGCTCGGTCAGTTAAGCGTCCGACTTCGGCTCAGGTCATGATCTCCCGGTTGCTGGGTTCAAGCCCCACATCGGTTTCTGTGCTGATAGCTCGGAGCCTGGAGCCTGTTTCAGATTCTGTGTTTCCCTCCCTCTCTGCCCCTTCCTTGTTTGCACTCTGTCTCTCTCTGTCTCAAAAATAAATAAACATTAAAAAAAAAGATGCTCACCAAAATCAGGAGAAGATGGAAGCAAACAGTGAGAACTGCAACAGAGATAAAAGATCGGGAAAGAACCAATCAGAGCTGATATATATTATATATATATATATATATATATATATATATATAATTGTAATGAAATTTGTAATGAAAAATACTCTATAGCGAATCTTCAGCAGCTTAGATGATACAGAAGAATGGATCACAAATTTGGAAGACAGAGAAGTAGAAATTACTCAATAAGAACAGCCAAGGAAAGAAAAAAGAATTAAAAAAAAATTGAAGGTAGTTTAAGGGACCTCTGGAACAACATCAAGCATACTAATATTCACATTATAGGGGTTTCTGAAGAAGAAGATAAAAGGGTAGAAAACTTATTTGTAGAAATAATGGCTGAAAACTCACCTAGCCTGGGGAAGGAATCAGATCAAATCCAAAAAGCATAAAGAGTCCCAAACAAGATGAACCCAAAGAGATCCACACCAAGACATGTTATAATTAAAGTGGCAAAAGTTAATGAATTTAAAAAAGAGAGAATCTAGTGGCTCCTGGGTGGCTCAGTTAGTTGAGCATCGGACTCCTGGTTTTAGCTCAGGTTATGATCTCACTGTTGCGAGATCGAGCCCCATACTGGGCTCCATGCTGACCAGAGCCTGCTTGGGATTCTCTCTCTCCCTCTCTCTCTGTCTCTAAATAAATAAATAAACTTAAAAAAAATTAGAGACAGAGAGAAAATCTTAAAAAGAACAAGAGAAAAGCAATAGTCACAAGGAAATCCCTATAAGACTATATGAGCTGATTTTTCACCAGAAATTTTGCTGTTTAGAAGGGAGTGGCAGGATCATAGTCTGAGCAACTGCTCTATTGCTGATGACAATTATTTGTCCTAATGATTTGAGAAGCATCAGTTATGAGGAGGAATTCTTCATCAGCAACCAATCTTCTCCTGTGATTCTACTTAGCACTTAATGGCATGATGTCACCCAAAACCAAGAGTAAAAGACCAATTGTTAGCAATTATACATGTAGAACTTACTATATTGTCTTGTATATTTTTAATAAGACCTCTTTCAAACCAAACTTAAGTTACAAAAGACTTGTATTCTGGTTTTTCCTGCTAGTTAATGACTATGGCATATTAATCGAGTCACACACAAAAAAGGTTTAAAAATTCCCAGATGGGTTAAGGTCATGCTAATTTAAATTTGTTTAATGTTTATTTATTTTTGAGAGACAGACAGAGTGTGAGCAGGGGAGAGGCAGAGAGAGAGGGAGACAAGAATCTGAAACAGGCTCCAGGCTCCAAGCTGTCAGCACAGAACCTGATGCAGGGCTCGAACTCACAACTGTGTGATCATGACCTGAGCTGAAGTTGGAAGTTTAACAAACTGAGCCATCCAGGCACCCCAAGTTTATGTTTATTTTAAATTAAATTTAATAAGATAGATGCGAAGACCTCTGAATGAAAAATAAAGACATGATAAAAAGATTAACAGAGAACCATTATTTTTATATTAATAATAAATACACAAAATATATTTATAGCATTAAAATATTCTTCATTGATTTGAAATGGCCTTTTTGAAATTTCACTTGCACATGGTGTTTAGTGGCACATTTCATAAGGTGATACTCAAGTTTGAGATCAAAAGTATATTTGCTAGGGGGTCACTTAACATGCCAGCTTTTATATACACAAATGTGGAAACCTCGAAACGCATGCAACAAACTGTGCTTTTATGCCTGCAAGAGTCATTTAAAGCACGTCTAGTTATGCACAGCTCGGGCGAGAAGGCAGGCAGTGCTTTTAGTGGCTGCACTGACGCATTGATAATGTCACTCTCAAAGACCCAGTCAATGCCAATCGCATAGTTTGGAATATGGGTTGTCAATATGCCTAGAAATCTCAGAAATGTGCCTCCCTTCTAGAAATTAAAGACTTGCTAGAGAGAATCATGTTACATCAATGAACGTGAATCAGTAAGGCAGCAGAGTCCAGGTTAAGGATCTCAGCTTCATTCAAGGCCAGAACCTCTCCATGGGAGAGCTTACGCAAGAAGTCCTCTGACACAAGCACATCTAGCACAATGATATGATTTTGAAAAAGACGTACTAAGTTTGTTGTAAATTAAAGTTTTAAAACCTGGGAGAACAAGCATGAATGAGCTCTCACACCAATTGTCGCAAGTTTAGATCCCAGTTCTCTCTTACATCGTATAGGGAAAGGTATTAACAACTCCAGGTACAACTTCAAAATCCATCTGTGTTTAGAAACAACCCATTGTACGGGGATGAGAAATCAAACCTCTTGTCAAAACACAAATAAAGGCCCATCAGTAAAACAAACAAACAAACAAATAAATAAATAAAAATACCAAACGATTTTGAATCTCTAAACTGAGGAGCAGTTCACACCAGTTTTACATGTTCTGGAGTTCATTAAACCATGTTACTATTATTTCCTTCAGGAAATATGATACTATGTAACTTGCTGTCAAAATAAATAAGGTGGAGGGATGCAAAACCTCTTCAGATGCTCAGGGCTAACATGGAATTTGTGAAGATTCAACATTTTTTCCTCTTTTCTCATTTAGAATATCAACAAAGCAAAAGTTGCTTTTTCTGGTAAGGAAGATGTAAGAGCCCCTGGATTTTAGATATACCTTTCCATGTCTCTCCTCTAGGTAACAATGCTACTATGAAGGAACATGATAAATATAACATTAATTTCTTTTTTAAATTTAATTTAATTTAATTATTTTGAAAGATTTTACTTTTAAGTAATCTCTACATCCCATGTGGGGCTTGAACTCACTACCCCAATATCAAGAGTCACATACTCTACCAATTGAGCCAGCTACACACCCCAAAATAAAATTTATTTATTTTTTAAAAATTTTTAATGTTTATTCATTTTTGAGAGAGAGAGAGAGAGAGAGAAGTGTGAACAGGGAAGGGGTAGAGAGAGGGAGACACAGAATCCAAAGCAGGCTCCAGGCTCTGAGGTGTCAGTACAGAGCTGACACAGGGCTTGAACTCACGGACCACAAGACTGTGGCATGAGCCAAAGTCAGACACTTAACCAACTGAGCCACCCATGCACTCCCATAAAATTGACTTCTAAATAATGTTACCTAAAAAATAAATATGGTTCTGTAAGAAAGTCTCAATTTCTGTTAAAAAAAAATATTTAAAACAATGTCTGCGTTCCTGTTGCAACTTCAGGGGCAAAAATCTGTAAGAGAGATTCTAGAGTCCATAATTAAATGAATAAAGGATTATTGTTATATATATTAATATATAACAAATAATGAATTAATAAAATATTTTCAATGTGATAACATCCTGTCTTTCAAGCTTTACCAGAATGAAAGTTTGAATTAACAGACTTTTATTCTTTGTTTCTACTACATATATTTAAATGTGTAGAAATACTGAAGATGAGATTTGCTATACTTAAAGATGTGTCCAGAGGAATAATTCTTTAATTCATGAACACGGCTAACCTTGAATGACTTCTAAAGATCTTAACAATGTTTGCTGGAAAGATGATAAGATAACTCTAATACAAGCATCCCAAGAAAACATTGAAAAATTCGAAACAATTTGTAGAAATGCCCGTATCTAGGAGCACTCTAAAGCTAAGAATCCTCTCCCTGAGTATTTTAATATTCTCTCACCTCCTTTACTAATGGTTATGATGACACAGTGATAACAGGAAATGATTTTTTTAATTCAAACATAATGTTCTTATCTTTCCAGTACTGTACTAGTCATTTGAGATGAAGATCAGGGTATGTCATGTAAAATAATTTCAGAGAAACCTCATACTCTAGATTAGAGAAAAAAATGTATATGTACACAACTGCTACAGAACAAAAGTACTGTTAAAGTTTCACTGTGAATTCTCAGAGCTGATCTGAGAGCTTCTGCCTCTGAGAGAGCTAAGCTGAAGGAATTTTGAATCTGACATAGGTACTTTGCAAATAATAACTTCAGATTTCCTAATTTCCCACTAGATGCATTCAAACATCACAGAATCAACCTCAGTGCTCAGTCTGAGTAGGTGTTGTACAAATTAAATGATCACAACAGCAGATTACAAGTGAGGACAGGAGATGCTGGTTGGACTAGAATTCTTCAGCTTCACCTAAGTTCAAATAAGCCATTTTATTGTTTTGCATTTAATAAGGAAAATATGTGTTCTCTTTTGTTGCTATTTCAGTGATAATCAAATTCCTTTATTATATATAGTAAGAGAGACAAACCGATAAGAAATGAGAAAAAAGGAGATGAAAAAAGAAGGGCAACGAAGAGTATGAAAATGGAGAAATACACGTGGGTGTCAGTGAGATCATGAAGTTAGTGACTTCGCCCTCCATTTGTAAATCACTCCTCTTGCAAACCACTTTTGCAATTTGTACAAAACACAGATTTACAAGCTAGCCACGGATATAGCTCATGTGTGACAAAGTAGCATCTATTCTGTAAAATGCTTACACATTGCCTCCAAATTGCTTTTATTTGCAACTATGTAAAAAGTCCCTTTCTGCACAACAGATACCTAAACTAAGTCCTTTGCTTCACATTTGAATAAAATGTATTTACTCAGCTAGAGATTCTTGTTACAAGAGCTCAAATAAATGAGTAAAGATAAATAACATACTCAACAGAACACATTATTTTGGCTCACTTTTATGAAGAAAAGGCATTTTACTTTGCAAAGGTTTGGATACATTATTGAAAATAATGGTTGTGTTTCTTTAGCTCTGTAAAATTAAAAAAAAATTTAGTCTGCGATAATTATAATTACCTTAAAAAATTTAACTGAAGTCTATGTGAAATATACATCATAGAATTTCATTTTTAAGCCAAAGTAAAACAATTCCAGGTATTATTTTCTTCTTGTTTAAATAATACATGCTTATCATACTGTTGTATTTTCTTATAACATTAAAACAAAATATCTAAGGAGCACCTGTGTGGCTTAGTCTGTTAAGCGTCCGACTCGGCTTAGGTCATGCTCTCTCAGTTCATGAGTTCCAGCCCCATGACATGCTCTATACTGACAGTGCAGAGCATGCATGGGTTCTCTCTCTTTCCCTCTTTCTCTCCCTGCCCCTTGCCAACTTGGGCCTGTCTCTCTCTCTCTCTCTTTCTTTCTCTCTCTCTCTCCCTCTTTCTCTCAAAATAAATAAATAAACTTAAAACAAACAAAACCCAAAGTATCTAAATATAGCTGAAGCCCCAAATTAGCTGCCTTCCTTTATCATTGGCCGAGCCTCTAGTTTAATACAAGGATAATCTGAATATACATTTCTTTCAAAGCAACTACTTGTTGAAGATGACATATATAAGCAAAGTTAGAACACATGTATTAAAAGCACAAGGAGAGGAAAAACAGTGTATCTGTGAGATGGAGGCCTTTAGTTGAGAAAGAATAACAAAATAATCTTTTCTTTATCATCTAGTAAATGTTCATTTTAATTCAATGCAATGAAATGATCCAAATATAACTTACAAATATTTCAGAGAAATGTTTTTCTTTACTATTTTCTTTCCTCTACTACCTTGCTTAATAAAAAGACATCTTAAAAGTTACTTTTTTTTAAGAAAAACATTTAGCAATTTGAAAGTGCTGGAAGAAAAGATACATTACTTGAACTCTCTTTGATAAGGAAAGAATTCAACATGGAAAATCCAGTATATGAGATTTTTAAAAAATGCGATACAATTGAGACTGAGAAATGTACAGAAACTATAATTTGCAAACAAACTGCTATAAGTCTCAAGAAGTCAACTTTGTCTAACAATGGAGTTTGACACAAATTATGTCTGCGAACACTTTTAGCAGAACCCAAATAAGACCATGCATAAAATCCTGTTTTAACCTAAACCTACAGTACTTTTATTCAACTTCAAACACCCCAAGGACTTCTGACAGTTCCAGCAACTTGCCTGGTTAACAAGTTTATAAAAATATGACTTATTCCAGGCATGTTTCCAAAGAAGACATACAGATGTCCAACAGGCACATGAAAAGATGCCCAATATCACTCATGATCAGGGAAATGCAAATCAAAACCACAATGAATTATCAACTCACACCTGTCAAAATTACGAAAGCACAAAAGACGAGAATTAGCAAGTGTTGGTGAGGACATGGAGAAAAAGGAACTCTCATGTACTATTAGTGGGAATGTGAATTGCTGCAGGCACTGTGAAAAACAGTATGGAAATTCCTTAAAAAACTAAAAATAGAATTACCATGTGATCCTTTAATTCCACTACTGGGCATTTACCCAAAGACAATGAAAATACTATATTGAAATATGCATTTCTATGTTGATTTCAGCATTGTTTACAGTAGTCAAGATATGAAAACACCTTAAGTGTCTATCAATAGATGAATGGATAAAGAAGTCATACACACACACACACACACACACAATGGAACATTACTCAGCCATAAAAATGTCATTTGCAACAACACAGATAGACCTAGAAGGTATAATGCTAAGGGATGTAAGTCAGTCAGAGAAAGAAAACCACCATATGATTTCATTCATATGTAAAATTTAAGAAACAAAACAAAGGAACAAAGAGTAGAAAAGAGACAAGCAAAAAATTGACTCTTAAATACAAAGAACAAATTGATGGTTGGCAGAAGGGAGGTGGGTGTGGGATAGGTGAAATAGATAAAGGGAATTAAGAATACACTTATGTTGAGCACTGAAAGATGTATAGCATTGATGAATCATTATATTGTAAACCTGAAATTAATACAGAAAAGTGTGTTAATTATACTTGAATAACAAAAACACTTAAAATTGATATATGCATTGTTTTTTCAAAGTGGGTGTAGGCATTTCATATGGGCAATTAGTATACCTTTCCTAATGTTTGATTTAGATATGCCTGCAGAATAGTAAGAATTTACACATGTAGCAATAATTCTACATGTTAATCATCTATATATAGATCTTCAAGGTTTTTGTAAATCTTTACTTTTTTCCATGTTCTTTTTCTTCTGAATATATATTTTGAATATAACTTTATTATTTTAAATCTAGTAATAAAATTATTTTAAGAAAAAACATGACTAATTCCTTCCTACCCAAACTCTATGCATGCTGAACTCTAATTACTTCTTACATTGACTTGGAGATAATTTCATTAGATGATGTGCTCCTTCGTCTACTATTTGAAAACAAAACAAAATTGACATTTTCATATCAATGGATTATCCCAATGGTCTCTGTAGGAGATGATAATTTTATAAATATATAAAATACAAAAATTTTAAAAAACACATCTCATATCATAGTAATATATTGTATTTTGTTAGTAATGAATATATTCTGCTAGTAATGATTTTGTCAAAATAGTATAAATATTATGAAGTATTAATTTAAAATTGTTTCTTCATCTTCACTGCCTACATTCAATCCAATTTTCCTAGGATAAAAGTGATATTTAAATTTTGTTGGTTAAGTGTTCAACTCTTTATTTTAGCTCAGATCATGGTCCACAGTTTGTGAGATCAAGCCCCATCACAGGCTGCATACTGACAGAGTGGAGCCTGCTTGGGATTCACTCTCTCCCTCTCTCACTGCCCTGTCCCTGCTCACACACTCTCTCTCTCAAAATAAATAAAATTAAATATATAAATAAAACATTACTTTAAAAAATAATCTGTATAAAAAATCAACTTTAAAACACATATCAAGAAGGTCAAATTTATATTTTAACCATTAAGTGGAGAGCATTCTAGTTGATTTGTTATGCTTTTGAAAATAAAAAGACAAATAAAAAGGAAAGAAGGAATGAAAAGAAGTAGGTAAAAGAAAGACAAAAGAATGAAACAATGTATTTTATTTAAAACTGGGATCATACTATAAATTGTACTTTCAATATAAACTATTTTTAGTTGAATTTAAAAGAAAAAAAAGTAACTCAGACACAACAACAGAGCATAAAAATACATAGGATACTCTCCTTAAGTGCCAGGCTCTAGTGAGCAGAGGAGACTGCAGGGCAGTCTAGGACCTCTTCTTCATAAAGTCACTACTTTCAACTGAAGAAGACATAGCTGACTTTCCTAACACAGAACATGCCCTAATCAGAGCATGCTCTTTTCTTGATCTTAAGTTTCAAATGCAAATTCATCATTGGACTCACTTCTAATAATTACAACATTTCTTGCTTTGGGCTTTGCAACAGAAGTCTGACAAAATGTTTGCTTTGGCAATAATTTAGATTTGAACATATTTGTGATTATCTTAGTGGTTACTATAGCTACAAGGTATAATTTACTGTCTTATTTAAATTTTATGATTTTGAATGTTTTTTACACTAACTTTTCCCAGTAAAATCCACTATGAACCGAGAGAGAGAGAGAGAGAAAGACAAAATAAAGAAACAGAGAAATGTGTGCCAAATGAAAGAAGAGGACAAGCCTCCAGCAAGAGATCTAAGTGAAACAGATATAAATAACATGACTGATAGAGAATTTAAACCAATGATCATAAGGATACTCCCTGAAGTCGAGAAGAGTGGAAACATGTGTGGGACCCTTAACACAGGGATAAGGAGCAACATAGCAGAGATAAATGACTCAGTAAATGAAAGGAGAAACATGTTTGATGGAATGAATGGCAGGGTAGAAGAAGCAGAGGGACAAATTAGTGACCTAGAACACAGTAATGGAAAGTAATCATGCTGAACAAAAGAGAGGAAAAAGCATTATGCAAAATGGGAACAGACTTCGGGAACTCAATGACTCCAACAAACATAATAACATTTGTATTGTAGGAGTCCCAGAAGAAGAAAAAAGAGAAAAGGGGGCAGAAAATTTATCTGTAAAAATAATAGCTAGAAACTTCCCCAACCTAGGGAAGGAAACATATCCAAATCAAGAAGGCACAGAGAACTCCCATCAAAATTAATAGAAGCAGATCCAAGCTCAGACATATTGGAATTACACTGGCAAAATATAATAGTAAAGAAAAAAAAAATTACAAGCAGCAAAACAAAAGAGAGTAAGTTATAAGGGAAATCTCATAAGGCTGGCAGGGGATTTTTCAGCAGAAATATTGGAAGACAGAAGGGAGTAGCCTGATATATTCTAAATGCTGAGTGGAAAAATTCTTCAGCCAAGAATATTCTATCCAGCAAGGCTATCATTCAGAATAGAAGCAGAGATAAAGAATTTTCCACATAAACAATAACTAAAGGAGATTATGACCACTAAACTAGTCTTGCAAAAATATTTTAAAAGAGACTCTGAGTGAAAATGGAAATACCAAAAGTGATAGTATAAAAGTAGGAAACACAAAAGCAGTAAAAATGAGTATTTCTTTAAAAACTCAGTCAAAAAACTCATAAAATAAAAAGATATAATATAAAAGAACATATACCTAAAATGTGGGGAAGAGTAAAGAATGAGTTCAGGGACATCTAGGTGGCTCAAGTCGGTTGAGTATCTAACTTCAGCTCAGGTCATGATCTCGTGGTTCATGGGTTCAAACCCAACATTGGGCTCTGTGCTGACATCTTGAAGCCTGGAGCCTGCTTTGGCTTCTATGTCTCCCTCTCTTTTGGCCCTTCCCTTGCTCTCACTCTGTATCTCTCTCTCTCAAAAGTAAATAAATATTAACAAAATTATTTAAAGGACTTCAAACTTAACCAACCATCAACTTAATACAGACTGCTATATATACAGAAGAGGTTATATACAAACCTAAAGTTAACTGTATATCAAATCCACTAATAAATATGCAAAGGATAAAGAGAAAACCAAATATACCACTAATGAAAATCAGCAAACCATGAAGGACAAAAAGACAAGAAAGGACCTGAGAAAATCTTCAGAAACAACCAGAAAATAAAATGAAAATAAATGCATATCCATCAAAGTTATTTTGACAGGTGCCTGGGTGGCTTAGTTGGCTAAGTGTCTGACTTCAGCTCAGGTCATGATCTCACAATTTGTGAGTTTGAGCCCTGTGTTGGGCTCCATGTTGACAGCTCAGAGCCTGGAGCCTGCTTCAGATTCTGTGTGTGTGTCTCTGTCTCTGCCCCTCCCCTGCTCATGCTCTCTCTCTCTCTCTCTCTCTCTCAAAAATAAATAAACATTAAAAAATTATTTTGAATGTAAATGTACTAAATGCTCCAATCAAAAGACATGGAATGACAACATAGATTTAAAAAATAAGACTCATCTATATGCTGCCTACAAGAGACTCATTTTAGAACTAAAGACACCTGCAGATTGAAAGGGAGGAAATAGAGAAACATCTATCACACAAATGGATGTCAAAAGAAAGCCATAGTAGCGTTACTTTATCAGACAAACTAGACTTAAAAACAAAGACTGCAACAAGAGACAAAAAATACACTATATAATAAACAGGGCATCCAAGAAGAAGATAATAACACCTATAAATATTTATGTATCCAATATAGAAGCATCCAAATATATAAAACAGTTAATAACAAACATAAAGGAACCCACTGATAATAATACAATAATAGCAGGGAATTTAATACCCCACTTATATCAATGGACAGATCATCTAAACAGAAAACAAACAAGGAAACAATGGCTTTGAATGACACACTGGAACAGATAGATTTAAAAGATATATTCAGAACATTCCATCCCAAAACAGCAGAATACATAGTATTTTCAAGTGCACATGGAACATTCTCCAGAATAGATCACATATTAGCCCACAAAACAAGCCTCCATAATTCAAGATCAAAGTCATACTATCCACATACTATCCATCTTTTCTGACCAGACCACTATGAAACTAGAAAGCAACCATAAGAAAAAATCAGAGAAGGCCAATACATTTAGGTTAAATAACATGCTACTATCAATGAATGGGTCACCCAGGAAATGTAAGAAAGAAAGAAAGAAAGAAAGAAAGAAAGAAAGAAAGAAAGAAAGAAAGAAAGAAGAAGGAAAAGAGTACATGGAAACAATGAAAATGAAAACACAATGATCCAAAACCTTTGGGATGCAGCCAAAGTGGTTCTAAGACAGAAGGTTATAGCAATATAGGCCTACCTCAAGAAGCAAGAAAAATCTCAAATAAATAATCTAACCTTACACCTAAAGAAGCTACAAAAAGAACAGTAAACAAATATCAAAATGAATAGAAGTAAGGAAATAATAAAGGTTAGAGTAGAAACACATGATATAGAAGCCAAGGAAAATAACTAATTAAGATGAATGAACGCAGGAGCTTTTTTTTGGGGAGGGGGGGTGGAATCAATAAAATTGACTAACTTCCAGCCAGACATATCAAGAAAAATAGTAAAAAGCACTCAAATAAATAAAGTCATGAATAGGAGAAGAGAAATAACAACCAACACCACAGAAATACAATCATAAGAAAATGCGAAAAACTATATTCCAACAAACTAGACAACCTAGAAGAAATGGATAAATTCCTGGAAACATAAACTATCAAAATTGGAAGAGAAAAAAATACAAAATTTGAAGAGACCAATAATCAGCAAAGAAATTGAATTGGTAAAAAAAAAAAAAAAAAAAAAAAAAAAAAAAAAAAACTCAACAAACCAAAGTCCAGGACTACACAACTTCACAGAAGAATTCTATTAAATATTTATTTTTTTAATTTTTTTAACATTTATTTATTTTTAAGATCGTGAACAGAGGAGGTGCAGAGAGAGAAAGAGACACAGAATCTGAATCAGGCTCCAGGCTCTGAGCTAGAGGTCAGCACAGAGCCCGATGTGAGGATTGAACCCACGAACCATGAGTTCATGACCTGAGCTGAAGTCAGTCACTCAACCGACTGAGCCACCCAGGTGCCCCTTCTATTAAATATTTAAAGAAGAGTTAACAACTGTTCTCACACTATTCCAAAAAATAGAGGAGAAAGGAAAACTTCCAAATTCATTCTATGAGGCCAATATTACTGATACCAAAACCAAATAAAGACACCAATAAAAAAGAGAATTACAGGCCAATATCACTGATGAATATAGATACAAAAATCCTCAACAAAATACTAGCAAACCAAATTCAACAGTACGCTAAAGAAATAATTCACCATGATCAAGTGGGATTTATTCCTGGGTTACACGTGTGGTTCAATATTTGCAAATCAACCGACATGATACATCACATCAATAGAAAGAATAAGAACAATATGATCATTTCAATAGTTGCAGAAAAAGATTTGAAAAAGTCAAACAGTCATTCATGATAAAAACCATCAACAAAGTAGGTTTAGAGGGAAGATACCTCAACATAATAAAGGCCATATACAGAAAAAAACCTACCTTTAGTAACATTCCTAATTGATAAAACTCAGAGGTTTCCTCTATGGTCAGGAACAAGACATGTTTGTCCATTCTCACCACTTTTATTCAACATAGTACTGGAAATCCTAGCCACAGCAATAAGAAAACAAAAGTATTAAAAGGCACCCAAATTGGCAAGGAAGAAATAAAACTTTCACTATTTACAGATGACATGACACTATATATAGAAAACCCAAATACTTCATCAAAAACCTGTTAGAATTGATAAATTCAGTAAAGTCACAGAATACAAAATCAATATATAGAAATCTGTTGCAATTCTATACACCAATAATGAAGAAGCAGAAAGAGAGATCAAGCAATAGATCTCATTTACCATTGCACCAAAACCATAAGATACCTAGGAATAAACCTAACCAAAGAGGTGAAAAATCTGTAGTCTGAACACTATAAAACACTGATGAAAGAAATCAAAGATGACACAAAGTGACAGAAAGACATTCCATGCTCATGGATTGGAACAACAGATATTGTTAAAATGTTTATACTACCCAAAGCAATCCACACATTTTTTAATGTTTTATTTATTTGTTTTGAGAGGGGGGGGAGGGAGAGAGAGAGAGAGAGAGAGAGAGAGAGAGAGAGAGAGAGAGAGAGAACTAGTGGGACAGGGACAGAGAAAGAAGGAGACAGAAAATCCAAAGCAGGCTCCTCATTGTCAGCACAGAGCCCAACACAGGGCTTGAACCTATGAACTGTAAGATAATGAACAGAGCCAAAGTCAAGAGTTGGACACTTAACTGGCTGAGCTGCCCAGGTGCCCCAGCAATCTACACATTTAATGCCATCCAGATGAAAATACCAACATCATTTTTCACAGAACTGGATTAAACAATCCTAAAATTTGTATGGAACCAGAAAGATCCCAAATAGCAAGAGCAATAGTGGGCCGGAGGTGGGGGGAAGCAAAGCTGAAGGCTTCACAATTCCAGACTTCAAGTTATATTACAAAGCTGTAACAATCAGAACAGTATGGTACTGGCACAAAAATAGACACACCAATCAATAGAACAGAATAGAAAACCAAGAATTAAACCCACAACTTTATGATCGATTAATCTTCAACAAAATAGAAAAGAATATTTAGTGGGAAACAGACATTCTCCTCAACAAATGGTGTTGGAAAAACTGGACAGCTACGTGCAAAAGAAACTGGACCATTTTCTTACACCATTTACAAAAATGTAGATTCAAATTAGATTATAGACCATAATGTGAGACCTGAACCCATAAAACTCTAGAAGAGTACACAGTCTGTAACTTCTTTGAAATCAGCCATAGCAATTTCTTTCTAGATTATGTCTCCTGAGACAAGGGAAACAAAAGCAAAACTAAACTATTAGGACTTCATCAAGATACAAAGCTTTTTTTCTCAACATCCAAGGAAACAATCCACAAAACTAAAAGGTAAACTACAAAATGGGGAAAGATATTTGCAAATGACATATCCAATAAAGGGTTATTATTCAAAATATAAAGAATTTATAAAATTCAACATCCCCCCAAAAAAATAATGCAATTTGAAAATAGGCAGAAGACATGAAGAGACATTTCTCCAAAGAAGACATACAGATGGTAAACAAACACATGCAAATATGCTCAACATTACTAATCATCGAGGAAGTGAAAATCAAAACTACAATGAGATATAACCTCATATCTGGCAGAATGATTAAAATCAAAAACACAAGAAACAACACGTGTTGGCAAGGATGTGGAGAAAAAGGAATGCTTGTACACTGTTTGTGTTAAGGCAAACTGGTGTAGCCACTGTGGAAAACAGTATGGAGTTTCCTCAAAAAGTTAAACACAGATCTACTCTATGACCCAGCAATTGCACTACTGGGTATTTACCCAAAGAATACAAAAATACAAATTCAAAGAGATTTGTACCCTGATGTTTATAGCAGCATTATCTACAATAGGCAAATTAGGGAAACAGCCAAAAGTGTCCATTGGCTGATGAAAGGATAAAGAATATCTGGGTGTGTATGTGTTTGCGTGTGTGTGTATGTGTGTAATGGATTTCTATTCAGCCTTCAAAAAGAATAAAATATTTCCATTTGCAATGACGTGTTTGGAGCTGGAGAGTTTAATGCTAAGCAAAGTAAGCCAGTCAGAGAAAAAAAAAGACCATATGATTTCATTCATATGTGGAAATTAAAAAACAAAACAAATGAGCAAAGGAAAACAAGAGAGAGAGAGGCAAACCAACACTACACAGAACAAACTGATGGTTGCCAGAGGGGAGGTGGGTGGGGGGATGGATTAAATAGGCAATGGGTATTACGGAGGGCACTTGTGATGAGTGCCAGGTGCTGTTTGGAAGTGCTGAATCGCTGTATCATACATCTGAAGCCAATATAACAGTGTATATCAACTGGAATTTAAAAAAAAATTAAAAAAGAAATGAAACACAGAAGGGAAAGGAAATTGAGTATTAAAAAATTTTATTTGTATAAATAATTATTCTTAAGGGATACTTATTTAAGGTATGTAAAATTTTAAGGGAAAAGCATGAAAAATAGAGAGGTCAGATATTTTAATTATTTCAACTTGAGATAACATACCTTGCAAACCCTTGGACTTCTTTCACATCCTATACTGTAGCACTGATATACATAGTATGTACATTCCCCATAAGTTTCATTACAGGGATGCTAAGTCTGTATTTGGTTTGGATTCTTAGGATTCTTTTCTTTATCCCTTCCTTGACTGGCTTACTTGTCAAAAAGATGTTGTGTTTGTCTCTCTGCTTTTCTTTTCTTTTCTTTCCTTTTCTTTTCTTTTCTTTTCTTTCCTTTTCTTTTCTTTTTTTCTTTTCTTTTCTTTTTCTTTTCTTTTCCCAGAAGGGCCTCCTAGTGGTTTATTTCCTCTCTTTATTTTGATATGGAAAGTAACAGTCTCTTATTTTCATGCTTGAATGACAACTTACCTGAAGGAACAGGTGTTGAGTAGCACTTTACCTTTTATGCCCTTCCAAACTCTGTAGCTCTTGTGCGGTTAGGGTTTGTCATTGAACACCTCTGTGGACAAGCCTTAGCTTCCTCCTCATACAAACCTTTTCTTCCCTATGTGCCAGCCAATACTAAGTTCCTCAATTTCAATGACATCACCAGGCTATTTCTCGGGACAATTTGTTCTTCAACTGTTGTTTCTGGAACACTGTGTATTCCATTGTTCTGCAGATATATTTAAAGCTTTCTTTCGGAGCAAATTTCATCCACTTTGGATGAATGATTTTTGTTAATTCTATTAGGTTTTTTACATCACAGATGACAGTAATTCTCATGTTGGAACATCATAGTTCTCTTCATCTATTGTGATTCATCTAATTGCTTTGATCTTGGTCTTTTTCCTCTTCATTCACATCATTTTAATAGGTCTTTTCTCCACTGTGTCAGCAATTCCTTATGCAATTGCATCTGCTCTGTTTTGTGCTAGTTAGCATACATTTGTTTTTCTGCACTGTAGTAATTTTGTTTCTCAATTTGTTTCCCCAGCTCTCCAATTCCCATTTTTATCTTACTTACCATCAG
Source organism: Cryptoprocta ferox (assembly GCA_028646485.1). Classification (NCBI taxonomy): domain Eukaryota; kingdom Metazoa; phylum Chordata; class Mammalia; order Carnivora; family Eupleridae; genus Cryptoprocta; species Cryptoprocta ferox. The sequence continues at coordinate 130,132,835 of CM053572.1, forward strand.
GTCTTTACACTTTTGTTTCATAAATTGATGCTCTTAGTAAGTACTTACAAGTCACTTGTGCCCCATTTTCTTCTATTCATTTGATGATTCAGTCTTGGCTAAGACAGTCCCTTGTCCTTTGCAAATTATGTTCTTTAATTTGCTCATTTTAATATTTACATTTGTTGTCAAACCTCTTCTTTTCATCTTGCTAACATGCTGTTTTTTCATAGAATTTGGCATAATTCGCCTTCTCTTCCTACTCTCTTACCTAAATTTTGCTTTCCCCTCCTCTGAAAATATTGCGTGTTGGCTTGTATTGTTAATCGAGTGTGTCAGGGAAAGGGGACGGCTCAGCTGGGTGCTGGCTTTCTCGACAGAACTGGTTCCTAATGTATCATATAGTATTTGAAGTCTTTAAAATAGTATTTTTAATTATTTTTTAATGTTTCTTTTTTTGAGAGAGATTTAAAATAGTACCTTGAAACATTAATGTCACAGAAATTACATGGCAGTGTCGCTAACATGTGCAAGGCTGACCATTATTCAACATTTGTTATAAGCTTTTAGCGGATACCAGTGTGCCTAGTCTGATAATCCTATTTTGAGTAGCAAAGATCTAAAAGGATTCACCACACCCAACAAAGGCAAAATCACAGTCCATCAGCGAGATATCTTTTTAATCCAATGTATTTCTCAACTGATTGAACATTCCTGGAGCTGATGCTTTTTCAGAAAATATGAGCCCCATGCGGCATCTCTGACAGTGCATCTCAGCCACGACATTTCATTCTCTGCTAGCTAGAGATGGAAAAGACAAAAATATCTTCTGTGGCAGATTTTCAACAATTTGGTGTCATTTGTGAGAATTCTCAAATGTTTTTGTTTTTTTGTTTTGTTTTGTTTTGTTTCGTTTTTTGTTTTTTGAGAATGCTCAAGATTAATGCATAATTGCAATATTTCATTTTGGGGGGAGAGCTGGGGAAGGATGGGTTAGTCTTTCCTTAATTTCGTTTCAGATCTTGATCTCCTTCTTATAAAGTTTAAAACATGAGGGGCGCCTGGCTGGCTCAGTAGGTTGAGCATCTGACTTTGGCTCAGGTCATGATCTCACGATCTGTGAGTTTCATCCCTGTGTCCATCTCTGTTCTGATAGCTCAGAGCCTGAGCCTGGTTCAAATTCTGTCTCTCTCTCTCTTTCTGCCCCTCCCCTTCTCCTGCTCTTTCTCTTTCTCTCAAAAATAAATAAAACATTTAAAATTTTTTTTAAATTTATATAGCATGAAATTGTGACTGTCTCTTTGCTTGCTATATTTTAAATCCTAAATTCTACATTATTGATTTTGTCAGATAATCTTATCAAGTATGAGGGGAACAAGTTTCAGTGAATAAATTCCATTTCAAAATTCCTATTGAAGGGGAACCTGGGTGGCTCAGTTGCTTGAGTGTCTGATTTCGGCTCAGGTAATGATTTCACGATTCCTGAGTTCAAGTCCTACATCTGGCCCTCTGCTGTCAGTGTGGAGCCCTCTTCAGATCTTCTGTTGCCCTCTCTCTCTGCCCCTATCTCTCACTCTCTCTTTCTCTCAAAAATAGAAATATTTTAAAAAATGGTTTAAAACTCCTACTGAAAATTAAAATTAATATTTTTGAATTGTTTTAAGTTTATGTATTTATTTTCAAAAGAGGCAGAGACAGTATGTGGGGTGTGGGGCAGATTGAGAGGAAGAGAGAATCCCAAGGAGGCTCCCCGCTGCCAGCACAGAGCATGATGTGGGTTTTGAATTCATGAAACCCACGAGATCATGACTTGAGTTGAAACCAAAAATCACAGACTTACCTGACTGAGCCACCCAGGTGCCCCCAAATTATTTTTTATTGTACCTCCCCTGCTCATTTTCTCTCTCAAAAAAAAAAAATTAAAAAACTGTTTAAAATTCCTATTGAAAATTAATTTTTTAAAAAAATTCCCTTCCCTGCTCATGATCTCTCTTCCAAAAATAAAAATATTTAAAAAATAGTTTAAAAATCTTATTGAAAATTAAAATTATTTTAATGTCCCTCCCCTGCTCATGCGTTGTCTCAAAATTAAAAATATTTTAAAAAGTGGGCTTAAAATTCCTTTTGAAAATTAAACTTATTTTAATATTTTTTAATGCATTCATTTGGTCATGGAAACCTATACAGTTGAACATTTAACTAGCATTGTATAATGCATATAATGTTTTTTTACTTAAAATAGGTCTGCAAGATCTTTCTAGAATAATTTACATAGATATAATTTATTCTTTCTAATGGCTTAGTAGTTTTCCACTTGTTGAATTTACCATCCCCTTGAGAGTCATTTAAGTCATTTCAATAATAATAAATGTAAATTATTTATTTTATATTTTAGTAAATATCAATTATTTTTTAACCATCAATTATTTTTAAAGAATATATTCCTAAAAATGAAAACCTTGGTCAAATGTAAATTGTTGGATATCATAATCCCTATTCAATTACTTTACAATAATGTTCTTCTAGTTTTCATTTGCAGCATAAATATGTGAATATCCATTTTCACACCTTTGTCAGAATTATATATCATTAATCTTTATCTTTTGATAATGCAATGGGTAAAAAATTGTATCTTCTGTTTTAGTTTACTTTTAATCAATTTGTAACAAGGTTTACAATAATTTCATATGTTCATTGAAGGTTTGAATACTTATTCTAAGAACTGTCTATTCATAATATTTTACTAATATTGGCTGTGTTTCTTTTACTTAATTGATTTTTAGGAGATAATTTAAATCTTAAAATATTAAACATTTACCTCATTTATATGTATTATATTTTATTTTATCAAATGTATTTAATGATATATCAATGTAACAAAATCCAATACTCAATTTAAAGATCAACTAAATAAATAACTTAAAAATAAGTTGCTTCTTTCTCATAATTTCTTTCTGATAAGATCACACAATGGCATTTTACCTGATTATAGTACTCAATATAGTTGAGCACCATACACTGATGTATGGCAATATTGACATCATTTTAAAGAATTCACATAAATTATTATGTAATTCTAGCTTTTTTTTAATAAAGGATATAGATTAAGACACATGACTTAAACTTACTGGGTGCTGTGTAGCTTTGCAGCCCATAAAATATCTTAGTTTTGTGTTCTCTAGTGTACTAATCTGCTTAACTGCCATAACAAAATACTATAGACTGAGTGGCCTAAACAACGGACATTTATTTTCTCACAGTTCTGAAGGCTAGAAGATGCAGTTAAGATGCTGGTAAATTCTGTTTCTGATGATAGTCTTTTCCCCATTTGCAGAGGCTATGTCATCACGTGGCTTTTCCTTTGTATTCACATGGAGATAGAGAGAAAGCATTCACTGGTTGCTCTTCTTACAAGGACACAAATCTTACTGGCTTAAGGCCCCACCCTTATGACATCTTTTAACCTTAATTACATCCTTAAAGGCCCAGAAACATTTTCAGAAATATTTGAAAATAAAAAATATTACCTTGAGTCAAATTAGCTTGAATTTCATGTGTGTGTATATTCATTATATATAGTGAATTTTACTAATGAATTAAAAACACTTCATACAAAATTAAAACCGTCCTTTAAATTATTTGTTAAAAAAGTTCTTAAGCAGATGTGTTGAGATTTGCAAAGTGTCCCTTAAGGTTCAGCACGCCTTGCTGTATACAAGTGCTCACTGAACAATGGCAATAGAGGGACAGGGAAAGCAAAAGCTTCTTTTTCTATTTTTTTCCTTCCACAAATGAAAAGCATTTGTAAGACATTCCTCATGCTAGATTTCAAAATATCAACACAATCATCACACATAAGCTGAAGCAAATCTTAAGAAGCGGCTACACAAGAGGACATTTTTCATTTAAAACTACCTTATTGTTCATTCTACAATCACTACTTCTTGTAAAGTAGAAGGTGAAATGAGGGAAGCTATGTGTTTTACTAAAGATATAGGGACAATGGATGCAGAAATATCAAAGGACATATTCCAAAGCAGATCGTAACCCTCCTAAGATTGTGTTTCCAATTTAAATAAATAGAAGAAAATCATTGCTCCATGAGAAAGTATGCATTTTACACCAATAATAAATTCTGAAAATAATGATCATTCCTGAGAAAACATCAATCCATATTACTACTCATTCCCACTAGAAAAATATTTAGTAACATGACCTTGAATTTAATTAGTTTCTCAAAGAACCCTAACAGCCTTAGTAGATATTTCACATAAAATAATGGATTAAAATCCCTTGAAAATTACTTTGTAGTTAACAATTTTGTTAGTCAGTTATTCCTTGTCTTTCAACTTCATTTCCATCCTTTATGCTCTGCCAACAGAGATGTTGAAACTACATTTCTCAGTTTCCATCTCCATCCCAATATCAACCCAAAGCTCTAAAGAGGAGGATGAATAAGGGGAGAAGAAATTGCCTCATCTTTATTTTTTATTATATGTCCTCCTTTTTCTTTTCTTTCTAGTAAATATTGCTCCATATGAGAGAGTTGGCTCCAGCCTGCAGATTCTTTTTCCAGTCCCTGTATCCGCCTTGTCACCCTTGTCATAGGCACCAACCACAGCAGACAGCAGAGAGTTATGGCTTCTTCAGAGATGTGAGGACAAACCGCCTTCTCCCATAAAGGACCTCATGTGGGACTCCTGGCTTCTTCTAGCACCACCTCTCCCCCTCTTTCTGTTTTCTTCTGTTATTGTCTCTAGCTTAGCTCAATTCTTCCTATTTGCTCTTGTAAGTCTCCAGGTTTTTTTTTTTAATTTTTATGTTTTTATTTATTATCGTGTGAGAGGGAAACAGAGCATGAATGGGGGAGGGGCAGAGAGAGAGGGAGACACAGAATCTGAAGCAGGCTCCAGGCTCTGAGCTGTCAGCACAGAGCCCTATGCGGGGCTCGAACCCACGAACCATGAGATCATGACCTGAGCCGAAGTCAGATGCTTCACCGACTGAGCCACTCAGGCACCCCATAGGTCTCCAGTTTTTGTAAAAACCATTTTGCTCTATGAAACCCCTCTATGTAAACTTTCTAGTATGATTTCTCTCCTGAATGAATCATCGCTGCTACAGTATCTTCATAATAAAGTTTGAACTGATTTAGCAGCACATTTTCACAGACACACACACAAACCAAATTTAAACTCATGTTAGCTGTTTATCTAGATTTCAGATACCCCTGAGACTTGGTTTATCTTAAGTTGTTGACCTTTAACGATCAGCCAGAGTTTAGGTGAGATGAAACACCATGTTATATGTGGGAATCAAGGCAAAACTCTTGCTCGAAGTGGAAAAGTGGAAAATTATCAATGATTGATTAACTTCACAATCACCATATGAACTGAGTATATGACTTTTTTTCATTTAGAGATAATATAAAACACTGCAAAAGCAGTGTAGGATAAAATCTTTATCTAACATTGAAAACTGACAGTTTTCAATATGAACAGCTGTACATTGCTATTTGTTAGGAAGCAATTCTCTGTGGTCTTTCTACCACCTCAGATTATTTTTTCAACAATGCTTTCATGGCAAAATTTCTTGAAAGTTAGTGATTCTCTATCCCTCCCGACAAAGCGGAGTAGTTTCCTGAGGAGCACAATAAACAGAGGATACTATCCTCAGAGATAGTCTCAGGTAGTAAAATCTCCCTCCTCTTCCCAAAGGATATTTGCTTTCAGCACAGAATATTGTCTCTTCAGAGGAGAAGATGGGCAGTTTTGCTAGCAATCCCCTTACAAAATCAAGGTTTTTAGAAGGTCAGGGTTGCTCACACGTGGCACAAACTCTGTGTATGCAATATTCACCAGAGAGCGCTTTATGTCACTCCCAGAACTCGGGACAACTGATGCAAACATGCAGCCCATGTCACCTGCAACGTAGTGAATTGTAAACTAGGTCCATATGGGCTCTTTGTCTCCTTAATGAATTTATGGTAGTCTGGGAGGCAATCTCACAATTCTAGTTGTCACTAGTGCCTATATATATATATATATATATATATATATGCACCTTACACATATATTTTCCTGTATACATATATAAAAATATATAAGCACCTCAAAATTTATACCTATATCTATCTCTATAGCTCTCCAATTTTTAACCAAAACAAAATATAGTTGGCGTGTGTTTCATAAAGTAATACTATTTGACTAAAATATAATTAATTAACCTTAAACAATAATTATCATATTGTGAGTATTTAAAGATAATTCTAGTGTTTTAAAGTAGCATCCTTATCACGTTCACTAAAGGGACGGGATTTTTAAAAGGAGGAGATAATCCACTAGGATAGAGTTGAGGATAATGAGATATTATATGATTATGACCTTCCTCCAGCTTGAACAACATTGATACATGTAAGGATGTTCTTGGAGGGTAGGGGATATGCCAGAATGTCTGATGTGATCTTTTTTATGTAGATTGGTGTCCTTTGATTTGGGTCCTCTGATAATTCTTTCCCTCCTTTGAGAAGATCCCCATGTTTTTACACTCCATCATTCATTAAAATATGGTTCCAATATCGCTGTTATGTTTCTTTGTCGTGTTGGCTTATTTCTGCATCTTTAGAATCTTTCTTTGTTTACCAAGGTCTGTTTTCACCATCAGTATGAAACAATTGTCAGAACTGATAATTTGCAAGTTTCGATTGTACTTACATTTTTTCAATGTATTCTTCCTAATTTACATATGCTATTATATACTCTCAACATATTTTTCATTTATAATTTTTCAATTTATCCTTTTTATAGTTTTTTGCACTATCTTGATAATATAAACTCTCTTTTTTTTATGTTTTATTTATGTAATTTGAGAGAGGCAGAGAGAGAGAGCAAGCTGGAGAGGTGCAGAGAAAGAGGGAGAGAAAGAATCCCAAGCAAGCTCTGGCCTATCATCACAGAGCCCCATGAGGGCACAAAGTCATGAATCATGAGATCCTGACCTGAGCTGAAATCAAGAGTCAGACACTAACCAACTGAGTGCCCCCAGGTGCCCCTGACATCAACTCTTAATACGTAAAATGTATTTATTAGCCTATTTTCAGTTTTTGATCCATTTATACTAATGTCTGACTCCTGGAGATTTCTCTTTCCATTGGATTTGGCTCTGTTGTACAATAAATCTGTAAGTCAGAGGAAGGCGAGTCCTCAAATCTGCAGTCTTGTCTATCTTGGCATTAAATTTCCTGGTTTGAGGGGCACCTGAGTGGCTCAGCTGGTTAAGCGTCCAACTTCGGCTCAGGTCATGATCTCACAGCTCTTGGGTTCAAGCCCCGCGTCAGGCTCTGTGCTGACAGCTCAGAGCCTGGAGCCTGCTTCAGATTCTGTGTCCCTCTCTCACTCTGCCCCTCCCCAACTCATGCTCTGTCTCTCTCTCTTAAGAATAAATAAAACATTAAAAAATAAAAATAAATAAATAAAAATTTCCTGGTTTGAGATTCTTTATGTAAGACTCTAAGTATCATTAACATATGACTATACCAGATATGGTCAATTCTTTATATCTGGACATCATATGCTAGAAATGCAAAGTAAATCATCTTGTGCCGTGTGGCTCAGCATGGATACCTGCTACTGCAGCAAATCTACTCAATTTCTAAAAATAGATATATTTTGCTTTTTCCATTTCTACAGATTCTCCTTTTCTGCCGACTCACCTTGATTAATTCCTTGCATTCGATCTTTATATAATCTATGGACTGATGCACATTCATAGCACATTTATTTTTATTGTATTTTTAACTTTTTTGCATAAGAGGCTTACTGGGCAGACAGAGAGATGTATTGAAAGAAATAGGTTACTTAAGATCAAAACCTTTGGCCTGTACTCTTGGCTTTACACTAACTCCATATTTCCACATGTTCTTTTCATTTTTTCCTCCTCGAGTCTCATTTTTATAATCTAGGAAGTGTTCATATTGATTGAGTTTATATAAATGATTCTGCATGTAGCTCTTCTAGTTGTGTTTTATTTTCTTTCTAAACTTTGTTTTTCTCCTCGCTTATTTGTTCTATAAGTATTACTTTAAAGTTGTGCATTTCTCAATTTCTTCTTGTCCAGTTTCTAGGTTTTCAACAATGCCTGATATCTGCTCTTATGAGAAGATAGTTATGGTGAGGATACATCTTACAGAAAATTGACATATTTTCTTTAGAGTAACATATTTTAGAAGGTTAAAAGTATATTATTTTTTAAAAAGCTTTACTTGATTTTTTGAAGTAAAATTGAGAAATGTAAGCAAATCTAAGCCAGCTGAGTCAAGAACTACATATATCCCTAAAAGAAAAATAAGAAAACTGAAAAAAATGAATGAAAAGAAAAAATGTCTATTGATTTAAAAGTCAGAGATTGGAAACTTTCTTTATAATTTAATCATACAGAAATTAATCTGCAAATAAGTTTCATAGAATAGAAACCTGATTAAAATGATAAGACCTAAAATTATCAGAGATATTTTGAGACTCACCTGCAGAAAGTACCATGTGAAAATGGTCCAGAATACCATAACTAGTTAGTGATACAATGATTTACAGAAACGTTTTTGGAGAAGTTCTCGGCAAATGAGTTGGTACCATTGACTTCCGTCCAAGATTTTACTACTGCCCTAAAACATTTTACTAGTACTTCCAAAGATTTTTCTGATAGCCCAAACCAACCAAGTGCTGTAAAAATTAAAACAAAAAGGCTCATCAAAGGATAAAGAACTTTACTGCATTTTCTTTATATATCCATAAAATTGACAAGAAACACATGTTAAATGGTATATGAAAGTTAAAAACAATGTCTATAAAGTTATAACAATGTCTATAAAACATTTAAACAAAATATTTTCAGGGATGAGTTCTATACAGATTTTAAGGTACAAGTAAAAGGTTTGGGCTATCAGAAGTTGGTATCATTGAGTTGGTATCAATGGTACCAACTCATTTGCCGAGAACTTCTCCAAAAACTTTTCTGTAAATCAGTGGATCGCTAACTAGTTATGGTATTCTAGACCATTTTCAGTAAAATGTTAACATCCTGTATTATTAGTTGGTTTAAACAAATAATAAGTGAGAAGATTGCTTCTTTGACCTTCATTTAAAGTTTCGTCAAATAATGTGTTGTACTGCAGCAGTTTTTGATTATGTTTGTGGGGGCTGGTAGCACTCCTGATATTGACCTTTTGAAATTATTGAAAAATAAAGCAAAATAAATCTTCCACCTGGAAATTCTAAACAGTCTTCTATTTCTAAGTGACCTTATTTGATATTTGATCCTCTCACCTTGCCTGTGACCAAAAGTCAGGGCTTTCCACACAGCAGAAAGCAGATCATTTATTTTCTTGGCAGGAGATCTCCCCCATGTTATTAATGATTCATATAGGTCATATTTACAAGGGGCAAGTGTTCTAAATTTGCTGTATCATAAAGCAGCAACTTCCATTTTATATAAATACAGTGATAGAACTTCTTATTTAAAACAATCAAAAGCAATAATTTAAGTTCTATTACTTCATTTATTTGATGTCAAAAGGATGAAAGGGGAGAACAAAGAAAAGAAGAAATAGAATCCTGAAAATAATGCCTGGGGTCAATTATCTATGAAGCTGTCACAGAAATCCGTGGAGATTTTTTTCAGCTTTATTGATTTATAATTGACAAATAAAACTGTAAGATATGTAAAGTATTCATTGTGATGGTTTGATAATAATGTATATCATGAAAGGCTTTCCTCTATCAAATTAATTAACACAGCTGTCACTTCACTTATTTACTTTTTATATTCTTTTCTGTGTGTGGGAGAGAGAACACTGAGGCTCTACACTCTTAGCAGATTTGTTATACAGTGTAGTGTTAACTATATTCACAATGCTATGCATCAGAACCACAGACCTTGTTTATCATATAATGGAAAGTTTGAATCTTTTTGCCAACATCTCCCTATTTTCACACTCCCCCACCAAGTCTCTGATAAGTGTTTTTATACTCTGTTTCTGGACGTTTGAGTTATTTACATGCTTACTTACTTACTTATATAACACAGATAAGTGATACCACACAGTTTCTGTCTTCGTCTGGTTTATTTCACTTAGAAGAATGCTCTCTAGGCTCATCCATACTCTCATAAATGACAGGACCTCTTTCTTTTTAAGATTGAATAATATTCAACTATATACATTTTGTATAATATATATGTGTATGTTTATACACACACATACACATATGCATTTTGCTGGATCCATTTATCCATTGGAAACAAAGAATTTGCTTCCATACCTTGGCTATTGTGAATCAGTCCTGTAATGAATATGGGAATGCAGATATTTCTTTAAAATAACCTTATTTATTTGGGATATGTACTTAGATGTTGTGGGAAAACAAATAGTTATGTCCTGGTTAAGGGGATTATAAGGAATGCATTACACTGCTTTCTGGCCATGCTGAAAACAGCTGATCAGTATCTAGTTAATGCATATTAACCCTATAGGGGTTAGGTACTGCCTGTGCTCAAGAATTCCTTAGACCATGTTATCTATGGAATGTCTTATCTTGTTCTCCACTCTGCTATGGGCATCTGCTTTTTTGTAGACTTGGGAATAACTTGGGCTTTTTGCACACTTCCTATATGTTCTTACTGGCAATGTTTTCCCTAGAATGTATGCCTAATAAATACGGGAGCTTGAGATCAGCTTAGCCTCTCTCTCACCTCGCTTGACTTGCATGGAGTCTTGAGTAATCCTTTCTGCTGCCCTTGGCTTTGCTGGACAAAGCTGAAAGCCAAACCCACAATTGGTGACCCCAAAGTGACAAGAGGAACCCACAAGATGTGGAATTGCTGGAACATATTGTAGTTCGAATTTAATTTCTTGAGTAATCGTCAAACTGTTCTCCATAGCGACTGTACAAGTTTGCATTCCCACTAAAAAGGGTTCCCTTTCCTCCACATTTCTCCAGCGTTGGTTACCTTTTCTATTTTCCATGGTTACCATTCTAACAGGTGTGAAGCTATATCTCATCGTGGTTAGGGTTTGCGCTTCTCCTAATGATGATTGATGTTGACCACCTTCTATGTATCAGTTGTCCATTTGAAAATCTTCTTTGGGAAAAAAAAATGTGTATATTCAGTTCTTGTTTCCATTTTTTAGTCATGTTTTTGTTGGTTTTTCATTTTTTGTTTGTTTGTTTGCAATTAGTTGTAGGGGTTCTTTATACATTTTGAATATTAACCCTTATCAGATATGTGGTTTGCCAATATTCCATTTTGTAGGTTTCCTTTTCATTTTGTTGATGGTTTCCTTTGCTGAGAAGCTTTTTAGTTTGATGTCATCACATTTAGTTGGTTTTGTTGCCTTTGTGTTTGGTGTCAAATCCCAAAATTATTGCTAAGACAGATATAAGGATCTTTCCCAATTTTCTTCTAGGGGTTGTAATGTTTCAGACCCTACATTCAAGTCTTTAGTTGATTTCGAGTTGTTTTTTTGTGTACGGTAAAAGATAGGGGTGGAATTTCATTCTTTTGTTTGTAGCTGGCCAGTTTTACCAACACCATTCATTAAAGAGACTATCTTTTCCACTATTTTGTATCCTTGGCTCCTTTGTCATAATCTATTTGCAGCTTTTTATAATTCCATACAGATTTTGGAATTGTTTTATTCTATTGCTGTGAAAAATGCCATTGGATTTTGATAGAGATCACACTGAATCTATAGATCTTTTTAGGTAGTATGATCAGTATTCATGTCTTACAGTTTTCAGTGCATTGGTTTTTCACATCCTTGGATAAATATATTCAGAAACTTTTTACTATTTTTAATGCTACTGTAAATGAGATTTTTTTAAAAAACTTATCTTTTTGATAATTCATTTTTGCTGTATAAATCACAGCTGATTTTTGTATATTGATTTTATATCTTGCAACTTTACTAAATTCATTGATTAGTTCTAACAGGTTTTTTGTTTGTTTGTTTTTGTGTTTTGTTTTGTTAGTGAAGTCTTTAGTTTTATATATATTATATCATCTACAAATAGAAACAGTTTTACTCTTCCCTTTCCAATTTGGACGCTTTTTGCTTCTGTTTGTCACATAACTGCTATGACAGTTACAAAGTCATGGTCACAGGCATGTGGACAAGCTTCTTCTAGGGAAATGCTAGTAACTGGATGGAGACAGCAGGGGAGGTGTCTGCCAGTTTCCTGGCCTCTGAAGAGGATTGCAGCCAGTCCTTAGATGTGTGCTACCTTAGAAGCGTGAGCCTCAACAGCTGCTTTCAAAGTATGTAGCTGGGCCCCTTTTAGGAAAAGACCGGGGGGCAGGTGGTTTTTATCTGCTCCCTTTGCAGTGAACCCTGGGAAGACAGCTGTGGCAAGTGTTCATGCGCCTATTAACAACTGCTTCTTTGCTTGCCATAGTCTCCGGTTGTTGCAGGCACAAGCCTGTTGGCTTTCCGAAATAGATGGTTTGGGGGCCCATCCCTCAGATGAGAATGTTAAAAGTTAGGATATTAAATGCTTAGTCCAAATCCTTTACTTCTCAGGGAAAATCTCGAGGTTGGGAGTTTCCAAGCAATTGTATGGACTTGTGTTGGGTGGGATTTATGTCGAGAATGTGTCTCAGTCTTTTCTAACCATTTTGACATGGGTGTTTTCTCATTCGCCCAGTGCGTAGGAATCACTTGGCTAGTTTCTGGATTTCCTTCAGTGGTAGTTTATCTGTATACAGCTGTATATTCTGGTTTCTGTGGGAGGAGCGGCATTCAGGACCTCTTATGTTGCCATCTTGGTCAATCCCCTCAATATGAACTCAGGGGATTCAAATTTAAGATTGACTAGTCAAATTTAAGATTCAAAGTTGATATCAAGCAGTAAAAACAAACAATATTACTACATACTTCACTAGATTGTTATTTTTTCTTTTATTTTTATCATTTCCTTCCTTTCTTGCAAATTAAAGACATTTAATTCAACCACCAATATATATACTTCCAAAGACTTTTCATTATTGATTAGACTTTAGTCTTACTTAATGTACATGTTACTTATAATAAAATTATTTTCCCATTGCATACTTTCTCTTTTTCAAAACTAGTGGTAATCACTTCTTATGAAACACCCTTGGTTTTTCTGAAATTACAAATGGAAGATTATAAGTGATATGTATCTGTACAAAGAATGTTTTTGTAACTGAGGTAGAAAGGGTAGATAAAGATCATTTTCTGTAACATATAACAAGGCTTCTCACACTTCCTTGAAGATAAATATCAACGTTGAATGTGATTACAAATTTAATAAATATCACACCTTGAATGTTTCATTCAAATTGACTATGTAAATTATATATATTATAATTTGTGCATATATAAATATATAAATTCAGTGGTTCATTAAATATATAAATTATAAGATCTCACTAGAGGATCCATGTTAGGTATGTCCAAGGTCCTAATTAACAAGGACCTCAGTGGTTGGAAGGTCCTAGTTAAGTTTCTCGTGATTCTTATTATCTAGGAAGTTAATAAATTATGTTCTCTGTGATGGTAAGCACAGTGAGGGTCAGCCAAACATTACAAGGGTGAGCACCCACAGTTTTCTAGTGTTTCATTCCAAACAGAAGACCAATGAATAGACAGAGCAAAAATGAACACACCCACAATTATATATAGCCACATGAATTATTAAGAACACTGAATCTTACTAAAGCTTTCAAGAGAATGCAAAATAACATCAGTAACTAAAAGTTCTCTCTTACTTTTCTTGCAAGTATATAGACTTATTTCACATTGATATACAGATGATAGTTGGATAAATACATATGCATGTGTAGAAAAGCCCTTTTTCTCTATACTGTCCTCAGGGACAAAAATCCTTCTAAACATATCTTCCTATTATCCCTCATGTAGAGCTAAAAATACCATATTTGATCCTCCCACCTCCCAACCTTGTGAACATTTACTTATTTTGCATATGGTTCTTCTTAAAATGCCTTTAACCATAAGGGTGACATCCTATCTCCATAGCAACCAACAGGAAGTGGAATGTTTGCAGTACAGGTTTGACCTGATACTTAGTTCAACTTTGTCTGATTCCCATCATATTTTTGACAACCTTTATTGTTATGTTTTTTTTGGGAGGGAAGGGGAGGATGAGGCAAAATAAGGTTACTCTTTCCTCCTTCAAATACTTTTGTCCCTTCATGGACTTTCTTTTTCTTTCTTTCTTTCTTTCTTTCTTTCTTTCTTTCTTTCTTTCATAGAGAGTTTCACCTGAATTTACAGCTTTAATTTTATTTTTAATTCTTATAGTGTTTTTCCCCCTTCTGCACTACTGATTTCTCACCTAAGCAATACTTTGTACTCAACAAATGCAAAGGCATGAGCTGTGAAACAGAGCAGGAAATAAGTAGAGGACTATGGGGACACCAGGAGAATGGAAAACTGTGTGCCAAAGGCCTCAGTCAGACAAACCTTGCTTTGTGTTACTAGCTAGTGAAATTATTAAATCCCCTAGGGTGGTACCTAGAACCCAGGTATAAATTAGTTTTAATTCATTATCCCTGTCTAGTATTGCTAGTTGCTCTTAGTCAAAAGCAAAGTTGGAAATTATGGCTATATGCTAATGGAAGCAAGAAGGCTTATTGCTTAAATACTAAGCAAAGTGGGTACGATCTCATTCAAAAAGATATGTTAATAAATTAAAATAAAGAGTACTATAAGTGATCAAAAACAATTCTGAATTTATTTGTGGCTTGGCAAAGGAGATCAATGTTATTCTTAAATGAATTCAGCCAAATATCAACCAACAGAATGTGATGGACTATATACATAGAGATCTATGTAGGCAGATGTAATCTCTTTTTGATAAGTTATTAATTACAGGTTTTATATTTTAGTTCAAAAGAATCTGTGATCGTTTATGCAAATTTCTAGTACAGGAAGAGTCATTTACCATACAAGCATGTACACTGTACATTTAGGAAGATTTTTCCTTAAAAATCATATGATAGAACCTGATGAGATTCATAGAAATCAAATCTACAAGCAAAACTCTGGGGCTTTGAAGCAGTTGTAGACTTACACAAACTTAAAGAGGGCAAACAGCAAAATCCCTAAGATGACCCTGTAGCCACAGGCTTGAAACAATAAAGAAGAGTGTAATTAAAAATAGCTAATTTTAGGGGCATCTGGGTGGCTCAGTTGGTTAAGCATCCGACTCTTGATTTTGACTCAGGTCATGATCTCAGGATTATGATATCCAGCCTCACTTCGGGCTCTGCATGAGCGCTGAATGGGTCTCTCTCTCCTTCTCACTCTCTCTCTTTCTCCCTCTCTGCGCCTTCCTGTTTGTGCTTTCTCTCTCTCTCAACGTAAACAAATAAACATTAAGAAAGTAAAAATAGATAAATTTAAGTAGGAATCATTTAGAAATTTCTATACAATGTTTCTACAGAAGACAATAGAAGGCAACCAAATTTCCAACTCAAATCGTTCTATTTGGAATCTAAGACCAGAGCCAAAGGTAATCAGGTTGCTTTTCTAAAGAATTAGAATTTAATTTATCTGCTTCATTCATGTTATTTTATATTGCTTAATCATTTTCCCTTTTCTACATGTGAAATTTAAATTTCTTCATTATTCATTTTTCTTCCTCCATTACATACGCTGTATATTTTGGTGGAGGTTTAATTTCATTTACATCTGTAAGCTGCCATATCAAAAACAGCAGGATCCTCACGCTGAGGAAAGAGTCCAGCCTGGACTTACAGCTGAATTTCACAAATGCGCAGGAGTTTTCTTTTCTTACTGTGGGAAATATATGAGAAGGAAAGATGCATTATTTAAAGTGCAGCGATTGTGGGTTTTCTACTAGATTTCTAAGACTGCCATAACAAATCACCACAATTTGACTTAAAACAAGAGAAATGCATTGTCTAATAGTTCTAGAGGCTAGAAATTTAAAATCAAGATATTGGCAGGGTCATACTTTCTCTTCCATGGCTTTGGGGAGGATTTTTCCTTGCCTATTGCTAGCTTCTGGTAGTTGTTGGCAATCCTTGGCATTACTTTGCTGGTAAATAATCATTCCAATCTGTACCTCATTCTTCATATGTTTCCTCTCTATGTCTGTGTGTCTCTGTGACTTTATGTGCATTTTTTTTTTCTTTATATAAGGACACCAATCATTGGATTGGACCCTAAATTAATCCTCTTAACTTGATTACAAATGCAAAGGTGCCATTTCCAGATGGCCGCATTCAAAGGTACATGGTGTTAGAACTTCACCATGTCTTTTTGGGGGTGGGGTATACAATTCAACTCACAGCACATTAGTGCAGATTTAAAAACATGTGTATGAGTTGGCAAAAATTACAATATAATGGGAATAATATATTTTAATCTATTTTACTCACCATCCTATTCGCAATATACTTGCCCATTTCCCAACTCCTTGACACAAAACTGGTCATAAATTTCCTTTATATAAATCAAACTTTTGTGGTTCTCTAGTGATGGTGTTTGGTGCAATGGTAAAGACAATACATATTCAAGCCAATTTAAGGTCATACTTATTTTTTCTTCAGCCAAAAAATAAGAAAAAAAAATACTTCTCAGTCTTGGAAGAAGAGAAATATGCAAGTGGAAAGCTTGAGGTCATATCCCAAAACAAGCAAAAGTTCTGTCAAAATTAAGGGAGAATGGGACAAGAAGCAATTCTATAATGGTGGTGTAAGAACCTTTGAAAATATATCCACCCATAAAAGCAATAAGGCTACAGACAAAATTTGTCAAAATCAATTTTTTATAACCCTGAACATTAACCAAAAGCTTTCAAAAATTCAATGAGTATATATTTAAGAAAAATGAGTGAATTCCTCTACGGTGAGATTTGTATTAATTTACCTCATCTCATACCCCTCTGCCCAGCTCCACAATAACTTTGGAAACCTCAGCCTCAATACCATAGTAACTGTTCAAACCAGTAGCCTATAGCCATTGGAGGAATTAAAGCAGGATTAGAACTTCCCAAAACTCACCTCCAAGGATTGTTAATATTTGACCCTTGTGAGAGTTCTCTGGAAAGCACCATTTTTGGGGCTTGTCATCGTTTGACTACACTTAGAGTTTGTCCAGCTGGAAAAGTTTTATCCCCAATGCAGTACTTGAAAACACTGAGAGACATTTATATATCTTCAAGCTGTTAGACATGGAAATACCAAACAAGAAAATAGACATAAACTTGATGTAGGGAACGAGATATCTATGGGGGTTGGGGCATGAAAAGCTCTGACATAGTAATAGAAACTGGGAAGCCCAGGCACGTATATACGGCCAAACAGGTGGTCAGGAAAGACCTTAAAATGTTCCAACTGACCTTGAGGCTCTTGAGGCTAAGAAATAATTGCATACTCCGAAGCATTAAGGCATGACCCAACATGTACACAGAGGAACTCTGAAAAGCTGGCTTCAAGGCATTAAAGGAAGTCTCTGTTCAATCGCTCATGGAACTCTCAACCCGAGCAGAGGCTTCAGTGGCCACCACTGTCAAAAATACAGATTTTAGAGAATTAGTCTAAGAAAGTCTCTAACCAGACAAAAAGCGAAACAACTAAACTTGAAGATGAGAAGTTATTTCCCTAGTTCCCACAGTGGATTATTTATAATGTTCAATTTTTAGTTGAAAAAAATTAGACATAGGAGGCCTGTGTTGCTCAGCTGGTTAAGCTTCCACTTGTGATTTCAGCACAGGTCATGATCTCATGATTCATGGGTCAGAGCCCCACAGTGGGCTTTGCAGTGACAGCATGGAGCCTGCTTGGAATTCTCTTTCTCCCGTCTCTCTGCCTCTTCCCTTGCTTGCAAGTGCACTTTCTCTCTCAAAATAAATAAACCTATTTTTCATTAAAAATAATTTTAAATGAGACACAAATAGAAAGAGGGAAGTATAGCTGATACATAGGGAAAAAAAGGCAGTCAGTAAGAACTGTTCCTGAGGAGCCCAAAGTTTGAACTAAAAGGACATTAAAGCAACAATTATATATATTTCAAAAAACTAAATAAAATCATGTCTTATCAAATGATAAAGGAATATATCACCAAATGAAGAATATCAGTAAAGATCTACAGTACAAAATTAGAGACCTAGATCTTTATTATTTAAAATTTTTTTTAACATTTCCTTATTATTGAGAGACAGAGAGAGAGACAGAGCATGAGCATAGGAGGGGCAGAGAGAGGGAGACACAGGATATGAAGCAGACTCCAGGCTCTGAGCTGTCAGCACAGAGCCCAATGTGGTATCAAACCCGCGAACTGTGAGATCATGACCTCAGCCAAAGTCGGATGCTTTACCGACTGAGCCACCCAGACACCACACACCTAGACCTTTTAGAGTTAAAAAACATGATAATAAAATTCACTATATGCTCTTCATAAGAAATTTGAATTAATAGAAGAAAGAATCCACAAACTTGAATATATTTCAACTGAGAAGATCTAGCTTGAGGAACACAAAGAAAAAAGAATAAAGAAAAGTGAACAGAGCTTTAGATACCTGTGGAACACCACCAAATGGATCAATAGACACCTAATGGGAGTCTCTAAAATAAGAGAGAGAGAAAAATCCATAAAAATATTTGAAAAAATAATGGCTGAAAATTGTCCGAATTTGATAAAAAGCAATAATATAAACTACAAGAAGTCCAATGCACTTAAAGTAGGAAAATCTCAAAGAGATTCACAACTAAATATGTCTTATTCAAGCTGTAAAAAATAAATGCAAAGAGAGAATCTTGAAAAAACAACAGAAGAAAGTGACTCATCATGTACTAGGGATCCTCACTCAGTAGATGAGTAGTTGATATCACATCGGAAATCATAAAGGCCACAAAGCAGTGGGATGACAATTCAAAGTACCAAAAAAAAAAAAAAAAGGCTCCCAATAAAGAATTCTGGGGATGCCTGGGTGGCTCATTTGGTAAGTGTCCAACTTCAGCTCATGTCATGATCTCGAGTTCGTGAGTTCAAGCCCCACATCAGGCTCTGTGCTTACAGCTCAGAGCCTGGAGCCTCCTTCAGATTTTGTGTCTCCCCCTTTCTCTGCCCCCTCCCCACTCTATTTATTTCTCTCTCTCTCTCAACAATAAACGTTAAAAAATTAAAAAGACATAAAGAATTCTGTATACATTAAAATATATTTCAAAAATAGAATATAAATTAAGACATTCCACAGTAAATAAGGCCTTCCATCCAAGAAATAGTAAAGGAAAGTATTGAAGCTAATGTGAAACGACACTAGATTTCAACTGTGTTCCACACAAAGATGATCAGCAACAGTAAATACATATCTAAATATACAGTATAAGTGGAATTGTTTGCAATTCTTTCTTCTTCTGTGTGATATATAAACAACTGAATACAGGAATGATTATAAATATTGTTGATGGGCTCACTATCCATAAAAATGTTGTTTGCATGACAATTTTACACAATAAGAAGGGAGAGAAAGGAGCTCCAAGGGAATAAAATTTGTGCATACTATAGGAATTAAGTTTTATGAATTCAAACTAACTTGTTTTATGATGAGATGTTAATTGAACCCCCACCCCAGGGAAACCATTAAGAAATTTATGAAAAATATATTGCAAGAAACAAAAAAAAAAAAAAGAATTCTTTACAAGAATTATTTAGCACCTACCACCAATGGAGGAATAGATGAGCAATAAACACCTAAGACCCAAGGCAAGCTTTCTCAGAAGCCTCTCAATGGTGATCTTTCCCTTCCTCTTCCAGCTTCTGGTATCCCCAGATGGTCCTTGACTTTCAGCAGCATAATTTCATACTTTGCCTCCATTTTAACATAGCCATCTTCCCTGTGTTTCTGTGTGTCTGTGTGTCTTCACATGGCATTCTCTCTGTGTTTTCATTTTCTCTTGTTACTATGACAATAGTCATTTGGACTAGGGGTCTCACCCTAAGAGAATATGACCTCACCTGAACTCAATTATATCTGCAAAGCCCTATTTCCAAATAAAGCAACATTTATATGTGGGATAGGGTTTCACCATATCCATTTGGAGGACACAATTAAACCCACAGGAACAGCCAAAATGATCTTAGAAAAAGAAAAGAAAGTTGGAATTTTCATACTTCCAGATTTCAGTTGTGAACTCAAAATTATACTAGTCAGAATAGTTTGGTACCAGCCTACTTATACACATAAATAAATGGAACAGACCTGAAAGTCTCAAAATAAAACTGCATGTATGGATAAATGCTTTTTGTCAAGGGTACCAAAAAAATATAATGGAAGAAAGAATTGTTATTTTTTCCCCCAAAATGGCGCTGGGAAAATTTCATACCCACACTCAAAAAGCATTGTTAACAGTCACCAAAATGTGGAAAACATCCAAATATATCAATCAACTAAAAGTTAAATAAAAATGTGGCTTAGCCATACGGTAGAATTACTTACTAATAAAAATGAATAAAGTTCTGGTACGTGCTACACGTATAATCCTCCGGGATGCTATGTTAAGTGGAAAAAAGTCAGATATGTAAACCTAAA
Organism: Cryptoprocta ferox; assembly: GCA_028646485.1. NCBI lineage: Eukaryota > Metazoa > Chordata > Mammalia > Carnivora > Eupleridae > Cryptoprocta > Cryptoprocta ferox. The sequence goes on from CM053572.1 coordinate 130,153,408, forward strand.
TATTGTATGATTCCATTTATATGAAAAGTTTATATGAGGTAGAATAAAGCGGAAGAAAGTAAACTAGTCCTTGACAGAAAATGCATGGAGGAGGGAATTGGCAGGGAAGGTTTATGGGTGCGGGATTTTGTTTTCTGATGGACAATCATTTTACCAAAAGAAAAACAACCTTGACTGGATTACTTTTTAAATATATGTATACTAGTTGTTTAAAATTGGCATTTGAATCCAAATAACAGCGATTGTCAAAATGCTTTTGTTTAGCCCTTCAATGAACACGCATTTGTACTTGTCATTTGTGCATAGATTGCCTTGATCATATTATTTTGTTCTGGCATTTTCATCTTAAATTTTGCATTAAAATTCATAGTGTACTGTGGCAAATTTTATAAGTGAAAGTTTCTGTGAGTCTTTGCTCTGAGATGCAATTATGTTATCAAGTTGAAAGAAACCCTTTGAGCCAAAATAAACAGCCATTTTGTTAGTTAATATAACTTTAATTCTTAAAGCTCTTTTAATCAAATATAAGTTGGAATTTTTTAATTGTTTATGTCCAAAAGTGTAATCAACAACTATTATAAAATTATAGAGACAACATATTGATATGTAGCACTTAAAATCAATTGAATTCTAAATTTATTGCCATAATTTTATCAAAGAGGATTTAAAAGCATTACCCATTTGAAGTTTGTTTCTTTTTTACTATCTTTAAACAAGTTTAAAAAATACATAAAATTAATTATTTATGCTAAAAGGCAGCAGTAAATTTTAAATGCTGTTTTACTTTTATTTATTTATTTTACATTTAAGAATCCATATGACTAATTTCACAGTCCTTCCCATAGCAATATGTCTGCTTTGCTTTGCAGAATAAAGCAGATATCACTGATATCAGAAAAAGTCCTTATGAGAGAAAGACATTGTCTTAAGCAGCTTTTTTGTTATAAGCATTTAAAGAACAGCACATGGAACAGCACATGGAAAAAATAATAACATAAGTTATTATACAAGTTACATAAAATATAATTTAATATGCAGCTTTGGCTAAATGTCCTTCAAGAGATTCTGGTAACCAACTAATCCATAAATTACAAACAACAATTTCTTTCCAAAGTTCTTAAATATATGAACCTGTTTATGAACAACTGCTTTAGTTCAGAGAAAAATATAGTTTCCACTGGCCTTTTCTGTTCCACTCAGACCATTCCCAAATGTTAAGTTGACCCCATGACTTATGTACCATTAGCACTCTGTGAATATATTTTTAATATAAATCCATGACAGAGATGTGAAAGTAATACAAAATGTGGTTTCAACCAATTTATTAAGGTTCACAATACAACACTGTTTTATTTACTTTTTTTTTTTTTTTTAGCAGAGTAGATAAATCTTTTATTCACAGCCTATCACTTGCTGCCCATAGGACACTGCCGGTAAATGTAGCTGCCATTATCCAAAACTTATCCTATACCAGAAACTCTTTGGCTCTGAAGTTTTCATATAGTACAAGACATCCATTCTGTAATGCTTACACTGAACCATTTAGTACAGTTTTTTCTAGATGTATCTAAGCATATTCTATCATCTTTTTTTTTTTTAATGAAACAAGAAGCATGATAGGTTCTTGGTAATTAACTGATGTTATTTACCCAAAGCAAAATGCCAAAGAGGAAAGTAACTCAAACTTCCACCCTCACCAGGACCAGCTACTTATATTTTGAGACTGCACACAAAATGAACATTGTTTAAAAATCTGGCAAAAAATGTCAGTAAAGGCAGCAACAATATAAAACATTCCTTTCATCTGTGATCTTTCTTGTTTTCAACTTACCACAACTTTTAAATTTGCTATGTAATATTGTCCAACTAAAAAAATAAATAAAAATAGAAAATAAAAAATAAAAATGTAAATTATTAGCATACATCTTACCATGTACCATTTTATTATGGAATGCCATTTTTGAATGCAAATATCAGAGCATTTAGTTCATATTGGAATCATCTAAATTACACAGTTTAAATGCCTTGGTTCATTTATTAATGACATCTCAATCTGGCTAGATGAGACAAACAAAAGCTAGATTTAGAAAGTTGAAAGTGGAAAAGACTCTCTGGGGGCACAAGACAGGCCAAAGAAGTGCTCCCTTGAGCACAGGGACATTTGTGGCATGAGTGCAGACTCACACAGGGGCCTCAGAGCCCTCTCTCATAGACACCCTTATAGGACAAACTTGGACCTAATGGGTGACCCACTGGGTTTCAGCTGAGAGGACAGAATCCAAGCATCTTTTTTTCTTACCGACCCTCTGTTCCCACTCCACTATGGTTGGAAACCTCATGGATACTGCAACCATCTGACCCAGATCCTCCCCACACCAGTGAGGGTAGAAGAAAGCAGAGGTTTCTTGGTGGGTGCAGGGGCAGGGATGGGAGGATAGGCAGGGACATTTAGCCCAAGAGAGAGGGAAGAGGTGGACATCCCATTCAGGTAGATGAAGAGGTAACAAGACGTATGACCAGGGTTGAGTCGAAGCTTTAAGACCTGGAACATGCCCCATTGTCTCAATGGACATCGTTTAGAAAAGACAAAGTCAAGATAAAATTCATAATTTAAGCCAGTGACTGCAGAGCATTAAACCCCAACTAAGTAATCCTTCTGGTCCTCTGTGATGATTCTATGCACACACGTGCAAAACCAGACTTGACCTTGGCATGGTGAAATTAGGAGCATGTCAGAAGAAACCAACCAGCACTGCAGTTTGTTAAGGAGATGAATATTGAACAAGGCAACAAACATGCCTAGAAGTAGGTTTTGAAAGTGATACAATTTCTACATTTAGAATTGTACAGTTTGACACTACATTGGAGACAGTGCTAAATTCAATGAATGTATTTTTTGTGTGTGAGCATAGTGCCTGGTTGTTGGACAATAAATATGAAAACTAAACCAAAGGAAACAAGGTCCAAAATACCCTATGCAAAGTTTTCCATAAGAGATAATTAGAAGTCAAAATATGTGTATAAAAATTAGCACATATCTAAAAACTCAGAAAGTTTTTCATGAGAAAAATTTAAAACAAACATTTTAATATTTTTGTCAACAAGTTTGCCATTATTATTAGCGCAAATAACATCACAAATTTCTTTTCATTAGGTTTGAAAATATTGTATATTATGTATTTACAAAAATGTATGTACATATACCATTTTTACATAATTTATATTATTTACATAATATTAAATGAAGCTCATCTGCATCATGTAACGTTCAGGTAAAGAACAGATAAAACAGGCTTACATCATGTAACGTTCAGATAAAGAACAGATAAAACAGGCTTACAATCCTTAGAATGCACACACAAACGTGTGTGTTGATGTGTATATGATTCAAGAGTCGTATACATATTCACATCTGATATACCTTCCTATAAATAATTAGCAATGTGCAGAAAAATTTCATCCCCTACTTAGAGCTTTTAATAAATAAGTTACTTGTTCCACTCATCAGAGGAAGTTTATATTCATAATTATTTCTTCCTCAGATAAGAAAAATTAAGTCTTAGGAGCTTAATTGAAGAGCCAGAATTGAATCTTAGAAATTCTGACGTTTAATCCAAGGACATTTATTATATGCCAATAACTATTCATTGTAGAAAATTAAATACAAACTCTAAAAACACTGGTGTTTTCATAAAAGATTACCTTATAAAAAGAAACAGCATTGGGAGAAAGTAGTGTTCAACATTCACCTACCTAAAAGTGAGTCCTACTCACTTATATGTAATGGTCTTGAGACTCTGGAGTCATTTTATGAAGATATTTTCATTCTGTGAATACTTGAGCTTCTTCATAAAATAGATGTTTCTGAAAAGAAACAAACACATTAGTGGACTATAACATTTGCATCTCATTTAATGTCTTTGAGTGACAATGAAAACACAAGATAAAGGGATTTTATAAACTAAAGGGTCAGTTCTGGTGTGTGTAAATTATAAGATAATGTCTACTTTTGGGAACATATCAAATATATACAGTATGGTACCACCATCTGTCCCAGATGACCTCCATCTGCTTGGTTAAATCATTAGGATGTTCTGTAACTGCCAAATGTTAGCATTTCCCAGGACATGGCTGACATATTGGAAGGAATTCTGACCTCACAGAGTACTGCTTTGAAATCTGGGTTTGTCAAGAAAACCAAACCAACAACAACAAAAGAGCCACTTTTCAAGCATTGGTTATATTATTTATATTATTTACATGGTATTAAATTTACATTAATTTAACTACATGGCCATTTCTTTCCCAAAGTAAATTATTAGTATGGTATATAAATGGATGGAGTGTAGATATTGACCATATAAAGACCCAATATCACTTACCAAATACTGAGAATGTTGTAATTCCTTTTTTCCATTAAAATATAATTTTAATGCACATAAATTAAAAGGCTCAGAAAAAATATAATAAAGAAAAATTAAGGGCACGTAATATATTGCCACTTGAATGGAATTATTGCAAACATGATCGTATATTCCTTTACATACTGTTTTTCTGTATATATTCATAAATATTTTTAGATAACTAGGATTATATTAAATAAAAGAATTTATTAAAATATCAGCTGTCAATACAGGATGTTAGAAACTATGGAGAATAAAATGAGATCAATGTGGCTATGTGGTTAAATGTGTCATTATTTGGGATAAATTTAGAGGTAGTTCTGTTGCTTATGTGTTATCCTAATTTGCACAGAGAAAATACAAGGGGTACATACGAGTATTCAGAACCATTGATGATTAACCAGGTGTGAATTTTCCACTTTATAGTATAATTTGTATTATTAATTTTTCTTTTTTCTTTTTTAAGTTTACAAAGAGGCCTTTCACTGATGTATTTCATTTTCTAATTTTACATAAAATTATATGTTTGCATGTTTTCTAATAAAAACGATATATCTGCATGCTCCTGGTATCCGGAGAACACGTAAATTATCACACACCTTTACTAATTCATTGGTATTGTGATTCACATTTATGTTAGTTTCTTTATAAATACATGTTTTTCCACACTCCAGCTCAGGAATCCATAACTCTCACTGGTCTCAGGTCTTGCCCTGGTGTTGATTTCCACAGTATGTGAATTTGACTTCCAGTTTGGTTGTGGTTCTTTTAATCGCATCCCCAATCTTCTTGGAAGCAAGAGCCAAAAAGTAGAGTGGATTGTAGCCAGAATCTGCTACAGTCAAATGAGAATTTAGATGAAGACATTTTTTAAATGTTCCAGCCAAATGAGAATTTAGATGAGGATATGAAACAATGTAATTTATAAAAAATATGGATTTGCCTCAACTTGTCATAACAAAAAGCCATGTCACAGAGAAAACCAATACCATGGTCTTTGGTGTTAAAGAGGAGTTAAGTGGAAATAACACATATTTATACGTACAGCAGGTGATAACAATGCACATTCCTGAACATAACTCAAGCAGACAAACTATTATATTTTGACACTCAGTGAAATGGTATCTGAGCTATACCTTCTAATGTAGGTCATTACTTAGGTGGGACTGAAGGTATTGTTATAGAAGTCATACTTCCAAGCAATCTGTATACAACTTTGTGACAAGGAATTCATTGCTAATACAGCAGATGTGAATAATAACGGTGTGTTTATGGAGAAAGGAAAACCGAACTCATGGACTCTGCTATCAACAGATCCAGTCTCATCAAACCTCTACCCCATGTCTGTTATATGTTTGGAATCCAAATATTCTCTAGCATGTAATAAATATCAAGACACCCTTAGGGTGGAAAAAAATGCTATTGCTTTATTTATTTACTTTTTAAAGAAAAAGTGCTGATTTGGATCCAAGTTCTTCCAGGATTTCAGTTATGTTAGGTTAAAAGAACCACACTAGTGACCTCAATGATTGGAGCGGACTGTGAGGGTTTTGTGACTGAGGAAAGCCTGCCCATGCCTGGAAGGGGTCAGCTGAGAGTGAAACCTGGACCTTTTTATTTTCTTTTTTTTTTCCCCAAATGTTTATTTATTTCGAGAGAGAGAGTGAGAGACAGAGAAAGGGGCAGAGAGAGGGACAGAGAGGGAAAGAGAATCCCAAGTAGGCTCCATGCTGTCAGTGTAGAGCCTGATGCGGGGCTTGATCCCACAAACTGTGATATCATGACCTGAGCTGAAATCATGAGTCAGACGCTTAACTGAATGAGCCACCTAGGAGCCCCTGGACTCATAATAGAAAGCTTTTAAAGCTTAAATGTCAAATATTGATAGCTTACTGAAGTTCTTAAAGCACTGCACATATCTAACAACAGCTGCCTCTTAACTACAAGTTGATGACTTTCATTAGAATTTGACAGAGTTAAATTATGTGTTTGATTACCAGAGTCACAATAGCAGCTAATTTTAGATATAGGGATTTATATCACTTTTCTATAATTCAAGACCTTGCTTTTCTTGCTTTATTACTCCAGAAGCTTCCTATATTGTGTCATAACTATAGTCTCTGTTTTCCAGCCTTCTACCTATAATATTCTTATCATTGCCCTGTAGCAGAGAGAAGTGGTCTTCATGGAAACCATTCTGATCTAGATTGGATTTAATTCCTGTTGTGTGCCCGCGATCCTGCCAAAGACTGATTTCTCTGACTCTTTTGGATATTCTGTAAGCTACTCCAATACGCTTTATCTATCTACCTATCTATCTATCTATCTATCTATCTATCATCATCTATCTATTTAAATGTTTATTTTTGAGAGAGAGTGCTGGGCAGGGGAGGTGCAGAGAGAGAAGGGCGGAAGATCCAAAGCAAGCTCCATGCTGACAGCAGAGTCTGACTTGGGACTCGAATCCATGAATTGTGAGATCATGACCTGAGCTGATGTCAGATGCTTAATCGATTGAGCCACCCAGGTGCCCCCTGCCAATAGACTCTGAAGCATTCTTTTTTTTCCCCCTTGAAATAGCAGCTTAATAAGCATTATTCCATAACTAAGACTCCTGAGGCTGAAAACTTTTCCACAGCACGAGCATGTTTGTACGCATGTATACATGCATATATATGCAGCTGCCCTTATCTTCTTTGCTTATTTTCATACCAAACAATAAGAAATTAATCTTCTAAGCAGTGTTTTTACAGACCATACATTAAAAATGCTCATGTAAGAGTGGAAATTGTGAGCACAACACACTGGAATATTACAAAAATACAATCTTTGTAAGTCATGTCCATATATACTTATGAAATGTTGTAATAAAGCAATATGTAAGCAACATTTTTCAATTCCTTTCTAGTGAATTGTCAAAGTTATGAAATGAAAACTCACTGTTCTTCTAAAAAAGGAAAAAATCTGAAACTTGATGCTATCCAGCTTGTAAATTCTGATTTTGAGATGTTTTTCTTATCCATTATTAGAAAAGCTTCACTCAGTGACTATATTGCATAGACCTCAGCTGATAATGCAATAATAAAATCCCCAGATATAAATTCACTGAAAATTGTGCAAAAAGAGCCTAAATTTTTTTCCAAATTTAAGGAATTTTATTTGTACTTCCTCTACATTTATTTGGTTATTAAGTTACTCTAAAGTATATGGAATCCAAACACTTGGCATACATTTAATGAATATATATTGAACATGTAAACTTTGCAGGCACTATGGCAAAGCTGAGCACACAAAATTATATGAAATCTACTGTGTTCTGTGTTCTTTCAAGAAATGAGCAAGTAATTGAGGGAACCCTTCCAACAATGTTGGCAAGAATGTAAATTGGCACATGCAGTGTGGAAAATAGTATGGGAGTTCCTAAAAATATTAAAAATAGAAATTCCATAGGATTCAATAATTCCACTACTGGCTATAGAAAACTAAAATATTCAGCATTATTTATAATAGCCAATATATGGAAGCAGCCCAAGTAAACACTGATAGATGAATAAAGGTATATATCTTATTATATATTATATATAATACATATGCACACAGTAAAATATTACTCAGCCATAAAAAACGATATCTTGCCATTTGTGACAACATGAATGAACCTAGAAGGTATTATCCTAAGACAATAAGTCAGACAAAGAAAGATGATTTCATTCCATGTGATTTCATTTATATGTGGAATCTAAAATAAAATAAAACAAATAAACAAAAAAACCTAGAATCAGACCTATAAATACAAACTGATGGTTGCCAGAAGGGAGATAGAAACAAAGATGGGGCAAATGTGTGAAGGGGAGTGGGAGATACAGGCTTCTGGTTACAGAAGGAATAAGTCACAGGAATAAAAGGTACAGCATAAGGAATATAGTCAATGGCATTGTAACCGTGTTGCATGGTGACAGATGGTAGTTACACTTGTGGTGAACAAAGCATAATGCATAGAGTTATTGAATCACTATGTTGTACACCTGAAACTAATGTAACATTGCGTCAACCATACTCAAAACAATAAAAAAAAGGAAGAGAGAGAGAGAGAGTGACAGTGAGATGAAGAAATAGGAATGGAGAGCAAGAAAGAGTGAAAAAGGGAGAGAGAGAGAGAGTTGTGTGTGTGTGTGTGTGTGTGTGTGTGTGTGTGTTTGTCTGATGTCTACCTTTAAGTAAATGTTTGAGGAGCAAATTGGAGTGTGTTAGGAAAACAGGATTAGAAAATGGAATAAAATTTATTTTTTTAAAGTTTTTAATTACAACGAAACCTTGGATTGCAAAAACACTTGCAAATAACTTGTTCTGCAAGTGTTCTGCCAGACAGGCAAACATTTATAATAAATTTTAACCTGATAAAGGGCTGATGTCTTGCAATACAAATGGTATGTGATGCTGAATGTCACCTGATCACAACTGAGCCAATGGTTCCTTCTCTGTCTCCCTCTCTCTCTCTCTCTCTCTTCCCCTCTCTCTCTCCTTCTGTGTGTGTGTGTGTGTGTGTGTGTGTGTGCGGGATTGTGGGTGATTATCTCCTATGCTCAGATGCTTGGTCTCAGGCCACGGTGGTTGACACAAATCAGTGAGTTTTCAGAATGTTGGAAAGTGCCCAAAATTGGCACTAGTGTATTTTTTGTCCCTTCAAAGCACAGTTCTTTGCTTTTCCAGACAAGAGGAAGCTTAGGAATGCTTTGCCTCATTCTCAGTCAAGCTGCCTCCCAATATAGACCCTTTCCTCTGCTGCCTAATTGCCAGTTACATTAAATACAGTGTATGATAAGAGATTATTAATATTGTACGGTAGTCAACATCCATGTAAGTGTATACAATGGCCCCGTGCAGGGAAAGATTTCATGGAGCCAATAGATAGCAGTGATTCTGGTAGTGATAGTGAAAATTGTCCTACACAATAACCCTTCTCTCTCTGGTCTCCCTCATACCAGCCACGAAGGTTTTCAAAGGTAAGTGCAGGTTAGTTTATTTCTCTTTATATCGTGTACTTTCTTTATTATTTTGTATTATATTACAGTATTATAAACATTTTTGGATGAATATTTTGGGGTTGTGGAATGAATCATCTGAGTTTTCATTACTTCTTATGGGTAAATTTGCTTTGATATACAAGTGCTTTGGATTACAAGCATGTTTCCAGAATGAATTATGCTCGCAGACCAAGGGTTTACTGTATTTTGAGAGAGAGTGAGAGTTCGTGTGTCTGTGTGTGTGTGTGTGTGTGTGTGTGTGCGCCAGCTGGGGAGGTACATAGGGAGAGAGAAAGAGAGAGAGAGAATCCCAAGCAGGCTCTATGCTGTCAGGCCAGAGCCTTACATGGGACTTGAACTCATGAAACCGTGAGGTCATGCCCTGAGCTGAAATCAAGTGTTGGCCACTTAACCGACTGAGCCACCCGGGGGCCCCAATTTATAAAATTTATTATGTTGCTCCTGCATGTTCTGTACTAGACTCAGTAATAATTCTTTTAAAGGACCAGGTAGTAAGCCTAAGTTTTTGCTTTAATGAGCTGCAACTCTTCCTTTCCAACCCCAAAACAGCTTTAAATAATATGTAGATTACTTTGGGTGTCTCCTGTGTAGGCGTCCACTTCCTTCCCCAACCAATAACAAGCACTGATATATCTTTTCCATCCTACAGGTTTATCTTCTGCAGAATGTCATATAAATATGGAGTTTGGGGGTCCAAAATTCATTTCACTAAGACCTGTAAGATGCATCCATATTGGTATGCGAATAGCTCATTTTTTCCTTTAATTTTAGGGCAGTATCCCAATGGATGAGTGCATCACCTTTTATCCATTCATACATAGAAATTAGTCTTGAGTTTTCAGTTTTTGGTGATAATGACTAAACTACTGCACACATACGCAAGGTTTTGTGTGAATCGGGTTTCCTTTGACTTTAGTAAATACTTAGAAATATAGTTGCTCAGTCAAATGGGAAACGCATGTTTAACTTCAAAATAATCCCTCAAAATGCTTTTTACAAAATAGCTGCGTCATTTTGCATTTCCACAGGTGAAAACTGAGAATTTCTGTTGCCTGTTGTCTTATTCCTTGTCATTTGCTGTGGTCAGCTTTTCTTTTTTCCTTTTTTTTCCTTTGGTCAGCTATTTGAATAAGCATGTAGTGGTAGCATGTTGTGGTTTCCTTTTGCATTTTCCTCAAGACTGATGATGTTGACAAACTTTTTACATGCTTAATGGCTAACCACTAACCATTTTCCTTATTTGCAGAAGCATTTGCTCATATTTTTTTTTTTTGGGCCATTTTTAAAATTGGGTCGTCTGTTTTCTAATCGTTGTGCTTTAAAGTTTTAAATTATTAGGAACTTAAAGATTTAGTGCTTTGATTTATAAAATTACAAATAGAAGGCACAAATAAATCAGGATAACTGAGTTTCTGTAAAATGCTTTACACATACATTCACTGTACATTATTGCTATTGATGCTTCATTCAGGGAAACATGATATGCTGTTTATTCAATGTGTGTGTGTGTGTGTGTGTGTGTATTATATACATATACGTGTATGCAAAAAATCTCTTTTTAATAGATGCATGGTAAGAAGAACTCTGAAATTTAAGTTTTAAAGAGTTAATCATAAATCATGAGTTTTTCTTAAGGTAAAAAAACTTAATGCATTATAAGTACATATAGTTTTGTCATCTGCTTTTTAACAAAAAGCAAAAAATGCTAAAAACATGTTGTTGGAGATTAAATTTTCAAAAATGTGATGTTGATTTTAGAGGACTAGGACTATAACTTTAACTATCAGAAAAGATATATTGAAAATAAGCACTTTTTTGGTAGTGAGATATGCATTTTTCTTTCTCATGATCCACTTGGTAGAAATATAGAATTGCAAGATAGATTTAATTATAAAGGCAACTGCACTTTTACCCTTGAAGAGCTGTTCTCTTAGTATATTATTCTCTTTGGCTCTAAAGTAAAACTTTTTATAATAAGAGACTTCCATCTGTCCATTTGACTGTATCCTATCAATGGGAAAATGGGCAATTTGTTTTTCATGTGAGTATGATGATCTGTCTTTTAGTACCCTGTTTTCTGCCCTGTGGAGATGAAGACATTTTGTGACTGAAGAATGATGGAGACTCCTTAAGTAGTGACCGACATTAACACTTGTTTCTCCTGTCTCCCCAACAATGCAGAAATAATGGAGTGGAATTGAATGGCCATACTTAACTCCAGGGTATAAGCTATGGGATTGCTACACAAAGATCCGGGTCATTTATCTTCCTACGGTATTCTCTATCAATTTGTAGTATATTAACTCTCATTTTATGGTGAGGATTTTATTCCATTATTCAAAAAAAATACTTTAGAGATAAAATCGTATGGAATATTTTGAGTCATTTACATACGGATAGAAGATATAAAACTTTATTTCCAAATACTTTTCAAAAGGACATAAGAATTCCCAATAAGAGGAAAATTTAATACAAACTCTACAAAATTAATTGAAGTTTTAAGTCCTGATTTAAACTGGTAAAATAATGTAGATGAAAATGCATTTTGAGAATGCACAGGTGCTCATTTATACTTTACTTCAGTTATGCTTTTTGTATTTTCCTCATTCATTCACAAATCCATGTAATTTTTCCAAAATGTTTTTATCCCTTCATTTTAAAATGCCTATAATGGATGTATTAAGAGCAATCCATTTTGTAGAAAAGCGAGTAGATTCAATGATAACATAAACGGATTATTTAATTCAATTTTTAAAAAAGTCCCATAGTGAGAATGGTTGCTTTACAGTCTATAAAAGCCATTTTTTGCTGTCTATAATACCTAAAATAAGTTGGGATTTTGCAAAATCCCAAATTGCTTTTAAAGTGGAAATACATATTTTTCTAAACATATTTAGATTTTAAATCAAGTGGTTTCTCAAAGAAAATGTTAGCAACAAAAAACTTTAAGAATTCAATACTCACATTTGAGAGAAGAAAGAAGAAACCCAGAAAGATTAAATTATATGCCCCCAAAACTATATTAATATAGGAAAATCCATGTTAACCTCTTTTTAAGTTACTTAATAAATGCTCATTTTTAAACATGCCACTTTATAATTTTTCTCATAAACTTAAATTATTCCCTCTATTATTTTAGTTTATGGGTATTCAAATTTTTTTCATTTAATAATATAGAATTTATGTGTGTTTAAATTAGAAATGGGTTTACATAAGCTTAATACTCTGATATTAAAAATCAATTACCAAATTATTTGAAGAAAAATTTATTTTAAGAATTTATAAAAGCCTAAAGTACTTGAAAAATTACAAGAGATCTGTAATTTGCCTTCATATATTTATTTTCCCCCAAGAATTTTGCAAGCTATAAACAATTTAGAAGCAGTTTTTATAGAGAGGCAATTTACCTCATAGGAATTAATATTAATGATTAGCATTTATTTCATCTAAAATTATGTCTAATTAAAAAATTATCTGACTTACTAATGACATGTTAAATATTTTGCTTGATGTACATCATTGGATCTTTGAGGCTACCGAATTATACAAATAAAATTATCTTTGTAATATTTTGTAAGGAGGGCTGCTTCACAAGTTTTATTATCTTTGCTCCATTTTTGACGTCAACATCTTAACTGTGATAATTAGACTAGAAACCTTAACTCCAGGTAGGTTTATAAGATCATACTCTCACGGGTCCCAAATGTGACTTATTTGGTCATATTTTGAAAACTCTAAGGGTGCCTGGGAGGCTCAGTATGTTGGGCATCCGACTTCGGCTCAGGTCATGATCTCATGGTCCATGAGTGGACCTCTCTGTGTTGGGCTCTCTGCTGAGAGCTCAGAGTCTGGAGCCTGCTTTGGATTCTGTGTCTCCCTCTCTCTATGTCCCTTCCCCACTCACACTCTGTCTCTCTCCGTCTCAAAAATAAACATTAAAAAAAAATTAAAAGAAGAAAAATTTAGAAGGAAGAAAAGTTCCTTCTAAAAAGGAACTGTTAAGTATACATCCTGGATAATAGCTCTTGGAAAACCATTGATGTAGACATATAGAATAAATGTAGATATACAGAATATATATGTTTATATACATATATATACATATTACATATACACATACATGTGTGTACAAATGCATATTAAATATATACATATGTATCTATACATATTATAGAATATATATTTTTTTTACATTTTTATATGTGTGTATACACACACAAGGGGGGAGAGAAAGAGAGAGATGTTCAGCAACTCTAATTTATTATAAGGATTTTGGTGAAGCTTGGCTAAATATAGGACTGATGAGGACCTTAACAGAATTTGCTGCAAGCAAGAGTCTTCATAATCTATACCCTGCTCTTCCTATGTGAATTCTGAAGCATTCAAAATAAAATAGAAGTAGGCATAGTGCAATAAGAATGTGAGCTTTTATAATGCATGGATTTGTTAGTCGTGGTGCTTAGCAACAAGAACTTTTCCACTGCTTCCCAGCATGCAGCATCCATACTAAGTCAGTCACATATGGAGCAGGAACTTTATAGCTAAATTTACAACATGGCAGAAGGCAGATCAGGACTCGGGCTCACCTCAGGCTGAGACATCCTAAAGAGAAAAATAAGGGGGCAGGGAATGAAGGAGATGAGCTACCTTAATCCATTTCCATCTTCCAATATCACCAGTCATGTGAGTCAGCCACACCTCCCCTTTAAGGAAAAAGTGAACAGGGAACAGAAGTAAAATGCTAATAGATATTTAGATGTTTTTCTATATGGAGGGGGATGCACCCTTGTCAACCTAAATCCAAAGAAGACATAAAGCAGGATGACTGGCAAAGAAAAACTAGACATGTGGAGGTACCAGAATTGTCATTTATTATTTTGTGAAGAAATTCCTTGTTCTCAGACACAGGGACTCTGAACTAATTAAAAATTATTGTGGAGAAGGATATGAAAAACTTGAGTATTGAGCAAGGAAATTGCTCCCATGTGACACAGGTGTGAATCTATTATGAGAATTATAAGAATATTTTTATAGATTAGGTCTTCCATATGTTTAGCATGTGAAGCTACTCTTATGGGCCTCAATTTTGAGAAATGACTTCAAATTATTTTATTTATTTAAGAAATGCAACTGGTAACATTTTTTTCCTCATGAAACACAACTATTTTTTCTTTTGAAAGAAGGTAAATTGATACAATGACAAGAATAAATTCTCAAAGCCGCTAACTAGCAAAAAACAATTAATATTGACTTAAATACTTTGATATAGATAATAATTTAATATATAAACTAACTATATTAAAAGTTATGGCCTTATGCCTTCATAAATTAACATTCCAAATTTTATTCTAAGAATTTGTTTTATTTTGTATATCCTCCAACTTCCTATTTTTCTCAACTTTTCAGAAGACATTAAAATACATTACGTTAATAAAGTGAAGCAAAAAAAAGTTTTAGCTAATCAAATTAAACATACAATTGGATGAATAGAGTTTTGTTAAACAATTTTTGATAATGGGACTCATGCTTAGGCATAAATGTTCTTGTATAATGTCTTCTGGATAGTGATTTTTTAAACAACATGGAATATTCGGAGTAAATGGTCCCAAGGATACCAATTATTAAAAAGTATGCAAGTATGAAATGATGTTGGTGAGTCACATAGTCTGATAACCATTTTAGGAGGCTGGGGAAAGCACAGTTATCAGGATGAGAGGCATTTTGACTGCTGAAGAGACAACAGAAACATTAAAGTGCATATCCCACCATCAAAGATTTATGAGTAAGAGATTTATATTCATTTTGTTTTAATTAGAGCAAACAATTTGCCTGTGGGGTATCTACACTTAGAATGAGTTTGACATCACAGCACAGTTTATATTCTCTAAGGAAAAATTAAAGAACACAAAAGGATTTTTTTTCCTGAGGCTCTGAATCACAAACAAAACAGCCCAATTTACTTTGAATTCTCAGTAGTATATTCTTATTTTCAGGGCCTCTCATACCTCTCTATTTCTGCATTCTAAGAAGAAAAGATTACAGTTCAAAAGTTCACATTTGTACCACTTTTGCAATTTTTCTTTATATCTGTAGGTCTAAACCTCATTGAAAAGAAATATTTACTGAAAATCAAGTTTATATTTGCTGTCTGCTGGATTGAACTACTAAAGAGAACACACTAAGATGTGAAGCATAATTTACAAAGTAAATACTCATCAGACACATCAGATCTTTGCTAAATTTACGTATTAAATGGCTGTCCTGGAAGAATTATTTTTGTCTTAAGTTCTCTAAAAAAAGCAAAATAGCTTTTGGATATAAGAACACTTACTCTTTTCTATGTAAACTAAAAGGAAATATATATATATATAATGTATTTTGTATATATATATATAGTGTATATATATTATATATAATGTATTTTGTGTATATATATATAATGTATTTTGTCCATGAATATCTTAAATTGTATTGTTCTTATACTCAATATTGAATTATTTTAGGATAAATAAATCTTTTCTTGATTTTTAATCTCAGTCATTATAAGAATGATAAAAGTTGGATGACAGTAATTCTAAAAATGAAAGAATACAGAAAAGACTTTTGCTCAAACACTGAAAATAATACTATTGATTATAATCAACACTATTATCTGTCACTGGCATCTACTTCTTCTCCAAGGTCATTACTTAATATAAAATTTATACATAAGGAACCTAAATGTACCCTTTTATGTGCTAAGCACATGTTCCCTAATTTCACTTAAACAGTGTTTACTGTGAAATTATGTTAGTGTCCCATCAGAGGTAGGATGTCTATTAACATATGTTTCTGTGCTTTTGTTTTGTCTTGTTTTGTTTTTGTTTTTTTTTCACTCTTAAACTAACCTGGTTTTACCTAAGTCTTCTCTGGAGGCAGTGTTAGAGTATACGGCTTACAGAAGTGTTCACCTAAAGTAATTCCGAAGATTGATCAGAAAATATCAGAAAATAGTTATATATATACCTATATGTTTATATACGAGAGAGAGTAAAGACTGGACTTGAAAAAATAAGCTTTCGCCTAAGAACATGGCAAGGTCTACAACTTTGCCGGTTTTAAATATATAACCTTGGGCATTCTACTTATGTAGGTTCTTAGTTTCCTGGTTTCCTTATCTGCAAAATAACAGGAACAGCTATCTCATAAATTCTTTTTCTGAAGATGTAAAACACTGGTAACACTGCCTGACAAAGAGTAACTATTATGTGTGTTAGTTTCATTTGTTATTATTGACTCTTATTTTTCCTGCTTTAAATTATATAACGGTGTCTTCTTTTCTTTGTAATGTTATAAAGGTATACATTCAGATATGATCCACAACATATGCTGAAGTAAATATCGATATATTCAACCTTGTATTGAATTTCTTCATTGTTTTCTCTACTTGAGAGCTTAAACTAGGTCACATCCTATTTTATTTGGTTATTAAACAATCTTCCTTATTTCCTAGAGACTATCATTTATTCACTCTCATCTCAACTTGATGAAAGTGCCTGCATATTTTGCAAAAGAATACAATTAACTCGGCTACCTTCTTGTTCAAAATAATACATCGAATTATCAGGTTAAATTTAAAATGTAGAAATGGCTACAGGTTTTCAAACTCCTATCTAATAAATGTTCTTAGATATATCCCCTAAAGCAGCACTGGATTTTTCACCAGCATGTATTATATCCCTCAGTCTTTCTTTCTACAGTTCTGTAAATATTTCTATAATAACAGTTGTACCATATTCTGATTTAATTGTTATAACTACCCATTTCACTGGACTCTAAATATACTCATCTTTGTATCTTTAGCTAATCATAAAAAGATAGGTAAAAATAATGTTCTCTAAAGCCATGGTTAGCTTAACATTGTGATGATTATGCTCTCATTAATTTAAAAGTTCAAAATGTGGAGTTTGAGGAACATGCATATAGTACCTTGGGAAGGCAAAATTTTGGTGCAATTCTGTTTTTTTTAGAGAGAGAGAGAAACCAAGCGCATGAGTGGCAGAAGGGCAGAAGGAGAGAGAAAATCCCAAGCAGGCTGCATACCCAGCTGGGACCCCATCACTGAACTCACACAGGGCTCAGTCCTACGACCCTGAGATCATGACCTGAGCCCAAATCAAGAGTCTAACGCTTAATCAACTGAGCCACCCAGGCACCCATGGTGAAATTCTATTTTTATTTCCTTTGAAAACTTTTTTTCTTATTAAAGACTTTGAGCAACTATGGTAATGCCTAGTGATGGCTCTCACAGTAGTGTAAGATTTTGGTGTTTTTTAGAATTATTTCACTTTTTAAAGGAAAAGGAAATGATTCATTAAGTAGTGATTGAACTGCAACTTTATTTTGATTTTCCGCTCAAAATATTTAATAAAATATTCCTTTTCATTAAGTAATTGTTAATAGTTATTCTCATGAATTAGATGTTTCCATTCTTATAATTTTATATCAGTTTTTTATTTTCTTTGATTATGGTAAAAATATATAGCATAAAATTTACCATCTAAGTGGTTTTTGAGTGAGGAGTTCCACAATGTTCCTTTTCAATCAAATTTAAACAATTTTGTAAAGAAAATGAATTATATGTACATTTAATAAAAATTTGTTTAATATATTGTAGACCATTTTCATTATTGACACACACATTAAAAATACTACCATCAAACTAAGTTTATACAAAAACTTATGGGACAAGTTAATTTCTCTGAACCTAGATCACAAAGATATATCCTAAAGAGCAAAGTATTGTATTTTTGAAACACAAAGAACTGAATATAAATATAAATATAAGCAGTTTTATTTTTCTATTTTTACATAGAAAGGTAAAATAGGAAGCCGTAGCATATGTGTTTACATTTTGAAGTTGTGACTTTCATTAGATAGGCTGCATCCCATTAATTTGCTTCTGATATCAATATTTAAATACCTGATTCATTTTTTATCACTTTACATTCTACTATAAATTGTAGAACTGTGTAACACTTTTGAAGACATTAAGTACTTCACTATTCAAAGTTTTAAAAAAAATAAAATTTCCAAAATTCTGTTTCCAATCATGTTTAGCATAATAGAAGTTATGGTTGACAAATCCAGTGACTTTTAGTTAAGTAGATGGACTGCAAATCACATTTGGAAATAGTCTAAACATGTCTCCCATAAATGTCAGAATAGCCTACATTAGCAGTAATTTACTTAAATATTTGTGTGACTCTCAAGACAGACAGCGATTAGGTGGTGGGCAGAATAATGGTCCACCATTATTGGGTACAGGCGTCCAAAGGCTAATCTCTGCAAACTGTGAATACCTTATATTAAATGCAAAGGGCATTTTGCAGATGTTTTTAAAATCATTGAGTTTAAAATAGGAGGATTATCCTGGCTTATATGGGTGGGCCCAATCTAGTCATACGAGTTATTTCTGTTGAAGGAAGAAGTGGAAGCCAAAATCTAGGCACATTTGTGTGTTTTTTCATCCAAATAGCTCCTTCTCTTTCTGTTAGATAAGTGAGAGCAGGACTTCTATCCATGAAAAAGTGATTGGACAACTAATAAAAGAAAGACAATTATCCTGTAGCACTGTTCATGAACTGTTAAGTTCATCATGACCATCATGTCTCATAGATTGGATCTCACGGATTGACTGGTTTGTGAATGGATCAGTTTACTCAACTAAAAAGTTAAAAGAATTTTTTGCATGGCTACTTTTGACTGAGAATGAAGAGTGACTGTACTTTTTGTAGAGTTGGGTGCTTCTCATCAATCACCTGTACCTCTGTTCTCTACTACACTAACAAACAAATCAGCTTCTGGGTGATATAATATCATACAAAGGAAAACTATGAGAGGTGCCTGGATGACTCAGTCAGTTAAGCATCCAACTTTAGCTCAGGTCATGATTTCGTGGTCTGTGACTTTGAGGCCCACATCGGGCTCTGTATCGACAGCTCAGAGCCTGGAGCCTGCTTCAGATTCTGTGTCTCCCTCTCTTTCTGCCCCTTTCCCACTCATGCCCTGTCTCTCTCTGTCTCATAAAAATGAATAAACATTAAAAAAAAACTTTTTGAAAAGTAAGAGTAGACTGTGATAAGTTAAGTATACACACTAAAATCTATAAGTCAACTACTAAAATAACAAGACAAAAATTTAAATCTAATATCTAACAAAGAAAAATGTATCATAAAAATCAACATGAGTAAAGCAAAAAAAAAAAAAAAAAAAAAGGAAAAATGTGCACCACAAGTATCATATGCTGCAAAATAGAAAATAGTGAGATGTTTGACTTAAACCCAACCATGTAAGTAGTACAATTAAGTGGAAATGATAAAAACATCCACTTAAAGGTCAGAGATTTTCAGACTGGATAAAAGAGCAAGAACCAAATATTTACTAGCTAGGAGAAATGCATGTTAAATATAAAGACACAAATATGTTACAAATGAAAGCATCCTCTGATAACAATAGTCATAAGAAAACTGAAATGCTTTAACAGTATCAGATAATGTAGGTTTCAAAGATTATAATCAGAGTTAATTGAATTCATTTCTTAATCACAAGATGTCAAATAATTAAGATGTCATACATTCTTAAATGCTGGTGCACCTAATAACAAAACTTCAAAATGTATAAAGCAAAATTTAACAGAACTGCAAGGAAAACAGATGTTCAACAATCAACAGAAATCAACAGATTTCAATCCCATTCTCAAAAAATATATATAAAGTGCAGAGATAAATTCAGCAAGAATATTGAAGACTTGAACAATACTATGAACCAACCCGATCTACTTGATATTTAAGAACATCCCACCAAAAGCAGCAAAATGCACATTATATTCTTGAATGAATGTAACATTTCTTAAGATATACTATATTCTGGGCCAAAAAATCAATCTCAATACAAGAATATAATTCATATAAAAGTCTGCATTGATTAAATTAAATTAGAGATAAATGACAGAAAAATCTCGTAGAATATCCAAATAACTAAAAACAAACTTGGATACGTAAACAAGCAATGGATCAAAGAAAAATTCAAAAGGAAATTACAAAGAATTTGGAACCAAAAATATTGAAACCGCAACATATAAAAATGTCTAGTATACTGCGAAAACAGTGCTAAACATGAAATTTGTGCATAAATGCCTATGTCAGAAAAGAGGGAAGACACTAAAGTTAGTGACTTCAGATTTAACCTTAAAGAAACTATAAAATGAAAAACAAATTAGGCCTAAAATAAGCAGATAAAAGGAAATAATAACAATGAGAGGAGTAGTAATCAGAGAAGCATAATACAGACATTAGAGATAATCAGTGAACCGAAAAGCTAGTTCTTTGAGAAGATCAAGAAAATGAACTGCTGGCCAGATTGTTCAGAAAATAGACATGTGTCACCAATGTGGGGACTTACAGAGATAGCCTTGACACATATGATTCTGAAAGTCCAATGATAATTTGGAAATATAAGCAATTTTATATCAATAAATTTTAACTTAGAAAAAATGCAAAAATCCCTTGAAATACATAACCTATCAAATCCCATAAAAAGGGTATAACATGAATAGTCCTATAATTATTAAATATAATTATATATAATTATATATAATTTTTATATTAATTTTATTAACATAAATATATAATAATAATATAAATATATAAAAATAATATAATTTTTAAATTCAAGAATTTCTACAAGAAATTATAGGCCCATAAAATGAATTCTATTAAACCCTTGAGGAAGATATATTACCCATCCTAAACAAAATCTTTCAAAAAAATTAAGAGGTGGCAGTGTTTCCCAACTCAATATGTGAGGTTACCATTTTTCTGATTCCTTGAGAAAAAGATGCCTCAAGGAATACAAATATCCCACATTAGCATGAATGCAAAATCTAAACTAATCTTTAGCAAATAGAATTGAATAACATGAAAGAAATATCAAAATCAAATGGGGTTTATTCCAGGAATACAAGTTTGGAATATCTATGTAATTCACCCTATTTAAACACTAAAGGAAAAATCACATAATCCTCTCTAAAGAAAATAATTGACAAAATTAAAATTTCTGATTCTTAAAAATCTCAGCAAATGAGAAATACAGAGTCTTCAACATACTTAAAATCTTTGAAAAATCAATAGCCAACAATCATGCTTAATGGGGAAAACTGAATTATTTCCTTCTAGGATGAAAAGGAAGACAAAGACATCTGCTCTTATCACTTCTATTGAATATTGTATTAGAGGTCCTAGCCAGCACAATCAGACAAAAAAAAAAATTATTTGCCTAGGAAAGACACACCTTTCACCTACCCTTCTATTTGAATGGCGATCTTGGTCATTTATTCAGTTCTCTTTCATACAATCATGTTCCTGGGAATGACTTGAATTCACTTTAATTTCCAAAGAAGGACTTTTATCTGAGGGAATCCCGTGATTCTTGCCTTATTGGTTATAAATAGTTGGTTTAAAAATAGTTATAAATAACTGTATGAGTTAGAATTTTACCCAACTTTGGTAAATAGGACACCAGCGAGACACTGGCCCAGAGGTTGCTAGAAGGAAAAGGAGGCTGTCTTTCTATAGAAGATCTACGGTAAGTGAAACTCCTTTCTTTTTGTGTCTGGACTATCCAAAGGAGCCAGAGTCATCCTCTATCAGCTTGAGGAAAAAGCCATCACAGACACAGAGATGTACATTACAATTTTCAGTTGGCAAATCAGCCAATTCTGAAGTTTTCTCTTTCTAGGTTACCTATTATATACAATGATATATGTTTTTATATTTTAAAGCCAGTTTGAACGGATGCTATTGCTTTCTGCTACTCAATAGTATTCTCCTACAGATTTTGGCAGCAGAAAATGTGGAATGGTAATAGAGGCTGAAGTTTGAAATTCAGAGAGTGGAGAATTAGGCCATGGGAAGTTAAGATACTATGTTTTCTATACAAAAACTTGATGGCACTTGTTTTGCACATGCTAGAGTCGGTCCCTAGACCCACAGCAACAAGTGGGACACTAAAGTTGTGCAACTTCTCTGTCATATGGCCACAGAAGATAATAAACAGTGAAGGAAGACCTTTCCCAGAAGGTTGAACCAATGAGCATGTTGTACAATTTGATACACCAGGTGTTATGCCCCATTTGCCTTTCTAATATGTTTTTATTGTTAATTATTCTCTTTATAATTTACAATATTGTTGGTAGATAAATGTTTCTAAATCTGATTTTGTATGAGTTAGAATTTAGCCAAATTCTGGGCCATGAGGCATTAAGGAATGTCTTTGGTGAATTTTTGTGAAAAGCTTGCTGTATCCGTAGAAAGAACCATAGAAAAGAACAGTCTATCATGTCTTTTGCCCTCGAAACATCATGTTTAGGTGATGCCTAGAAATTTAGGTTTCTGTCAATTCTCTGAGTTTTAGCAACATATGAGTAAATTCAATACTGATATTAATAGAACAGGGGAAAAATTAACCTGGGTCCAAATCTATAGTTACCCCGATGGATCAGTTACTCACAATTCCTGTCCCACCATAAAACTGCTTATAGGAAAACTCACATAATCATATTTATATTAGATATTATTTGCAAATTAATCCAGACAGTAATTGATAAACACAAATACTAATAATGATGAAACAAATCACTATAAACTTTTCTGAAGGCATCTGGCAAAATGTAGTAAAAGTCTAAAAATCTCACTCAATAAATTTTTAGTCTAGAAATCTTTCCTGAGGAAATAAGTTCAACTAAAAAGAAGTGTTTATGCCAAAATATTCATCACATAATTACTTGTAATAGTGCAAACTTACAAAAATCATAATCATTTACAATAGGCTATGGCTGGAAAGACAGATCCATAAAAATAATGTTTTCTAACTTAAAAAACTTGTGTTTACAGTTAATTTAATTAGCATGAGCATATACTTAGAGTATAGAGTTTAGTCAGAAACATAAGACAAGTCGTTTATGCAGATTTATCTGTTATTCTTAATATATAGAAAGATGTGTATAATGCTGATAATTGATCATGGAATTACAGATATTTTCAATTCTTTCCAAAATTCTATACTCCTTTTTTACAATGAGAAAAATTTTCATTATGGAAATGTAATACACATAGTATTATTATAATGAACTTGACTATCAGTCATAAATAAAAAATTATGGAAATTAGATTTCTCACCATTGTATGTTGAATTATATTAAGCACTGTGTCCTAACCTAAGATTCATAAGGTAAAATAATGAATTAAAATGTATTACTTCTATTCCTCACCCCTAATATTTAAAGTTTCATTTTATATGAAATATAATTTTGCCCATTGCATATTATGAGATATTAGTTATTCTGATGGATCACAAGTGAATTTCCGGTTGTGACAAAAAATTGATTGTTATTCATTTGACATATTATCAAAAGTATATAAAAGGTTAAAAGTGAGAGAATATCTGTATTTTTTTAATATTGGTTATCTTTAGATTTTCAAATAATAGAAAATACAAATTTTGGCTAGTGTATTTATGATTAAATTACATTCACAGACACTTTAACAGACCAACATTAAACTTAGGCAATTCAAAATCCCAAGCAGAGTTTGTTTGATTATAGTTTGAATTTTATTTTAACTTACAAATCGTATAACCTAGTCTTCAGTTCCTATATGAGCAACTCTCCTTGGGCACTCTCCTCACTAACCAAGGTTGGTATCAATTTTTCCACTCAGCCACGACTTTAGTTTCAAAAGTTGTTTTGATAAACACTTTGCACAGCTCCATTGAATTAAATCACATTAGGGAAACATGGTCAGAGTTAGATTTGACTTGTCTACCTAGCACTTAAAACCAACCCAACGGGAATGCAAAGCCCCTGCATATGGCTCAAGTACACTTAGGAACCAAGGCTGCATGTAAATGAGAACACATAGGCAGCTCCGCCATCTGTCTGCAAAGTCCTTCCTGATTTGCTTGTCGAAAATGTTACAGGTTTAGTTAAAGCAGGCAGTCACTAGAGGGAAAACCAAAGAAGACAGCTGCCTCCTCTCTGTAACAGAACAAGGCAACACTCACTTATAGGAGTTGGGACCTGTCTAACCTAATCACAGAAATCTCAAACGGTTTCTCAGCAGTCTATCCATCTATCACTGACATGGCTGAATCCTTAAAAATTTTGTCTATGCATGAGTAATAACTAATCCTTTTACTCTATTCAAATGAGAGTTTTTGCCTTTTATAGATCAGAGGCAACTTCCACAGGAAAATAAAAAATGCCAAGTGCCTTTGGCTTTGGATTACAACAGTAAAATATTACACAGCAGGTGTGGTATAGTTTTTTAAAATATATATATAAAGATATATAAGGGATGTCCTATTTCTATGATAGAGATTGAAGTCACTTTAAGTTGAGTATAAATGACTAGACTATATATCACGATAATGTAAAGCAGTTTACATTCCGAGATGGTTGAGGAGGTGAAGCCATTACCTCAGCCATAGGGACAGGTTGTATATGTTATTACTCATGCTAAAAGACTTCCATCATGTTAATACAAAAAGTTATGTTATCTTTTTTTCTTACTCAGGCTATTGAGTCTGCCACTTGTATATGAGATAATTTAGATATGTTTCTCTCACTGTTGAGCAAGACTTCTGTGAAATGACAAGCAACTACTCTTTTCAATTATCTTTTCATTGATTATATCACTTATAAAAGTATAGGTACTGGGGCGCCTAGGTGACTCAATTGGTTAAGTGTCCGACTCTGGTTCAGGTCACGATCTCATGGTTTGTGAGTTGAAGCCCCGCCTTGGGCTCTGGTGCTGACAGCTCGGAGCCTGGAGCCTGCTTCGGATTCTGTGTCTCCCTCTTTTTGCTCTTCCCTCATTCGTGCTCTGTCTTTATCTCTCAAAAATAAATAAATGTTAAAAAAAATTGAAAATAAATAAATAAAAGTATAGGTACTTAGATTGTTTCTCTTAGTATGAGTTGTCAATCCAAATAAAAGTATTCCACAAATAAAAAGGGCTATCAGCTAATATTGTCTTCAAGGAAAATTACTCAACATATGTCATCTCATCTGTAAAATGGGGGAAGCAGTGCCAATCTTGCAATGTTGTTAATATTAAATAGAGGACAATAAAGTTTCTGGCATATAGGGAGTTGTTGGTAAATGACATAGTCATAATTAAATTTTCATATTCATAAAATAATTCACATAATCATAAAATAAAATTTTGAGTTCCTGCTATGGAATAGGTACAGTTACATTCTGAGTAGTTAATATTACTAACAAATAAACATACCCATATATTTGAGCTATTTTCCTGGTATATCAAACAATCAGTTTGCTGAATAGAAGTGCATCATATGCCTCAGGTAGAACAACACGTTATCATGGATTATTCAGAAGGGCAGTGTGTCGAGTACATAATATGTAGATGACTCAGGTGATCTATGTTAATCCTTATTACATTCTATTTTAAGCATAGTAATTTTTAAAATATTATTAAAAGCAACATTATTGAAATATTCTTCTGTGTATATGTTTTTAAGTGATGTAACAATTGATATTTAACATGAAAAATATGTATTTTACTCAAAGATAAAATACTGGGTTTCCCTCATAGTGTAATATGAAGGATTCTAGAAAATCTACCCCAAATCAACTCCTATGTGTATTTTTATTAGCAAAACTCCTCCCTTTATTAATTTGTACACCTATTTTACTGTCTTTTTTTAAAGTTTGCTTATTTTAAGAGAGACAAAGAAGGCATGAGCAGGGGAGGGGCAAAGGGAGAGGGAGAGAGAGAATCTCAAGCAGGCTCTGCACTAACAGGACTCGATCTCACAACTTTGAAATCATGACCTAAGATGAAATCAACTCTGATGCTTAAACAACTGAGCCACTGAGGCGCTCCTATTTTACTGTCTTTTTTTTTTAAAGAATAAACAACTCTCCTCTGTGAAGTTATATAGCTGTCCCAGTTTGCTCCCTACTTAGTATCTATTTACTGCTTTATCCTGTCCCAGTAAGATTCTGATTTTGCCCTGTTGTCCACCCTCCAGTGCAGAAGGTGAGCCCCTATAAGACTCCAGGAACATACCTGACTGGTCGACGACCATCATGGTACTCTCATATTTATTATCCTTTGTTGAATTTGGGGAATTAAAAAAAAAAGAAAGCATGACTGATTCTGACTAATGAGATATGAGGGACAGGCTTCGGTGTGCTTTTTCTGAGAAAAGTGTCCTTTATCTTATCCTATGAAACAAATCCAAGAATAAAGAACCCTTCTTCTTTATGTAGATATTATTTATCCTGAATATAAAACCTAGAATGACTTGAAGAAATGTCTTTTGCTCTAGGTTGAAGCTACAACATAAAAGACAACACAAACAAGCAAGAGGCTGAGCCTGAGGATATTTGGAGCTTACCTGATATCTGGGGATCCTATTACTTGAAATAATATAGATCCTTATATTATAAACAACTTTGAGTACAGTCTTCTTTTATTCACTGCCAAGATCATCCCAACTGCTAATTGTTACCCAAGAGAAAATCAGTTTTATCATTTCCTTTCAAGAATAGGACAGTATTGGCATTGAGGAAATTGGAAACTGGGAAGGGGTAGATTAAAAAGGATATATGGCAGCCACAAAGAAATATCAAACCATATCCTTCACAATTTCCTGTAACACATCCCCAGGAGCCAACATGGAATTTCAAACAGGTTGTTCTCAGAGTGAACATCAAAGCACAGGTACTCCTCTGAACCTTTATCTTAATAGGATTTATAAAGTTAAATCAAAATTTAAAAATTTTCTAACACTAATCTAATAATCTCATTTGCATAGGTCTAAATTTGCATGTGTTAGAATGTAAATGTAGATTTTAAACTTTTATATCTTCTTAGAGACTATCACAGTGTCTTACGTAACATATTGCAAAACAAAATGACTTATGTAAAGTTCTTAAAATCAAGTTTTCTACCCTGTTCATGATCAGATTTCAACCCTAAATGTTGGAAGCATTCAGCCCCTGATTTTACATTTATATCTTTTTTTCATTCCTACAATATCAGGTTGCATACCTGCAATTTCCAGGGAAAAAATGATTAAAATTAGGTTAGAGACAAAAGTAGAAGAACTCTGTGAAATCACTCTATTTTAACATTTAAAAGGCCTACTTTAATGTCACTTTTTCACTTAAATTTACAGATTTCCTAAGAACTCTATAGCAGGCACTGTAGATTGCTTACTCCAAATTGACCCCTAACCCATTCCTCTGCCGAAAAGATGGTAACCTTTCTGGACTCCATGGAGTTTCTTGTGCAATAGCATTAATGTCTAACAATAAAGTATTTAAGGAGTTTATGTTTGGATCTTCTTAAGAGTATTAAAGACCTAAGGTTTTGACATTTGCCCTTCTCTTATTTTCTTTCCCTTCTATCTGCTTGGAGCACAGACTGAAAGCACAGACTAAAGATTTTGAAATTGATTTTTTTCCAGTGACTCTAATGTATACTTTATACTTCAAATTTAATGTTTATGCTTTTTAAAATTACACGAGAGTTCATGACTATATTGTAATTAAATGGCAAATATTTCTTTACAGAAATATAAAAAGATCTCCATCCCTACTTAGGAGGCAGAATGTTTCCTACCTAATTGTTCCTACCCCATCCCTCACACACACATTGATAGCGGGAAAAATATCAATTTTATTATGATGGGGTTGAGATGGGACTCAGTACGATGTCCACATGGAGTATCTATGTCTAAATGGAATTCAGAATAAAACCTACTAGTTCAGTCACATATTCTGCTAGTCACAAACAAGACTTCCCATGTAAAAGAAGAGACCAGTCAGGTAAGACAGAAGCCATAATGAAGACAATAAAACCTGTTCTCCCTGTGAATGGATTTGCCCTTGAAAGGAAAAAGGCATGGCTACTCTTCCATGCCTAGCCAGTTTTTTTCTTTTTTTTTTAATGTTTATTTATGTTTAAGAGAAACAGAGACAGAGACAGAGACAGAGAGACAGAGTGCAAGTGAAGTAAGGGCAGAGAGAGAGACACACACAAAACCTGAAGCAGGCTCTAGGCTCTGAGCTGTCTGCACAGGGCCCTACCTGGGGCTCAAACTCCATGACCTGAGCCAAAGTCTAGAGCTTAACCAACTGAGCCACCCAGGTGCCCAGTCAGTCTTCCTGGTAAGACTACATATACCAAGGATACGAGGCCTTCACTCTCCGACTGGCAGATTGAACAGTGGACAGTAAAGTCAGAGGCTACTTAGAGAAAATCTTTTGTATTAGAAACCAAGAAGGTGTTTTATCTTTAATCTATAAAGATAGTATTGATGGTATGTATTTAAATGTTACATATTCTATCACTTTAAAAATAATTTTAAACATGAATTTGATTGTTTCTTTAAACCATATTTAATTTATATTAAAAAGGTTTATTTTGTTCCATGCTTACATTTATTTACAAATATATTTCCTCCCTCATTACAAAATGTACATTGGTGAATAGTAACTATGATTACTGATGTTAACTGCCAAACGTTCAAATTACAAGAATAACATATATGTATGTCTGCAAGTAAAAAGACATGCATATGACCAAAACTAGAAAAAAAATGTGCCCTTTGACAGCAGGACATAGCAAGAGAAATGGGATAAATTCATAAATTCAACATAACTATATAATAATATATACTATATATTTTCTTTTTAATTCAAGTTAGTTAACATACAGTGTAGCCTTGACTTCAGAAATAGAACCCAGTGATTCATCTCTTACGTATGACACCTAGTGCTCATCCCTTAATGTCCATCACCTACTTAACCAATCCCCCCCCACTTCCCCTCCAGCAAACCTCAGTTTGTTCTCTGTATTTAACAGTCTCTTATTGGGTTGCCTCCCTGTGTTTTTCTATTATTTTTTCCTTCCCTTCCCCCATGTTATCTGTTGCATTTCTCAAATGCCACATATGAGTGAGATTATAGATCTTTCCCTGACTGACTTGTTTCACTTAGCATAATACCCTCTAGTTCCATTCATGTCATTGAAAATGGCCAGATTTCATTCTTTTTCATAGCCAAGGAGTCTTCCATTGTGTGTGTGTATGTCTGTGTGTGTGTGTGTGTGTGTGTGTATGTGTGTGTATACCACATCTTATTTATCCATTCTCAGTCAATGGACATTTGGGCTTTTTCCGTAATCTGGCTATTGATAGTGCTGCTATAAACATTGAGGTGCATGTGCCTCGTTGGATCATCATTTTTGTATCCTTTGGATAAATACCTAGTAGTACACACTCTGGATCATAGGGTAGTTCTATTTTTAATATTTTGAGGAACCTCCATACTGTTTTGCAGAACACTGTGCCAGTTTGAATTCCCACCAACAGTGCAAAAGTGTTCCCCTTTCTCTGCATCCTCACCAACATCTGTTGTTCCCTGAGTCTTCATTGTAGCCATTCTGAAAGGTGTGAAGTGCTACCTCATTGTGGTTTTGATTTGGATTTCCCTGCTGATGAGTGATGCTGATCATTTTTTGAAGTTTCTGTTTGCCACCTGGATGTCTTCCTTGGAAAAGTGTCTATTCATGTCTTCTGTCCATTTCTTCACTGGATTGTTTTTTGGGTATTGAGTTTGGTAAGCTCTTTATAGATTTTGGATACTAACCCTTAATCCTATATCTCATTTGCAAATATTTTCTCCCATTCTATCTCTGGGACCCTAGACTTTTCATGAAACTTGAAAAATATTTTCTGAAGATCTCGTGTAAAGGGTATATGCAAAAATAACTGAAGTGATATTTATAATGATAAATAGAAGATGTTTTACGTCCCAGCTACCTAAGTATTTCATAGCAAGAGCTCTTACATGTCTTATAGCTGTCCCAGTTCCCTGTCTGCTCCATCATTGGCTGGGAGCAGCCAGTGGAAAGCCTGGCTTCCATAAAACCATGATGGAATTCAGAGCACAGACCTGATTTGGAACTCTGTGAGGCACATCCTCTTTTCTCTCACATGCATCAATAGATGCATGCACTGATATGTAACTAAAAACATATTAAACGATAATTTAAAAAACATGTTTTTCAAATTAGAATAGGAAGTATATCTTTAAAGTAGACATGAAAAACAAAGGCAAAAAAGTTTATTGATACTTGGGCTAAATGAAAATGTAAACTTGCTATTTTTTTTTCACTTAAAACTTCTTTTAAGAAACAACATCAACATTTAAGAAAAAGTACATACCAGGGTAAAATAGTTGAAATTTATGTAATATAAAAAGTCAATATATTACGATTTATGCAGGATTTCCTGAGTCAATCAGAAAGCACAGTATTTCATAAAAATGGGTGAAGTATTAGAATATGAACATCTAAAAAGATATTGTTCAGTCATCAGAAAATCTTCTGTAATAATTCACAGCTTGCCTTGGAACATCTAGAGAAGCCTAAAGTAATTTATTAAAGGTACCAAAACGCTCTGGATGCGGTCCAGATACACAAACAGGAACATTTTCCCTCTCAAGATATTTGGAAAATTCTGAAACTGTGCTGGATGGCTAGTCAGTCACAGAGCTAAGCTAAAACCTCTGAATGGCAGACTAGACATGCCTACAGTTTCTCTCCAGGCAGGAGATAAAAACCTGCCAGGTTCACCAGCAAGAACAAAGCTGGTTCACTGACACTGGGATCCAGTCCCCTTTCAGAGGGAGAGCGTGAGGAAGGAGAGCCTTCATCTATATTCACCTGTTCAGAAATGGCACATGAACCCTTGCTCATGGACCTTTGCTTCCAATTTATGTGGAAGAGAATGGGCTATATTGGATAAGTAATAGTTTCCACTCGTACTCTCATCTACCCTGTTCTTTTCCGGCCTGATAAAAATCCAACATTTTCCTTGTCGAAAAATGAATTTTTCATTTTTTGGTTCATACTCATAATGTAGTATTCTCAAGTGGAAATAATAAATCAAATACATGTGACCCTTCTAAGACTTGTAAGGGCCCTTGTTATGAAATATTTAGTTAGCTGGGAGACAAAATGCCTTTTTTAAAAATCATTATAAATATCCCTATGTATTTTTGCATACATCCTTTACATTAGTTCCATAGCATTCCATGAATTAAGGATAACAGTTTAAAATAGATTTCTTTTGCAGTACTCATGAAAATAATTTTTTAAGTAGAAATGATAATGTAAAAGAACAATGCTAACCCTCTATAGATTTTATGACTTTGCCGTATATGCATGTTTGTCTCTAAGGTGCATTTTGCAGCCTCTTTACTTTGATCCATAAGAGCCGAGGAAACTCTTTTGAGAACATTATCCCTATTGTTGTTAAATCATGGAAGAAATAGTTTTCGTTTTTTTTTCTCTATGTCTGCTCAGATCCAAACGTCAAGGTTCAAAACCAAAATAAGCTCAAGTACAAGGCATGTGTGCACACACAAACACACAAAATCAGAGGTGTTTTATTACCTGGGGACACAAAGGTTTAGAGCCAAGAAGATAGAATGAATGTAAGTCAGTAACTTGAATATCCAGCTTACTGACAAATCTGCCAACTCTCAAGAAAGCTGTCAAGCCATGATTGATGAGGAGTGATATTTTGGATTCACTAGCTCTATATGAAAAATGTCCTTGAGGTATTCTAGTTGAAAGATCCATGATGTCAAATTCCCCACCAAGTAATGACTACATTATTTGAAGGAATTTGTAGCATACTTCTATTTCAAATTCATGCAATGAATGTAAAGAACTTATTATAGCTTGGCTTTTCAGAAAATATTTCTTGTACAGTTTTCTAATTTATCTTATGTAAATTTCTATGAGTAATAAATTTCTTTTCCATTGTTTGCTGGAAGCCATTTCTGAACTCCCTAAGTCAAGAAGAAAAAAAAATCCTTGTGAGGTAAGGTGGGTTTGCATGGCCTCTTGCCACCAGATGGCAACCGATGTCTACCCCCCACTGAATTATTTTTGCTCGAGCACCGACCACCAGGCACCTTGTTGACTGGTATCAGGAGTGACTTGCAACCTTATTCTAAAAATATGTTAACTGTACCTCGTGAAGGAACTTATTATAGGAATTTCTTCTTTTGTGTTTATGGGAGCAAATATTACATTTCCTGAGAAACCTGTTTTTCTTCCCCTCAAGAAAACAGGCTATTGACTCCTGCTCACAAAGAACTAACTTTTGCCTTTATTATGCTAAAAACATTGCCTTGTATTTGAATGCTGAAGATACCTTCCTTCTCCATATGATAAGCATCTAAATCACCTACAATCAATCACTATTGATAAAGATTATGCATTAGTCTTCTACCAATCTATGTTCTGGGAAATTTTTACATACCAAAGAATTTGTCATCAGAAATCATTGTCTAAGGCAATTTGCACTTCTGTTTTATACCCCATACATTTGTCAGTGCAGAGATGCCTGCCTGGTGATCAGAAAGAAACTCGTGCCTCTCTCATTCCCTCCCCCTTTCCCTGACTCTCATCTCTCTCTTGCCAATACCGTCCATCCTTCAGAGAAACCTGGACCTCCTGGAGCTGGACTCTGGCAATTGTTCCTGTGTTTTATTTATCTATGACTTCCAATTCACACATGAACTTACCTAAAAACTAGAGTTGTTTTTTTTAATAGAATACTGATCAATATTTTTATTCTCATTTGAAGAATGGTTATCTTAGAAAACAGTTTAGTCTGATTCACTGAATAAAATGATCATTATGATCATAATGATAAAAGCAACTAACAGTTGCTAAAACTTGCTGTGTAACTTGCATTCTCCTAATGTGATTATCCTATATTGGTTATACAAATTATCCCATAACTTTCATTTTACCAATTAGGAAAATAAATCAGGTAAAAGAATTTAAATAACATTATTGAGATTATATGGCTTATAACAGGCAGCAATGACATTTGACAGAGAAGTCCCATTAGAAAGACTATCTTTCTGCTATTCTAATAGTGTTTCCTCAATTTAAGCTAGCCAAACAGCAAATTAAATTATGTAAATATATGTATATATATTACTGTAAAACATTATAAAAGTAAAAATTAGATAACTGAATCCTTCACCCATGTTTTGTAATATTTTCACTGACATTTGAAGCAGGGTCAAGTTCTACAAAAAACACTTATTAAAGAGACTTTTATAATTTTGGAAGAAAACAAATAATATTTTTTGGAAAATATTCTATTTATACAAGGAGTTCTTTAATATTATTATTCAATTAAATTCTATTTCCTTTCATCTATGCTCTTTTATTTCCAAGTCTAAAAGAAAATTAATAGTTTGAATGCCCATTTGATATACTGTTTACTGACCCTGGCTCAATACCTTTACTTGGCTTTATTATTTTCCATATAGGACCCAAATCCCTGGTAGACTGATTCAAACAGATACGTGCAAAATATTAATTAGGTGTACTAGTTAAGGCAAACATGGCAAAGATCCTCTGTTGCAAAAGATCAGCTTTTCTGCTTTTGACGAGTCTTTCTTCTCTTGTAATATGGTCTTTTCATCAGTTTTCTAAATTCTCCAAAAGAAATTAATTATTCTTAGGCTTCCTCAACATATTTCCTCTTTACCTGATTAAGACTCATTATTACCTAGACACTGATCTACTCACAGAAAATTATTCTTTAGAGAACTGGAAATTGAGGTAAGAAGTTTTATAATGAGTACCATCATATAAAATACAACTCTTGAATAAATATAGAATACTAAAGGGGGTATCCATACCCATAAAAAACAAGCAAAAACATATGTTGTTTTTGTAAAGATATCTTTGTCATACTCAACTGATGATATAGAAGCAACAATTACTCATTTGACTTTTAATATAATAATAAATTGTAACTTTTATAATGAGAGATAAGAGTGACACGTTTTATTTTATTTTATTTTTTTACATTTATTTTTTTGAGAGACAGAGACAGAGCACAAGTGGGGGAGGTGCAGAGAGAGAGGGAGACACAGAATCTGGAGGCTCTGAGCTGTCAGCTGAGATCCCAACGCAGGGCTCCAACCCACAAACTCTGAGATCATGACCTGAGCCGCAGTCAGACGCTTAACCAACGGAGCCACCCAGATGCCCCAAGAGTGACACATTTTAAACTTGAAGTGTCCTATATATTCGTTTATATTTTATGGTTAGGACTTTGACTTGCTATGTCAAATTCCTATAGCATACTTGGTTTTTTAAATGTATATTTCATGACCTATGAATTATTCTCAGATGATTCTCTTTCTTAGGGGAAAAGGTTTCTTTCTTGTTTTCTTTCATTCTGCAATTTTAAAAATCTGAAGCCATCATTTTTTCCCTTCTTTTCTCTTTTCTTTTCTAACTTTCTTCCCTTCTCTCTCCATTTTATTTTTTCTTAATTTACTTTTTTGCTTTCTCTTTTGCATTATTTTTTTAATTTAGTTTGATATTGAAGAAATCTTAAAATTCTATACCAAATATATTTTAAGATGACAAATCAGACAAAAGAATAGTTAATATGTGTTACAATTTAAGATGTGAAAATATTACTCTGTCCATATGAAAAAAGAAAAACATATGAAATTATTCTATCCTTAGAAATGTTCATACATGTATTGCATTTTAAAAATACCTTCAAACATTCTGAAATTATATTAAAATAATCATATTATTTATTCTTTCAGTTGAACCTTCAACTTTAATTGGGTTTAGAATTTTATAAGTTTTATTTTCCTTGAGAAAGAGAATGTTTTTCCTTAGTGTCATTTTGAGTTTAATTTTTATTAATATTATTTTTAAAAAGCTTAGTATTATTTCACTCAAAAATTTCTCTAGAACCATGATTGACTGATTTTATAAATTTTTTTCTTCAGTGTATTAGATGTGCTAGCCAAAGTTAGAACTACAATGGCTTACTTTCAATGAGAAAAATCTTATTAACTACTCCAAAGTAAATAGCATGAGGAAAAATGAATGAGTCAGATCTATAAATACAAATGATTCAAAACCAATGTTTATATTGGGGCACCTCAGTGGCTCAGTCTGTTAACCATCCGACTTTGGCTCAGGTCATGATCTTGCAGTTCATGAGTTCCAGTCCTGCGTTGGGCTCTGTGCTGACAGCTCAGAGCCTAAAGCCTGCTTCAGATTCTTGTTTCCCCTCTCTCTTTCTGCCCCTCCCCCATTCACACTGTTTCCCTCTCAAAAATAAATAAACATTAAAAAACGTTTATATTGAAAGGAAGAAATGAAGATATAAGGAGTTTAAAGGAGTTCTATTCTTTAAAATATGAATTTTCCCCCATTGGTGATATTTCCTGAATCATTCCAGTAATGGTTAATTTTTAACTTGTTAAATTTATTATTTTCTATAAGAATGAAACACAAAGCAGTGCTTCATATAAACATTTGCTTTAAACATTGCCATAAAAATCACATATTATTACATAGCTCCAAGGTCAAATTATGGTCTTTAAATTTTAACTGAAGTTTGGTTGAGCTACAATATTATAATAGTTTCAGGTGTACAGCATCGTGACTTGACAATCTATGCATTATGCAAGGCCCATCTTAAGTGTAGTTGCCATCTGTCACTCTACATTATTATAAGATTATTGACTATATTCCCTATGTTGTACTTAATTCATATTTTCTTATGTATGAGATCCAAGATGTGTTATGATCTTAATATTTTTGTCCTCCATATATTCATATGTTGAAATTCTAATGCCCAATGAGTTGGTATTGATAGGTGGAGATTTGGGAAGGAAATTTGGTCATGAGAGGGGAGCCATCATGAGCAAGATTAATGCCCTCATAAAGGAGACACACACAATTTCCTAACCTCTTCCACCATGTGAGAATACAGGGAGAAGGTGCTGGCTATGAAAAAAAAAAAGGAAAGCCCTCCACAGAATGAGATTGTGCTGGCCCATTGATCTTGGACTTCCCAGTCTCTAAAACGTTAAGAAATAAATTTCTGTTGTTTATAAGCTACCCAATTGTTGTCTGAATGGACTAGGACAACATGAAAGAACAGTGCTTGTTTTGAACTACCAGAGTGAAGAAAAAAATCACATCATTCATGAAACATTGGGTAGAAGACTAAGAGGAGCCATGTGTTTTGTTTTGTTTTTTAATTGGGGAAAAGCAACGCCAGAGCAATTGTAGCTCTAGCATTGCCTAAACAAACAAACAGACAGACAAACAACAAAACAAAACAAAACATTAAAAGTGTTACTCAAAAAGATCAGCTTCCCAGTAGCTCAACTGTGTCCTAGAACTAAGCTCAAAACAATTCATTTACAAAAATAATTAAGGTCCAATAAGCATCTAATACCTGGCATCTAATAAAATTTACCATTCATTAAAAGAAAAGAACACAGTCCACTGTGGGGAGAATGCCACAATCAATCAGAATGGATGCAGAAATGACATTAATGATACTGCTAATAGTTATTGCAACTGTATTCCATATACACAGGAAGCTAGAGGAAATTTTTAAAATGTTTAGAAGAAATATAGAATTTATTTTTAAAAATGCAAAACATTTCTAGAGATAAAGCCCTCAATGTCTGAGATGAAAGAGAAACTAGTTGAGGTTAATGCCTTAACAGACAAGACAGAAGAAAAGATGTGTGGACCTGAAGCATAGCAATAGAAACTATCCAAAATGAAACACATATGAAACAAAATCAATCACAGAGCCACTATGGAAAAACTTCAAGTGGCAGTAATTATATGCACTTCCAACTCCCAAAGGAAATAGAGGAATAGACAAAAACATATTTGAAGAAATAACGGTCAACATTTTTTCTATAACTAATAACAAATATAGACCCACTTATATAAGAATCTGAACAAACCCCACACACAAGCATCATGAGGAAAACTATATACTAAGACACATATTAATCAACTTGCTTAAGACCAGTGATAAAGAGAAAAGTATAAAAGCCGGAGAAAAAGATATATAATACACACTGGAAAAAAACATAAATATGTTAACAGATTTCCCATCATAAACAATGCAAGCTAGAAGATATCCAAGCACATTCTTTAAAGTACGGAAAGTAACAGAGCTATCAATCTAGAATTCTTTTTTTTATTATAGTTTATTGTCGAGTTAGTTTCCATATAACACCCAGTGCTCATCCCAAGTGCCCTCCTCCATGCTCATCACCCCCCTTCCCTTCTCTCCCACCCCCATCAGCTCTCAGTTTGATCTCAGTATTCAAGACTTTCTCATGGTTTGCCTCCCTCCCTCTCCCCAACTATTTTTCCCCTTTCCCCTCCCCCATGGTCCTCTGTTAAGTTTCTCCTGTTCCACTTATGAGTGAAAACATATGGTATCTGTCCTTCTCTGCCTGACTTATTTCGCTTAGCATGACACCCTCGAGTTCCATCCACGTTGCTACAAATGACCTGATTTTATTCTTTCTCATTGCCATGTAGTATTCCATTGTATAGATAAACCACATCTTCTTTATCCATTCATCAGTTGACTCACCAAACTCCACACCCAAAAAACAAATAATCCAGTGATGAAATGGGCAGAAGACATGAACAGATACTTCCAGATGGCCAACAGACACATGAAACGATGCTCAGCATCACTCATCATCAGGGAAATATAAATCAAAACCACACTGAGATACCACCTCATGCCGGTCAGAGTGGCTGAAATGAACACATCAGGAAACTATAGATGCTGGCAAGGATGTGGAGAAATGGGCACCCTCCTACACTGTTGGTGGGAATGTAAACTGGTGCAGCCACTCTGGAAAACAGTGTGGAGGTTCCTCAAAAAATTAACAGTAGAACTCCCCTATCAGCCAGCAATAGCACTGCTAGGAATCTACCCAAGGGATACAGAAGTGCTGATGCATAGGGGCACATGTACCTCAATGTTCATAACAGCACTTTCAACAATAGCCAAATCATGGAAACAACCTAAATGTCCATCCACCTAGAATTCAGCAGCAAAACTTGCTTTCTCTGTGAGAATGAATAAAGGCATTTTTATGCACTTCAAAAACTAATAGAATGTACCAATAGCAGACTTGTACTACAAGAATTGTGAAAGGGAATACTTCAAGCAGAAAGAAAATCATAACAGATGTAATTCTGCTATGCTAATTTAGTTAGACTAAATACATACGGAGCACTGGAAATGTTAACTACATAGGGAATTAAAGGACTTCCTTTATTTAAATTTTTCAGAAAACAATCAACTATTATTTAAGCAAAAGTAACGTATTTTGGGGTTTATAATATACACAAAGTAAAATTCACAACAGAACTAGCACAAAGGCCTAAAAGGAAACAATGGAAATATATTGCAATAAGGTTTTTTAGAATGTGTGCAGTGTGTGTAAAGTGATATAACATTACTTGTAGGTAAATTATGTTGAGTTAAATAATTTTACTATAACTCTGAAGTCAGCAGCAGTGACACAAAAAATATATGTAATAAGCCAACACAGCACTTATATATAATAAAGATACACTAACGAAAAGGATGCAAGAAAAAGAAAGAGGGAACAAGAACAAAATATAGATGGGGAAAATAGAAAATAAATAACGACATTGTATATTAAACTTTTCAATAAGCACATTCACCGTAAATGGCATAAACAACTCAGTTGAAACTCCAAGGTGACCAGTTTGGATAAAAATTCAAGACCCAGTCTGAACTGCTTTGGGGAGCCAGCTAGCACTTTTAACCATCTGCATATCCTGAACTCTCAAGGTTTTGGCCACTCCTTCATCTAGACCACTTCTCAGGATAACTTATGCAGGCCATCCTAAAAAGTGAGATAATGCAGTCAACGTCTTGTACTTCACCTCCTTCTCCTTAAAATAAATAGGCTTGCTTACTACTTGCTATGACATTGGCAGACCCCCTAAGCCCACGGTTCTGTTCCTTTAGTGCACCTGCAAGGGTCTTCTGTCCCCCTGAACCACCCTGTGACTTTTAGTGCTCAGACACCCAGTACAATGATGCTGATGCTCCTACTACTGCTTTTTGCTGTGAATAATGAAGTCATTTCTCCCCAACCTAGAAATCTCATGTCCTCTGTTGAAATCCATGAAACAGTGGCGGGATAACTTATTAGCCTATGGAATGATTTCAGTGGCAGTTCCTCTACTTCTAGCTCCCACATTTACCCCACCAGATCAAAATTAAGTAAGGTAAAAATATCAATCCTGTTTAGAAGCAATCTACTTTAAAAATAAATATGCCTATGAGTTGAAATGAAAATAGTTTAGAAGTCTATACCATGCTAACCTAAATCAAAAACATTGGTGTCTAAATGAGTTGTGTGATGTCTATGTCTGAGCAGAAAACATTACCAGGGTCACTTCATAATGCTAAAGGCATCAATTCAGTAAAATGGCAAAAAGATTCTAAGCACTGATGCAAAAAGCAAAAGTTGACAAAACTGCAAGAAGAAGGAAGCACAGCCACAGGTATGGTCAGGGACTGCAATG
The DNA here is from genome assembly GCA_028646485.1 of Cryptoprocta ferox. NCBI lineage: Eukaryota > Metazoa > Chordata > Mammalia > Carnivora > Eupleridae > Cryptoprocta > Cryptoprocta ferox. The sequence continues at coordinate 130,193,404 of CM053572.1, forward strand.
ACACTTTCTTGCTATTTAAAAAAAGAAAGACAGAAAATCAGTAAGTATATAAAAAATTTGAACGTGATCTAAGAAGTTGACTCAATTAACTCTTATACATCATACAAGGAGTATACAATTTGTTTTTAAATGAATAAAAAAATTTACCAAGATAGATCTTATTATAATTAACATAAATTTCAATGAATTTTAAAGGATTTAAGTCTCAAATAGGATGTTCTCCAAAGACATTGGAATTAAACTAGAAATCATTAACCGATGACCTGGAAAATTTCCAAATACTTGTAAACTTAATCTTATACTTTGAAATAATGTATGAGTCAAAGAAATAATCAAGAGGCAAGTTAGAAAAAATTTTTCTGAAGAAAAATAGCACACCATTTCAATTTGTAGACTGTAGCTACAAATATGAGGACATTTCAAGTAGTCACCACGTAGACTAAGAAAGAAGAAATGTTTCCAATCATTAACTTCAGATTCTACCATAAGAAATTAGAAAAAGAGCATTTTAAACTAAAAGTGAGCCAAAGAAAGGAAATGATACAAATCAGAGCATAAGTTAATAAAATAGAAAACAAACAAAAAAGAAAATTGATGTAATCTATAATGAGTTCTTGAGAGAACCAACAAAATTCATAAACTTAGAGTTGGATTGATCAGGAAAAAAAGAAACAGAAAATTCCGATATTGGAAATAGCAAAGTGACATTATTGCTGATTCTATAGAATAATTGAATAATAAGAGGATATTAGGAACAAATTGATTGTAGCAAGTTTGAAAATTTAGATAAAATGTACAAATACCTTAAAGGACATAAATAATGAAAGTGTACTGAAGGATCGCTGACTGCCTCTATATCTAAAACTGAGATATGCTGGGTGGCCCACTCAGTTAGGTGTCCAACTTCAACTCAGGTCATGATCTCACAGTTCACGAGTTTGAGCCCCGTGTTGGGCTCTGTGCTGACAGCTCAGAGCCTGGAGCCTGCTTTGGATTCTTTGTCTCCCTCTCTCTCTGCCCCTCTCCTGCCTCTCTCTTTTGGAAATAAATTTTAAAATAAACTTTTTTAAAAGAGATGCAGGAAACTGGAAAGATGCCAATTTTATACCTGCCACAAGAAAACAGCTGGAAAAACTGCAGATAATGACTTTTCTTGAAACTATCAGGGAATTGAGGTCACAGTGCAAACAACCACTCAGAAATATTGAGAGCAACAGAAAGCCATAGGAAGAAAAAGAAAGTCATGGGGAGAAGCCATTACTTACCTGGACAGACATCACCCAATGATTTATAAATAAAGGTAAGGTAGAATATGTTAACATTCTCCTGAAGCTGAGTATAGCCTAGTAAGAGAGTGGAAAACCATAGGTATTATCAGACATACTAGAATTTGCTCCCTTTTACAGGCTTTTTCTCCAAAAATATCTCCAGATCCTCCCAGGGAAAGTCAGAATGAGTCCTGAGAACACGTCTCTCAAGGTGATGGTCTGGGTACTGGAACAGCAACTTCTGCTAAAAAGGCGCCCATTACCTTCTCTCTTGACTCTCCTAAGGATGAAAAGGCTTACCCCTAGACAGTGGCGCATCCAAACTTGTGGTGTGAGAGCATGCCTGGAGATCCACCAGCAGTAGAGGAAGGAGAGAGCAGCCACTGAAAAAATCCACCCAGACCTTTCTTTTATAATCTGGAGGAGCAAAGGCTTCAAGACCCCAGCCTGAGGGCACTGAGGCCTCCAGATGCAATGCAGCTCTGCAGTCACCTTGGTTTTAGCCAGTGAAATGCATGCCAGCCTTCTGACCTCTAGAATGACACACAATACACTCATATTGTTCTATGCCACTGGATTAGTGGTAATTTATTATAGCAGCAACAGCAAACAAATACAGCTGCCATTCTAATATTTTATACAAACCCTCTTGAAATCATTCACTATCAACCCTTGTAGGAGAGTCTGATCATGTCTCAATGTTTTCAATTTCTAACTGACAAGATTCACCACTAATACTAATATACTAATCTCTGTAAAACCTCTTTCTTGGTCTCTCTGAAATTCTCCTCCTTACCCTGTCTCTGTATTTTTCTCTCTCTTACACAAAAGCAAAATTTACTTTTTTGATCCCAAGATTAAGCTCAGGTTCTAACTTCTATTTCTTATTCACTGAAGACAGCAAGGAGTAGCTCTGTTTAAACTTCTACAGCATATATCATTTGTACTATTCAATTCATTGTGTCATATGTTAATCGCATTGCCATTTTTCTTTCATCTCTGTTTATCTTACATATATAGGGGCATTAGAATTTGTCTGTGATATAACTGCATTTGTCTTTTGAATTTATTTTCCTGAATAAATTTTGTTTTTGTAGTTCCATTTTGACCTGAGTTATTACTGTTTATTTTTTTTAATTTTAACAACAGCTATAAAAAAAACATTAAGCTGCATCTTTAATCATTATATACAAAGGTGTCTCAAAAAAATCTTGTAAGAGAAGCTCTCTCCAAATTCAGTTGTATAAAGAGAATAGATTGACTTGATCATGATGGTTAGTTCTTCACCTTACTGCTATGACTAAGGGGTACTAATAAATTCTTGATAAAGTATAGAAAAAGAAAGACCAGGGTTAGGAAAACCATGAATGGCAATAATAACAGTATACTCAATGCCCAGAGAAAAGATTGGTTCAGGGAGGTGAGTTACAATTAAAAAAAATTAGAATTAAAATTAAAATTAAAAAAATAAAGGCCAGAATTTAATTTAATCAATCAATTCAGAATCAGAGGACAGGAAAATAGAGAGTTTTATGGTGATAAAAATGGGCAGTTTTTTGGGGGGGCACCTCAGTTGCTTGGTCGGTTGAGTGTTCGGCCTCAGCTCAGGTCATGATCTCAGGGTTCATGAATTTGAACTCCACATTGAAGGTTTCAGCCTCTTCGGATGGTTTGTCCCTCTCTCTCTGCCCCTCCTCTGCTTGCACTCCCCTGAAAATAAAAATTAAAAATTAAGTAAAAAGAAAATTGCAGTTTTGTATTAACAGACAGGAAGAGTGAAAGGATGACCAAACTGTAAATACAATTTAAAACACTCCATTGTGGTTCATATTAGGTCTTGTGGGAAATAGCAAGAAACAAAAATGTTCAAGCTTAATTTTATAGCTACAGCTCAGAAGATTGAAGAACAGACCTTTGATAACTTTTAGAATATCTTCAAAATTGTCAAAATGTGAGTTTTTTATGAAAAAATAAAAACATTTCCTTATGGTTGGTAAGTCTATCTATGTATCTACCTATGTAGGTATCTATGTCTATATATCTGTTACCTATATATCTATCACTTATCCATCTAAATATAAAAGTTAATTGAGTTTACCTGGAGAACATTTATCATTGTGTATCAATACCAACTGCATTTGTGAAAAGAGGAGTATTAAAATGGAAATGAGTCTGTGAGATAATGAGGAGAGGATCCCCAATAATAGAAAACTGTGATGGAGACAGCAGTTAGGAAGATTCCCATCAGGCTAAACACCAATTTCATGGAAGGTGAGTCTTTCTGTGTTTTTGGTTGTTTGTGATCATTAAATAGGTATTGTTCAGAGATCCAGTCTCTTGGTTCATTTATCATCATCATCTCGAGTAGATTATGGCTAATGATGGGTAAATATGCAGTGGTGATTTGGATTTGTGAGGATGTTTATTTGTCTGTTGAACATGAAGTTTTGTTAATACAGTCATTTTTCAACCTCCCCCAAGTTGCAGTGATTTATATCCATGTAGATTTTAAAAAAGTGGAAATTAATTTCATGCCATCAATTTACTTTTCCACTGAGTAATTTGGGATACAAGATGTTAGTTTAAAATGTAAGAAGAAAATGAACTCTTGGCAAAGTAATTTAGCCATGCAGTTGGACTTTATTTTCCCATTAAACAAAGAACTTTTGAGTGTACATAAATTCTTGATTTTGTGTTAAAAACCATATAACACCCAACTATTACAATTACTTCCAAGCCATATATATCTGTAATTAGGAAATATATATCATTTTGTCTTATATTTTTACTCATACCAGTGGATTTTCTTTTAGAGATGATTTTGTCACCAGGTATATTTGTATAGCCCCATAATATATATCAGGTGGATTTTTAAAAAGCTCTTTTAAAAATTACTGATTCAAAATAACAGAATTCTGTTTTTAATGTGACAATAATTTTTCACTACACAAAGATATACAAAGGAGCTTTGATATCCATTCTGTTCTTCAATTAGCAATACAAGCTCATCAGAAAACAGAATATTGATGTTTATTTAGCCTTGTTCTATTCGTAATGTTAATTTTCTCTAAAATGTGATTTAAATTAATATTTTTCATTTATTTATGTACTATTTTATCTGTATTACCCAAATATAGAAGAAACTTAACAAAATATACCTGCTAAAGCAAAAAAGATAAATCAGACCCATGGAAAAGGAACAGAAACATGATTATATATTCTCTTCTGTAAGGATGTTGTATATTATTATTTCCATTTTACCAGTGAAGTGTTTCAGGTTCCTGGAAAATGAGAAAATTATTGAAGATTAATTAAATAGTTGTCTAAACAAGTATGGTGCACTTTCAGATCATGTCTGGGGTCTCTACATGTGCTTATTGCCATAAATGTTTATTGCAAACATACATAAAATACATCAGTTCTTAAGGTCTTCTCTGATATATTGGAGGCTTAAAATTTATCTTAGGACAACTATATATAGTGTATATGGAGGTTTTCCAAGAAGAAAATGGTTACATTTACAAACTGCTCTCCTTTTATAGATCACTAATTCTAGACTTTACAGAAAGCTGGGAGGTTATATTGCATAATCTAACTTTCAGGAAAACAAGTCACAGTGCCTTCTCCTTTCAGCTACTTGATAAAGATTTTCAGTAATGGAGAAGCCCTCTTTCCCAGTTTCAGTACCACTAGGCTATGCATTATATCCTGTTTCCAATAACTTTGTACCCGTTACCATTCTGGTTACCTTTTCCAGGTTGAATTCTAAGTGATTCAAAGGTATTGCTTAACACTTAGGTGGATAAAAAACCTTAATCTCTTTCTTTTGTTGTTAGTTCTAACCACTAGGCCTTTATTAATATAACCAGAAATCTAATCACCTTCTTCTAAAATCATGATACTGTCAATAACTGGATCTATTTCTTTGGATCATAAATCTGGCCCTGATTGTATCCACAACTCCTATCATATAGTTTCACATTTCATTTCCGTAAGTACTCCGTACAGGACACTCCCCTTTGCTGCGTGCCCGCCAAGTCTATGAAAGAGTAAATTACATTCTGTGTTCTTATCACCTCTAGAAGGAGAGTCCCAAACCCTCTGTATGGAGCTTCTGAAAGTAATTTTGAGACCTGGTGAATAAAAGAACTAGCTATTGACATACAGAAAAGAAGAAACGTGGGAAACCAGAGGATAAAATGTGAGTCTTGGGAAATGTTCATTTCTGTAGTTGCACAAATTAATTTGGGAAAATAAAGTATCATTTGGAAACTCAGTGAAGCTAGGAAAAAACTATTAAAAAGATAGAAACTCAAAAGACAGTTAATATCAATAAATAAGAAGACTGGTACCCTCCTCCCCAAATATGAGGTGGAATTTGCTATGAAAATTGTTTTAATGTGGCAACGGATGAAAACAATTTTGAACTAAGAAACCAAATAAACTTTTCTTATTATTTCTCCCCATGATTGCCTTATAAGTCTGTGAAAACAAATAATCATGAACACAAAAATAAATAAATAAATAAATAAACAGAAAAACATCAAAACAAAATCTCACATTCATTCTAAGTCACTGAAATAACATAGGAGAATCAAAAACCTTTGGCAAATTAAAGTACTCTAACATAATCTAAACAGAAGAAAAATATAATACAACATTGCAGTATGAATTAGGTGTTATACCTACTGCAAAAGTGTGTGTGTATGGGGGGGAAAGGAAACCTAAAATTCAAAAACTAAAACTAAAAGAAAAAGACTACAACAAAACTGTAATATACGGACGATTATATTATCATATGCAGAACCCTTGGGGGGAGGTAGAGACAGGGGTCTGAGGTTACCGTTCCCAATTTCACAGACATCTGGTTTGAACTTTTGACTTGGTGTGGAAAATTAATTGTGAGCACAGCTTATATTGCCATTTTCAAGAAGAAATTTTAAGAGCTAAAATATAGGCTCCCATGTTCTATTTTGTCCCATGCTTTAATGACTAGTCATATGTCAACCAGAGATTGTCCTGATGTTCTTGGCTTTGGAATGGAAGCAGATTTTGCAAAGTTGAGCCTGAATAGGGTTGAAGGCACAGAAGGATGTCTTGGCACCTTTCTTAACGGGCTTGGCTACCTCTCCATACACAGTGATGACCTCTTGATGTGTTTCGAGGAGGTAATGGAAAGGAAAGAGAAAATTAGGTTTGTAGATGGAACTGCACAGTATGCTGTAAGTGAAAAGTTGCTTCACTAAAGCCCACTTAGATAAGGCCATGAAAGACTGGTGGTGAAAACTTCTCCCAGCGGGAAGAAGTTCAGATGATAAAATTAAACACACACACACATGCACACACACACAATTTCCCCTTTCCAAAGGTATATGTTGAGAGCCAGATAAAACGTTATCCTACCAACGCCATTTTGGAGGAACTGGTCTGAGGTGGGGATCCCCAAAATTGTTAATCTGAATGGTTCTCTGGGAGAGGAATAGCCATTTCCTTCCCTTTCTGAGAAAGGGATAGAAAAATCTTACCACCTTAATTTAAACAACTTGTACTTGGGAAGGATTCTGGGTTCTTACATTGGGAACATAAAAAAAAAAACAAAAACAAAACAAAACAAACAAAAAAAAAAACTCCAGTAAAGATAAAACTAAGGTCTTCAGCTTTACATCCCAGAGAAGCATCCATGGTCCTAGTTCACATGCCTTCTTGCAAAGTAGAGATATACCTTTGGAGAGGAAACTCTCTCTAGATCTCTTTTACTAATTAATCAGTCATAATTTAGCTTTGAGGGGTGTTCTTTTGTAAATATTTTCTCTTCAGTCACACATTACCTTCCTTAGGAAGCTAACATGCAGATAGTATATCAATGAGTTGTCCTGAGTCTGATGTTTGCTTGGGTGCTGTAAATGCACAGCTCCCCCAGAAACTGGAGAGGGACGAGACTGAGCTCAGAATGCTTACCAATCCTGTTCCATCTTTCTGAGGTCATTTTGGCATGTTAATAACCTTTAGCAGAAAGTCAAAGTTTCTCGAAATACAGGTCTTTTTGTGGAAACTGTCCTTTCCAATTTCCAGTAACCTTTCCCTCCTTTTATGTACTGCTTTCTCTATGCCTTGTAGATTTCCTATGCACATGGAAACACCTTTTTGAAAATAATCTTTGTAAATACACCCTCCTCATAATACCTTTGAATGAGTCATTTCCTTCATTATGTGACTCGTCTCATTCTGTCTTATTTTTAAAATCATCTTTATTTATATATTTTCCAATAGGCCAAGGGTACCTAAGATATCCACATTGGGTTTTTAATCATTTTTAAATTTTTAAAAAATATTTATTATTTTTGAGAAGGAAACAGAGCATGAAAGGGGAGGGGCAGAGAGAGGGGGAGAGACAGAATCTGAAGCAGGCTCCAGGCTCTGACCTGCCAGCACAGAGCCTGACGTGAAGCTCCAAGCCTTGAACTAAGAAATCATGACCTGACCCGAAGTCAGATGCTTAACCAACAGAGCCACCTGGGCATCCCAGGTTTTCATAATTTTTTTAAAATGTTTATTTATTTTTGAGAGAGAGAGTGAGCCTGTGCAAGTGAGCAGAGAAGGGGCAGAGAGAGAGGGAGACAGAGGATCTGAAGCAGGCTCTGTTCTGACAGCAGAGAATCCTGATGCAACTCACAAACTGCAAGATCATGACTGGAGCTGAAGTTGAACTCTTGACTCACTGAGCCACCCAGGCACCTCTCATCATTTTTTCTCTTCACACTATACTCCTTTTTTTCTTTAGTGCTATATCATAACTTCACATTTTTAACGTTATTTATTTTAAATTTTCCACATTTGCAAGTGATCACATCTGCTTTGATTTTCTGTTTGCTTTGAAGAAATGTAGCTGAATATTCCTTAACACTCCCTACCTCATCTGGCTTCACTTTCCTCCTTTGTCTTAAATTTTACTCGAAGACATATTGGTCTGCTAGGGCTGCCACACGCAATACCACAGACTGTGTATCATAGCCAGGAGAAATGTATTTTCTCACAGCCCTGGAGGCTAGAAGTTCCAGCTCAAGATGAGAACGGATTCAATTCCTGAAAAGCGCTCTCTCCCTGGGTGCCAGATGGCCACCCCTTCACTGTATTCTCACATGAACTTTCCTCAGTGCCTATGCCCACAGACGGGCTTTCTGATATCTCCTATAAGGACACGAATCTCCTGGGCACCTCGGTGGCCCAGTTGGTTAAGCATCCGACTCTTGATTTCAGCTCAGGTCACAATCTCACCATATGTGAGATGAAGCCCTGCATCCGGCTGGGTGCTGCAGTATGAAGCCTACTTGGGATTCTCCTCTCTCTCTCTCTCTCTTTCTCTCTGCCCCTCCCCTGTGCTCCCTCTCTCTCTCTCTCTCTGAAAAACAAATAAATAAAATTTAAAAAGGGACAGTAATCCTATCAGATCTGGACCCCACTCTTAGGACCGTTTTAAGCTTAGTTACTTCTTTAGAGATCCCACCTCCAAACACAGCCACAATGGGGATATTGGTTTTGACATATGACATATGATTTTGAGAGTACACCACCATGCAGGTCATAGAAGATGACTTGGTAGGGCTTCAGACCACTAGTCTCTGTTTTAATATCGGATCATTTAGGATATCGGGTGACACAAGCTTAGGATCTTGGGCTTTGCTCTCTGTTCTGAGACCCCGCGGCAGGATCTACTCCACTAATCCAGGAAGTTATTTCACTCTCATGCATTTCAACGTGTATGTTCCACTTATCTTCATACGATTAAGAATGTATGTTATGCTGTCTAGAACATACTTTTCAGAAATACTTGTAAGCATCCTCTATCAATGAATTACTAGAAAAGGAGACCTTTCTGGTGTCCCTGGGTGGCTCAGCCCATTAAGCGTCTGACTTCAGTTCAGGTCATGATATCACAGTTTGTGAGTTCGAGCCCCACATTAGGCTCTGTGCTGACAGCTCAGAGGCTGGACCTTGCTTTGGATTCTGTGTCTCCCTCTCTCTCTCTGTCCCTCCCCTGCTCACGCTTGTTTTCTCTCTGTCTCTCAAAAAAATAAATAAAGGTTTTTTTATTAAAAAAAAGAAAAGGAGGCCTTTCTAATGTATCTAATTACAGGAAGGTTTATTTTTTAAATAACTGCTGGTGTAGCAGTAGATCTTGTGCCAAAGATTTGATTAATACATACCATTTGGAGAATCCTCATCATAGTCTTGAAAGGTAATATATTTTTTAATGTTGGTAACTGCCAAATTGAACAATCAAAATCTTTCATAAATAAATGAAATTTAAAAACGAAATAACAAGAAAATTAAAATTACTGCATTTGCCATCTGCTTACATTTATGTTTAATGTGCCAAATCATAATTTGCAGACAGAAATTGTTTCTCAAACCACGTAAGTAAACTTTAAAACAAAAAGTCTTCACTTATAACATACTAATGTTGACTTAGATGTTATTGGAAGTACAATTTTGGATGTTGAGAGGAGAGTTAGAAGAGTATGGAAGAGAACAGATCACAAATAAGGATCTAAGCAAGGGCTACACAATTTTTTAAACCTGAAAATAAAGCACCATTTTGTTATCCCAATGCCAGTTTCTCAACTGGCCTTAATAATTTTTATGAGCATCAAGTAATCTGTTATGGAAATTATTAGATGAAATATAATAAGATATTTTACTTGTAGTACTTTAAAGGATTGATCAAAATTCTGTATGTTTGCGAACAATAGATGTGTATTAATGGCAAATGCATATAAAACATCACTGAGTCAAAGATAAATGGAAGGTGCATGACCACAGTCCTCACCCCCTTCTGTGTTACTTTTGAATTTCTTAAGAATAGATATTTTGTGCTTTGCCTTTAAATTTTATCCCAGAAAGCTTCTCTCCTAGGATGCATTTATCTGTTTGTTTATTTTTCATCTTGGATAGCCTATTCTGGATTAAGTTCGGAGAAAATGTGTGATGTGGGAGGAAGAAATCTTTAAGCATAGAGGTCAATGGCTGTGTTGAAGTCAGTTAGAACATCCTGGCTCACAGTAATATAGCTCTATTTCATGGAACATTTATTATTACAACAACTAAATATGGCCCTGCTTCAGCTTGGCAAAAGTGATAGAATGCCTCCCGTAAATATTAATAACTTCACCGTCTTCATTTTGCACATACGTTCCCTTGACACCTTTGAATTTATCAAAACTATTTTTAGAATTAGTCCCCCACAGTGGAAGGCATATATTTAATGTGGATTCTAGTCAAATTACTACAAAAGCACTTTCAGATCCCTAAACATTTCATAAGAGATATCCCAAGACACCACATATCATTCTGAGTTTTTACAAAGTAGAAACTGTAAATATCTGAACTTGAGGATGCTTTCCTCCATGTGCATTTGCATTGATGAGTACTTTACAAAGACTTTATTTATGTTTATTTTATTTTATCACTCTCTACTGGAGAAAATAAAATGTAGGGTGCTGATTTCTACATATCCATGCAAATTTACACACAGTCAGCACATATGCTGTACTATAGATATAAATAATGAAACAAATGTCTCTGGATTATTTTCCAATACATTTTTCATGTTTCTTCTGATGCAAAGAATTATCAGTTTCTTCAAGTTTTTATTATATCTGAATATATTTACTGCCTATTTGCAGATACACACAGATACAGACAGACCGACAGATACACACACACACACACACACACACGCACATACACACACACACCACCTGGCATACATCTAAATATAGATGACAGATATAGATATAGATTACAGGAATAAAAGTATTTGTCTTATCTCATAATCTGAAACCAAGAAGTAGGGCAGGAAGAACATATGTTTAAAACTATTATGTACATTACACATTACTTATTCTTATTTACAAACTATATTATATTATAAGCAGAAAATATTTCATGTAAATTAAAAAAAAATGTTTGACATTTATTTATTTTTGAGAGACAGAGAGAGACAGAGCATGAACAGGGGAGGGGCAGAGAAAGAAAGAGACACAGAATCCGAAGCAGGCTCCAGGCTCTGAGCTAGCGGTCAGCACAGAGCCCGAAGCGGGGCTCCAACCCACGAACTGTGAGATCATGACCTGAACCGAAGTCGGTCGCTCAACCTACTGAGCCACCCAGGCGCCCCCATGTAATTTTTATTTTTAAAGTGAATTGAGATGATTTTAATACATTTATCCAAAACATATGTCATAAGTGTTTCAAATGACTATGTATTTAATTTAATATATCAAATATATTTGGTCATTCATATATTCTATTTAATATTGGTTATTTTAATTTTGCTTTTTGACTACTTTGTTGCTTTCCTTAAGATATGTGCTGGTAGGTTTATATAATTATGCCACTTTATAAATTTCTTGTTATCTTTCTAAAAATATTTGCCCTATAATTATTGCTTGTGTTATTAAGTATAAAGTAGTCCATAGCTATTGTAGTTTCCAGAGTGTAATTTCATTAAAATATTTTTTAATAAGATTTTTCGGATTTGTTCATATGTCTGAAAATTTTCTATTCTCTCATTATTGACCATACCTTTGATTGAATATCTGTTCAAAATTACTACTCAGTAACTTTCTATTATAAATGTATATATTGGGGCATATTGAGAAATTTGTGCTGGAGGAGGTCAAGAAAGAACATATTAAATTTGAAAATCAACCAATCAATCAACAAAAATGTCAGATAAGTACCTATGAAAAAACTCTCTTCCATAAAATCAAGGAGAACACTGGCAAAACCTGTAAGAATGAACATTGTTCTTACTCTGGAAGTTAAGCAAACATTGCAGCCATCTAGGGAAGGTTTATTCAAAAAAAAGGATACACAACTAAGGAACAGAGAGGCCTCCCATATATGAAGAGGTGATCATAGAAGAAATTTTAATTGCTCGCAAAAATAAAAAAATTTCTTAAATCTACATTGAATTATGAATTCATCTTACCATAATTTCACAAATGTTAAGGATGTTGATGGATTATTATTATTATTATTTTACAAAGCAGTTGTATTGCTCTTTAAATACACGAATACATACAGGTAGATATGTGCATGCATTTATGCATAAACATCTATTTAGGTTTCTTGGCTAACATTATCCTGATTTACTCTTTTTAAGTTTATTTATTTTGAGAGAAAGAGAGTGAGCGAGAAAGAGAGAGAGAGAGAGAACTAGCAGGGGACGGGCAGATAGAGAGGGCGAGAGAGAGAGTCCCATGCAGGCTCCATGGTGTCAGCACAGAGCCTGATGCGGGGGCTCGATTTCACAACAGTGAGATCATGACCTGAGCTGAAACCAAGAGTAGGATGCTTAACTGACTGAGCCACCCAGGCACCTCTAATATTTTTTAATTGCTTTGTTTTAATGATGTGAAATCATCATGCTTTATGTTTACCTGTTTTCAAAGTATCTAGTGAGATTTGTTCAATATTTAGAAAATCTAATTTGATGAAACTGGACCATTTTCTTACACCATACACAAAAGTATACTCAAAATGGATCAAAGACCTAAATATGAGACCTGAAACCATAAAAATCCTCAAAGAGAACACAGGCAGTAATGTCTCTGACACTGGCTTGCGATATTCTTTTAGATCTGTCTCTTGAGGCAAGAGAAATAAAAGCAAAAATATACTATTGGGACTACATCTAAATAAAAAGCATCTGCATAGCAAAAGAAACAATCAACAAAACTAAAAGGCAACCTCCTAAATGGGAGATGTTTTTAAGTGACATTTTCGATAAAGGGTTAGTATCCAACATATAAATATAACTGATACAACTCAATACCCCTTCCTCCAAATAATCCAATTAAAAATGGAGACAAGACATAGACAGACATTTCTCCAAAGAAGACATACATATGGCCAACAGACACGTGAAAAGATGCTCAACATTACTTATTACCAGGGAAATGCAAATCAAAACTACAGTAAGATATCACCTCACATCAGTCAAAATGGCTAAAATCAAAAACATAAGGAACAAATGTTGACAAAGATGTGGAGAAAAAGGAATCGTCATTCTTGGCTGGCGGGAATGCAAACTAATGGGGCCACTGTGGAAAACAGTATGGAGGTTCCTCAAAAAATTAAAAATAGAACTATCCTAGACCCAGTAATCACACTACTGGCTATTTACCCAAAAAATACAAAAATATGAATTCTAAGGGATACATGCATCTCTATATTAATGGCAACATTATTTACAATAGTCAAATTATGGAAGCAGCCCATGTCCACTGACAGAAGAACGGATAAAGAAGACGTGGTGTGTATATGGCATCTTATTCAGCCAGAAAGAAGGAAATCTTGCTATTTGCAACATGGACGGAGCAAAGTGTTATAATGTTTCTACAATACTTGGATACTAAGTTTCCTTCCTAGTTCTAACTCCTGCCTCCCAAATGTTGATAAACTCTAGCTTGATTTTGTTTTCATCATGCCCTCACTTATAAAGTTTTTACAAATATATGTAGCCATTAATCATATGTTGTGTTTTAAAGTTTTATTCATCATGGATATGTCATGTTTAGAAAAAGGTTCTACTCAATTTTATGGTTTCTTAAATCCAATTATAATGTATTATATAGCCTTTTCTGTGATATACTGCAATGTATACTGTAATGTTTTAAGATTTTATTTTAATGATGGCTGATTACTTACCAATATTCCCTTATATTCTGAATAAAACTGCTATAGATATTGTAAAAAAAAAGGATACATCTTATTTTTTAAAAAAGTCAGTCTTGTGCATTTTAATTTGCCCCATGCCACCCTTATTTTGAGTCTCCATGGTAACCTTGAAACTGGAGAGCCTGAAATCATAGTGAAGACTAGCAGCCTCACAGCCCCTGTGAGAAACAGTACATGATTGAAATGCCTTCATTATTTGACCTGTCTCGTGGTTCCCTGATAGACCTTACTTCCAAAGTTGTCCTTATTCATTCTGATGTAGAGTTTACCCAGTGTGAAAAACGTTTTATTTAGGGGCATTGAAAAAGAAAAAAAAAAACCAACAATTATATACCATGTTGGTTTCCTGAGGCAGTAGCTAAGACTTGGGACAAACAGTAGACTAACCAAAAAGGTTAAAAAGTTGAGGAATTAAATAACTATAGAGAAGTATGAAAATATCCAATTTTTGAAGAATTGTGAATGCACAGGGTACTTCTCATGCCCAAGGTTGCATGCTTATTCAAAAAAGATCTGGGAAGTCTTTATACCCCCACCTCTGTCTAATCTTGAGAGTCTATATGAGCAGGAAGTAAAGGCTAAGGCAGAGCTGTTATCTGCCTAGCTGAGTGTTGAAGACATACCATAAAATGCACACTTTGACCCTTAGCAAACCCTTGAAGACTTATTGGTACCAGGCATTTAAGGAATTTCTGTCCTATCAATAGCTGACCACTAAGCTAACCCAAGAGAGATTTCAGTGGCCACATATGGCAAAGAAAACAGAATTTATAGAATGGTTTCAGAGAAGTACTACACAAACAAGCAAAAACATCAGAGCAAACAGCACCAGAATAAAACAACACCAAAATAAAACCAAATAAAACTCCATCTGGGGATGGAGTAGAATCTGATTTCCAGAATTGTCACATAGTATTATTTAAAATATTATTTTTCAATAAAAAACATATATGGAACATGTAAAGGGCAATAAAGTATGGTCCTGGGGGGAATGTCAACACAAACTATCCCTG
Organism: Cryptoprocta ferox; assembly: GCA_028646485.1. Lineage (NCBI taxonomy): Eukaryota > Metazoa > Chordata > Mammalia > Carnivora > Eupleridae > Cryptoprocta > Cryptoprocta ferox. Next base: position 130,208,429 of record CM053572.1, read on the forward strand.
GGAAGACCAGAGATTGGGATTCGTACTAACTGATATATGATACATGTATGGATATGGAGAAACCTTGAGAACATTACAAGAAGTGAAAAAAATAAGATGAAAAAGGCCATAAATTGTATAATTCAATTTAAATGAAACATCTAGAATAAGCAAATCTATAGAAACAGGAAGCAGATTAGCAGCAAAAGGCTGAGGGAGGAGATGGCAATGGGAATGGTTGGCAATAGATGCAAGGAGTTTCAAGGGTGAAAGAACATCACAATACAGCAACAGCCTCCAAACTTCACCAGGCTCAAAGATAAAATCATAAATACTAGGCAATATTGCCACAATATTCAAAAATTGTAATGGGAAAGTTCTTTCTTTTTTTAATGTTTATTTATTTATTTTTAGAGAGAGAAAGAACTTGAGCCAGGGAAGGGCAGAGAGAGAGGGAGATGGAGAATCCCAGGTTCCACTAGCAGCACAGAACCTAAAGCAGGATTTGAACCCACGAACCGTGAGATCATAACCTGCCCTGAAACCGAGAGTCAGATGCTTAACTGATGAGCCATCCAGGCACCCAGGAAATTTCTCTCTAACTATGACTCTAAATCTAGAAATCAGAAAATTTTCAAAAAAATTTTAATTCAACTATATAAAATATGTATGGGGAAAAACAAGTAAAATCAAAATACAAAGGGAAAAAAGAAGTAAAACTAACTAAATCAATCATAGCACAACCCAAAGACTAATATATTTAAATTATTAATTGCTTCTAATACTTTCAGGTAAATATAGAAGGCTACATTCAAGAAACATTACACAGACTTTTTTCCCCAAACATACACAGAACATAACCATGCACTAGCTCAAAAGGAAGATTCAACAAATTTCAAAATCTACATGTAAAATAGATTATAATCCATAATTCAAATGCAGATAGTTGAAAGATAGGGGTAAATATCAGACTAAAAGTGTTAGGCGATTAGTATGAGGCTAAGGAATAGAAACAATAATTACAAACAGGATCCCAAATAGTTAAATGCACTCTGAGGGTCATTGTAGCATTTTTCACAATAGCCAAACCAGAGAACTAACCTCAATATTCCCTGACAGATGAATGGATTAAAAATGTGTTCTATATATACAGAATATTATCTATATTATATTAAAAACAAAGGAAATATGCCATACGTGATAACATGGATGAACATGGAGGACATTATACTAAGTGAAATAAGTAAGTCACAGAAGTACAAATACTTCTGTGCATGATTCCATTCATATGAGATACCTAAATTAGTCAAACTCATAAAAAGACTAAAATGTCGGTTGCCAGAGGCTAGAAGGAGGGGACATGGGAAGTTATTGTTCAACTGGTATTAGAGTTTCACTTAGGCAAAATGAATCAATCCCAGAGATCTGTTGTACAATATTTTGCCTATGGTTAATAATACTGTATCATACACTCTAAATTCTGTTCACAGGGTAGATCTCATATTGAGTGTTCTTACATAGAAAGAAGGAAGAAAAGAAAGAAGGAAGGAGAATATGCAATAGTATTACTAAATGTACCTTGGAGATGAAGAAGAATAGGTAAAATTAGTAAATCAAAGATGCCACCATCAGTTCCTTTTCTCCTGTGTGAGAATGCTATTCCTCATACCAAAAATGGGGAATAATTCCTGCTCTTTGAATCTGTGATTTTCCTTGTTTAATGGAATATGGAAGAGTTTAGATGTTTTGGAGCTTACAATAATTGGTTATGAGAAACTTGGTAGTTTCCTTTCACTACTCCTGGAATGCTAGCTCTTTAGATACTTCTTATGGAAGTCCATTGCTATGATCTGAGAAGCCCAAGACACATGTGAGTGACTATATAGGTTCTCCAACTGAAAACCCTAGCAAGCCAACATCTAGTACCAGCTGCACAGGGAGCTCCTTCAGATATTAGGTCTAGTTGGTCCTTCAGGTGACTGTAGACACTGCCAACATCTTACTATTAAAACCTTATGACAGACTCCTAATGAACAGTGTCCATCTGAACCCAAGAACACAATGACAAAATAATAAATTACTGTTTTAGACCAGTAAGTTTGGGGATAATTTGTTATCAATAACAAAAGCACAATTTGACACTAGAAGTGAGATGTCACCTTAACAAATTACCTAAAATATGTGATTGATATTGGTTTAGGGACTTTGCACATATGATCTTCTCAGGAGAATTATCCTTAGCAGGTGGTGCTTCTCCTTGGCAGCCACATTGATGTAACACACGACAGATTGGTAGGAATCTACTAAATCAGGATCTCTTGAATCAAGGTAGGCCAATGCTACAGAGCCATGTTCATTTGACAAAATATTTAACTCTATATGGGTACTGGGTGGTTCTGGCATAGAAAATCACAGGTGCAGAAGAGTGGCATGTGGTAGAAAGATAGGAGTGGAGACTTAATGTTTGTAAGTGACAAAACAAAGAGGTAAAGGAAATGCATATATTACAGACAAAATAAAAATGTCTCACAAATCAGGCAAAGTTGGTGATAAATATTTAATCCATTTTCAAATTTAAGAATCTCTACTGCAAGAAGAATAAAATTAGAGACATTCATATAACGCACTTATGTACAGTGAGGAGAATAAGCAATACCTCTTGGAATTCTAGCCAAATAGAATATTTACAAAATATTAACTAGTAATATAAATAACAAAGTAAAAGATAAATGATTATGTTACTTTGCTCTATATAACTAAGTAGTGGCTTCTGATTATGATATTGCCACAACTCACAAGGATGAGCATAGTATATGTACTATATGACACTCTTTGCTCTCATGAATGAACCAGTGATGGAATTATCCAACCCACACAGAGCCAATTTCCCTAAAAGAAATTTGAAGTTGAAAATAACAAGGGAGCCTGGAAAAACTGAAAAAATATTGAAGCTAAGCTTAATGGCAACTATCTGGAGTTAAAATTTCCTGCAGACATTCTGTACATTCAAGCTCTTGCCTTTGAATTTGGGAACATCAGCATTTCCTTCAATTTGAGGAAATATACTATGTTTCTGTAATGTGTATGTGTGTGTGTGTGTGTGTGTGTGTGTGCGCGCGTGTGTGAAATTATGTTTTACTTGCACTTTTATTCTGTACATCAAAATTATTATTTGCAGAAGAGTATTCTATAAAGCATTATTAAAGTTTTTTTTCTTATTCACATTATGATTCTCATTATAAAAATAACTTCATAGAATCCAAGGCACAATTTTTAGTAGTGATTTATGGCCAATTATATCCTGAGAATCACATAGAAAAAGTTTTTTTTTCAGAAAGATAATGTACATATGTGTTTAATTTCAAATATCTGAAATATAATTACTAATCACAGATGTGCACTACTTCCTAATAGTCTCAGGAACACACAATTAAACCCAGAACTGTACAATCAAAAAAAAAAAAAAAAAAAGATAATGCCTAAAAATGTAGGACACACTTTTATTGAAGATAATCGAAAAGAATGGGTGAAGCAAAAGGAAGTTTACATAGAGAAATTCAATCCCACATCCTAATTATTGGGATATTAAGATTTTTTTAAGTGCAGATTTCAATTCATCGAAAGTTGTAAAATTATTTCAATCAGTCATGACTAATGTTTATGTTTTGGAATTTTCAAAAATCTGTTTTGTTATGGAGAGTTTCAAACAAACAAAGTGTAGGAAAAACAATATAATTTACCCAAATGGCTCATATTTAATAATTAGTATTTTACCGCAATTGTTGAACCTCAGTTTTTTTTAATTTATGTAGTAATTTAAAGCAAAAATTTAAATACTGTATCTCTATATGTTTCCTTACACATTTCTAATAATCAAGAATATTTCCTACCTATATATGATTCAACCATCCCACCTAAAAATTACCAATAATTCCTTAACTTACTAACCTAGACTGTAATAAAGTTCTCCTGATTTTACTAGAATCTTCTGATAGGTGGATTATTTGAATTAAGAATACAACAAGGTAATTTCCTGTCTCACATTAAGGTCTTTCATCCATTTTGAATTTATTTTTGTCCACAGTGTAAGAAAGTGGTACAGTTTCATTCTTCTGCATGTCACTGTCTAATTTTGCCAACACCAGTTGTTGAAGAGATTGTCTTTTTCCCATTGTATAGTCTTTCCTCCTTTGTCAAAGATTAATTACCTGTATAGTTATGGGTTCATTTTCTGTTTTCTATTCTGTTCCATTGATCTATGTGTCTGTTTTTTTGTCAGTCCTAAACTGTTTTGATCCCTACAGCTTTATAATGTTCTTGAAGTCTGGAATTGTGAGACAGAAAACCATCAAAATCCTAGAGAAGAACACAGGCAATGACCTCTTTGATATTGGCTATAGCAACCTCTTTCTAGATATGTCTCCTGAGGCAAAGGAAACAAAAGGAAAAATAAACTTCATCAAGATAAAAAAAAAAAGTCTGCATGGTGAAGGAAACAATCAACAAAACTAAAAGGCAATCTGTGGAATGGGAGAAGATATTTGCAAATGATATATCTGATAAAGAGTTAGTATCCAAAATATATAAATAATTTATACAACTCAACACCCAAAAACAAATAAACCAGTTAAAAATGGGCAAAAGATATGAACAGACATTTTTTCCAAAGAAGACATCCAGATTGCTAACAGACACATGAAAAGATGTTCAACATCACAAATCATCAGGGAAATGTAAATCAAAATTACAATGAGATATCACTTCACACCTGTCAGAATGGCTAAAGTTATCAAGATAGGAAACAACAGGTGTCAGCAAAGATGGGAGAAAGGGTAACACTTTTACACTGTGGGAGGGAATGTAAACTGGTGCAGTCACTCTGGATAACAGTATTGAGGTTTCTCAAACAGTTAAAAATTGTATTACCCTGTCACCCAGCAATTGTACTACTAGGTATTTACACAAAGGATACAAAAATATTGCTTCAAAAGGATATATGCACCCTGATGTTCATAGCAGCATTATGAACCATAGCCAAATTATGGGAAGAACCCACATGTCCATTGACTGATGAATGGATAAAGAAGATGTGTTTTATATACACATGTGCAATATTACTCAACCATCAAAAATAATTAAATTTTGCCATTTGCAATAACATGGATGGAGCTAGAGACTATTATGCTAAGCAAAATAAGTCAGCAGAGAAAGGTAAGTATCATATGATTTTACTCATGTGGAATTTGAAAAACAAAACAAATGAACTGGGATGGGGAGAAGAGAGGCAAACCAAGACACAGACTCTTGACAGTGAAGAACAATCTGGTGGCTGCCGGAGGGGAGGTGAAGGGGGCTGGTTGGATGGGTGATGGGTATTAGGAGAGCACTTGTGACAGGCACCACGCGTTGTATGTAAGGGATGACTCACTGAATTCTACACATGAAGCTATTATTTCACTGCATGTTGACTAGCTAGAATATAAATAAAAACTTGGAGGAAAAAAGAAGAATAAAACAATGAATACTTAATACTCCTTAAGTGGTTATTACAGCTATTACATCTTTTTTTCTGTTTCTTTATTTTTGTTTCCATGGCATTAATTTCTAAAAATAATTGGGTTAGATTTTATGAATTATCACCTACAGTCTATATATATCTGGGTGATCCCTAGTGATGTTATTTAACATTTTGGTCTATTCCTTGTATGTCCTGTAAACTGGAAGCCATAGCTAAACAGTGATTAAACCCATGTCAAAATCATTTTGTCAAGGCTATTCTAAAGGATGTGCAATACATTTCGTGCTGTATTGTGTGAACATAAACACAATGTCTTTATGAATTTGATCACTTTTAGTCACATTGAGACTGATCAGTGATTCTTCAAATTATAAGTTTCTCACTCATATTTTTCTATATATATATTTAGCATTCATCTATATTTGATTTACCTGAAATTACAATCCAAACAGGACAAGTGGATAATTGCTTACCTTTTTCCCATTGATTCAACTTTTTTTATGAAAAAGAAACTCCTTTTCTTTTCATCTTTCTTTTAAATGAAAATAGATTGGATAAACTGATGTCACTATTAAGTAAAAGAACCTTAAATGAAACAGAATCAGTACTCATGACCTTGAGAAAAATATCCGTAATTTGACTGCTATTTTAAGAACAACAAAGGTCCAAAAATAAGATCACCTTTTCCTTTTATTTTTATGATGGGAAAAAGAGCCAACGAGATTCTGAAATGAAGCAGCTAATAGCCAATTTTAGTTACCAAAAAGACTGCAATACACAGAATTTGTCCCCAAGAAGCCAGCTCTCAACCTCTGTAGAGAAGATAAAAACATTGAAAGCTGTAGGATCACATGACTGCTCCTGACAGTTGTACA
>CM053572.1:130214900-130315969 GCA_028646485.1 Cryptoprocta ferox
AGTAAGTCAGGCAGAGAAGGACAGATACCACGTTTTCACTCATAAGTCTAACAGAAGAAACTTAACAGAGGACCATGGCAGAGGGGAAGGGGGAAATATAGTTGGGGAGAGGGAGGGAGACAAATCATGAGAGACTCTTGAATACTGAAAACAAACTGAGGGCTGAAGGGGGAGGGGGAAAGGGCGAGGGGGGTGGCGGTCATGGTGGCGGGCACTTGTGGGGAAGAGCACTGGGTGTTATATGGAAACCAACTTGACAATAAACTATAAATTTTAAAAAATTTTAAAAATTTAAAAAATAAAAATCACTGAATTAAAATTTTATTTGAATTAGCAATTATTATATATAGTTGTCAAATTTAGGAAGAAAGTAGAAATCATGAAAACTGGAATATCAATATATCAGAGTTGTTGGATGTTCTAGGGAACACTGAAACACAAATCCTGTCTGATCTACTCCCCATTGGAACTTTTTTCCTAGAAGAGGTTAATATTGGTTCCTCCCCTTCCTAATTGTGAACTCACAAAGCCTAGCATTTCAACTTAGAATGGCTCTAAGGATATTTAGGGTGAGTATTAGTTATAAAGCAAATATGGCCATAAGAAATACCAGAAATCTGTGATTTTAAAATTTTTTAAATATTTATTTATTCATGAGAGAAAGAGAGAGAGAGAGAGACAGAGCAAGAGATGGAGAGGGACAGAGACAGAGGGAGACACAGAATCTGAAGTAGGCTCCAGTCTCTGAGCTGTCAGCATAGAGCCCAGTGCAGGGTTGGAACTCACGAATCATGAGATCATGATCTGAGCTGAAATCGGGCACTCAACCAACTTTTAGTTTATACTAAAAAGTGTAAGTTTCATGAACAAAAGTTTTTGGAGTGTTGACTAAGACAAACCAGACAAAATTTTGGTTGCCAGCAACCATTAGAAATATAGCATCAGTTATTTCTAGAGTAGCTGATTGATTCTGACAGTTCAGATAATGTGAATGTGGGCTAAACAATTATCAGCTCTGAAATGACATTTATAGAAAAGAGAACTTTTGGTAAAATTTCAAGGCAAAAAGTAAATTGATACAGTAGATATGTAAGGGTGGGTTATAGGGCAAATTTAAATTTTCTTAACAATTTTTACTAATTATGATTAAAAGTTTAAAAAAACGCTTTACTAGAAAATAAATGCAAACATATTAAAGAAAAATCATAAAAATAGAAAAAAGAGAAAACATTGTTAGTGATTAAAGAAAAACTCGGGATATAGTGTAAACCTTACAACAACAACAAAAATTCTACTGAATATACTAATACAGATTTAGAAGATGAAGTTGTTGAAAATTACTTTCAAGGCAAAGGACTAATTAAGTATAAGCTTTTGGGGGCTTCTGGGTGGCTTAGTTGGTTGAGTGTCTGACTTAGGCTCAGGTCATGATATTGTGGTCAGTGATTTGGAGTCCTGCATCAGGCTCTGTGCTGACAGCTCAGAGCCTGAAGCCTGCTTTGGATTCTGTCTCCCCCTTTCTCTGCCCTTCCCCCACTCACTCTCTGTTCTCTCTGTCTCTCAAAAATGAATAAAGATTAAAAAAAAATTTAAATATAAGCTTTTTGAAATTTTAAAATATAAACAAAATATAAAACAAGAAAGTATAATGCAAAACAACAAGGAATCAGGAATTGTCTGACTGTGTTATTATATTGTTATAAAAATAAAGTATTTTAAAGATAAAATATTAGAAACAATAAGAAGAGTTTAACAAAGTGGTTGAATATGGAACTAACATAATAAGCAAGTTCCAATTTGACACATACAGAGTTTGGAAATGCCACCCCTTCCTAACAGCAAGTGAAACCCTGAACAGACTAAAAATTAAACAATACTTCTTGGATCCATAGGAGAAGGGGGGACAGGGGAAAAACCACTGCCCCCAAGATCAGAGAGACAGGCTAATCCTAACAAACACAGCTTACTTGAGCAGGAACTCCTGACCAGAAGCTGCTGGGAACCAATGCTGTGGTAGGAAAACCTGAACTATAATTTAGACACTACTGAAGGCTCAGTGTAGACAACTCTCAGAGTTTTAATACTGCGAAATTTAAGTCCAGGCGCTTGTCCAGCTTCCCATCGTAAGTATCAGAGAAACACCTTCGGCTTCTGGCAAGGCAGGGGGAAGCGGGAACATTTGAAATATCCCAGAGTACTCTTTTCATAACAAGGCCTGCCTTTAGGTGAAACTAGTTAATCAGAGCCAAACCTTCTGGGGTATTATAAGAGTCTACCTCGCTTGGGGAAGGGAAATGCCCAACTTCTATCTGTTCTTGCTTTCTGATAGGAGAGGGGAAATAGCCAAGTCCGGCCCACTCTAGCTATCCTATCCCACATAAGCAAGAAGAAAAAAGAATAGCAATACTTATGAAGTTTACAGTCCAGAGATATAGACTCACTAAAGATTGAGAATAATCATGGGCATATAGAATACTCTCCCAACCACCCCATACATCACCACATTACTGAGGTTTATTTACATCATTTCTCATTACCCAATACATTCTATTTGACTATCAAGAAAAACATACCAAACCACAATAAATAAATAAATAAATTAATTAATTAAATAAATAACACAGTTTGAAGAGACAGAGCAAACATCAGAGCCAAATAAAACAACAATTTTGGAATTATCAGGCTGGGCTCTAATGGATAAAGGAAACAGCATGCAAAAACATACGTACAATGTCAACAGAGGCATGGAAATCCTATAAAAGAACCAAAGAGAAACACTAGAGATCAAAGCCACTGTAACAGAAATGAATAATGTATTTGGTGAGTTAATTAGTTGACCGGATGCAGAAAACCCCCTGATGTGGGGCTCTTCCCTGACAGCTCAGAGCCAGAAGCCTGCTTTGGATTCTGTGTTTCCCTCTCTCTCTGCTCCTCTCCCATGCCTCAAAGACAAATAAACATTAAAAACATTTTTAAAAAGATGTCAATCACCCAAGAAGACATAACAGTTCTTAATGTATATGCACCTAACAACAGAGCATCTAACTATGTGGCCCCAACTGATGGAAAAGCAAGGAGAAAGAGGTAAATCCACTGTCAGAGCTGGATATCTCCAGACTCCGCTTTCAGAAATGGACACATTCAGAAGGGAAAAAATTAGTAAGTAGTAATTGAATTCAACAACACCATCAACCAACTGGATATAACTGACATCTATAGATGACTTCATTCAACAACACCAAAGTACACACTCTTCTAAAATTCCAATGGAGCATTCACCAGGATAGACCACATTCTGGGTCCTAAAACGAATGTCAACAAATTTGAAAAAATGGAAATCATACAATATTTGTCCTCCAACCATGTGGAATTAAACTGAAAGTTGAAAATGAATATATAACTGGAAAACATCCAAATGAATGGAGATTAAAAATCAGACCTCTAATAGTGTATGGTTTTAAGAAAAACTCTCAAGAGAATTTTTAAAAATATTTTTAATTAAATGAAAAGGAGAACACAGTATCAAACTACATAGGATGCAACAAAAGTAGGCTTAGAGGGAAATTTACAGGATGAATGCATATATTAGAAAAGGCAAAGCATCTAAACTGAATAATCTATATAATCTATGTTTCCACCTTAGGAAACAACAACAACAACAACAACAACATCAACAACAAAAGGAAGAAGAACAAGAAGAAGGTCAAATTAAAACCAAACTAAATGGAAGAAAAAGATAAGAATTAGAGCAGAAATCAATGAAATCAAACCAGGAAATCAACAAAAATCAACAAAATGAAGAGCTGTCTCTTTCAAAACATCAATAATATTGAAAAACTAGTGATACTCTGTTTAAAGTACTAGCAACAAACAAACAAACAAAAAAACACCCCACATCAAATATTTGATACCTTAATCATCAGGGAAATGCAAACCAAAGCCACTTTTTCTTCTTTATTGTTGTATAACTAACACCTAGCTTCTTCTGCCTTCTACCACTCTTGTTGTCCAAAAACAGAACACTTGCCCTTCCATTTGAAAGACAAAAACACTAGTAAGCCATTGAGGTCATTTTCAAATATCTTAAATGTTTCCAACACAATCAACTTTCTCTGGATGGCTCTTTGTTACAATAACATCAATTTTCATCTCAGATCATTCTGAACATCATATTGATTTAAAAATTCCCTCTACAAAGTTCTGCTTGGCTTATATCTTTGTCTCCCCACACTTTCTGAGTGCCTGAAGTAGGAGAGAGCTGAGCTGTTCCTAATTTTATTACTCCCTAACACCTTTTCATGGAGGTCTCAACCAGCTCCATCTGGGCTGGCACTGACTACTCAGAGGTATGTTTTGGAGAAAAGGATCTAATCTTTAGCTCAGAATTTAATTCTCAAAATAACAATTGTTTACTAGTATAACTGGGACTGTCTCAGACATCTTCCCCAGCCTGTAGAGCATATGCAACCCTGCATTTCTAGAACAACCTTTGCATGCCTCTAACTTCATGATTTAATTCCACTCTTGAGTATGTCTGATGTCTGATAGTTGTAAGCAGTCTGAGAGCACAGATCATATTTTATTCATTTGATCTAAAGAGATAAATATTGTAGGAAAATGTCTTCTAGACAGATGGAATATTACAAAGGCCCTGAGATATAAAAATATTTGGCAATCTAAGAAATGAAATGTCTGGTGGCATTGATGCAAATTAAGTAAGAAGATGTATTTGGGAAGGTGAAGTTAGGCAAGCACTCTTGTAGGGTACACGCGACAGAATGGGTTTTTTATTCTAATTCCAATTGGGAACCATTGAAAATATTTAACCAGAAGTATCTTAATTTGAAATTTAACACTTTAATTTTATTTACTTTTTATTTTTTAAAGTTTTTTAAATTTATTTTTCAGAGGCAGAGAGAGACAGAGCACAAGCAGGGAAGGGGCAGAGAGGGAGACACAGAATCTGATGCAGGCTCCAGACTGAGCTGTCAGCACAGAGCCCGACCTGGGGCTTGAACCCACGAACTGCGAGATAGTGACGTGAGCCGAAGTGAGACTTAACCGACTGAGCCACCCAAGTGCCCCTGAAATTTTATACTTTTAAAAGAGCACTTTTGAGCAAAATAAGGAATGAATGTGGGTATGTGAAAAAACAGATGTTACAGTCTTCAGTGGAAAGATGCTTATGACTGACACATGACAATACAGCTGCACATAAATGGACAAATCAATGCTAAATTATAAAGTTATAATTGACAAAACTAATAAATTGGGTATAGTCTAAATGAAATAAATAAGCCAACTTAACCATTATTTCTACCTTAAGGATCTAAGGAACATTGTATCAAATTTCCTGAAACACTGACTGGTGGCTGGAGGAAGTGCAGGTTTAGAGAATAAAACAAAAGCTCACTTTTTTTTTTCAAATGTGACTTCAAGGAAATGGGGCATCCTCAGAAAACAGTGATTTTTTTTTCTCCTTTGCTAAGTGTGGAATTAAATCTTTAAATTACATTTAAATATTTCTTAAATTTTTGGGATCAAAACATAACAATATGCCAATTCCCAAGATTGAAGAAGCTTGATAATAATATCTTGCATAAATTCTGTTCAAGATAGAAGACTTGTGTGCCAGAAAGTTAATAAGGGGGCTTGTGATAAGAAATTTAACTGCCAGCAGGACTGAATATACACTTGCTGGGGTCAGCATGTTTTCTCCCTAGAGGAAACACCAAATGACATGCCAAATTATAATTCACAGATTTCATGGTAAACTGGGAATCCAGCGGTAATTAAAATGTAATCAGACCAAAATAGGAATATAACTGCCACTTGTCTTTGATAGACCTAGTCCTTAAGGAAATCAAAAAGAAGCAGCTGAATAGAAGAAAAAAAACAGGAACTAAGGATGACAGATATTAAATTTTCTTTATTACTTAAAACATCAACTTAAATACTGTTATATTTTATGCCTGTTATTTCAAAATGAATGTTGTGTTACCTATCGGCCATTCGTCATTTTGCAAAGCAAAAATTAAAAGAAAAACTATTGCCTGGAGCTTTGATTCATCATAATAAGCATCCAAGCCTGCTGTACATTTTTTCTAATCTGAAAGATAAACGTGGGTTCCTTTTCAGAGTCACATTATAATTCTACTTGCTCTAATAGTATGTGAATAATGAAGGCTTCTCTATTTGACTGGAAACTGATTAATTGGTTGAAAATACAGGAACAAAGTTGAACAGTCTTTATTTGAGAACTTAATGATTACATGGTTTCTTTTTGGTAATGGATCCTTTCTTTTCTCAGAGAGAATAAAATGTTATATAAATAGAAGCCTGAAGATCCATAGGAACAATCAGAACAAGATGGTACAGAGAAGAAAAATATTAATTACTGTGATTCCAGTTCTAATGGAACAGACTCAGTAGGAAGAAGCTACTATACAGACCTATTTTACCAAACATTATAATATAGAGAGAGGGTCCCTGATCTAAGGTGATTTGACCTCTGATCTTTCAAGTTTACAGTGGAGCAAGAGTAATTTGAATTTGGAAGAAACCATACTTTGAATTTTAAGTTTTGATCTTTTCCCAATATACACAAGCCTTGTGATATGAGTCCAACACTATCTCACGATGCTGGCAAGAGGCCACAGTCAGCCATGCATTCATGAAGGTCAACAATCAATACACTGACAAACCATTCTGTTCTCATACAACCATTGTTTCACTGTTTTTCACTTTCATGCTGTATTCAGTAAATTACAAGATGGTCAACACTCTATTGTAAAACGGGCTTTGTGTTAGATGATTTTGCCCAACTGTAGGCTTTGGAAGTGTTCTGAGCACATTTAAGTTAGGCTAGGCTGAGCTATAATGGTGCACAGGTTAGGTATGTGAAATGAATTTTCAACTTATGATGTGTTTATTGGGATGTAACCCCAGTGTGAGTTCAAGAAGATCTGTATTACATGTGCACACTTTTTGGTCACTTGCTGGTTTTCGTTTTGTTTTGTACACAGAGGGTTTACATTAGTGCATGAGATAAAGAAAAAGTAAAGCTGCATACTAGAATCAAAAATTGGGTCCACATTTATCACATAAATTCATACTGTTTTTCATTATTTGCTAATTATCTCCTGTGCATTAGTCATCCCTCTTTAATTAAATTGTAACATTATTGATAATAGGAACTAAATCTAATACTTCTTTTTTAATCTCTTCAGTAGGCAGCTTGTGCAGAAATCCAAGTAACAACTTGTTTATCCATTAGTAAAAATAGATTTATGTGTAAATGTTCCAAGATCCTAGAATATTAGTTAATAGAAATATCTGATATTCCTCTTGTATCATAGGCTGTCTTCAATCCACTTCGTGAATTTATTTAAAAAAAAATGGTTTATACTTTACTGTGCAATCTTTCCCAGGTTATGTTTCCATTTTAACAATCCGAATTGGAATATAAAGTTCTGTTCCCACCAAGTAATTACAGGTTTCAAGTAGGTGATAAATGTATAAGGGATACAAAATCTTGTCTTTTAAAAGTTTGAAATCGGTATGTGTCTTTCCATAAACAAAAGTTTCTGCACTGCAAAGGAAACAATCAACAAAACTAAAAGGCAACCGACAGGATGGAGAAGATATTTGCAAATGACGTATTACATAAAGGGTTAGTATCCAATATCTATAAAGAACTTACCAAACTCAACACCCAAAAAACAAATAATCCAGTGAAGAAATGGGCTGAAGACATGAATAGACACTTTTCCAAAGAAGACATCCAGATGGCCAACAGGCACATGAAAAGATGCTCAGTGTCACTCATCATCAGGGAAATACAAATCAAAACCACACTGAGTTACCACCTCACTCTGATAAAAGTGGCTAAAATTAACAACTCAGGAAACAACAGATGCTGGCAAGGATGTGGAGTAATGGGATCCCTCTTGCACTATTGGTGGAAATGCAAACTGGTGCAGCCCCTCTGGAAAACAGTGTGGAGTTTCCTCAAAAAATTAAAAATAGAACTACCCTATGACCCAGCAATAGCACTACTAGGAATTTATCCAATGGATACCAGAGTGCTGAGTCACAGGGGCACATGTGCCCCAATGTTTATAGCAGCACTTTCAACAATAGCCAAATCATGGAAAGAGACTAAAAGTCCATCAATTGATGAATGGATAAAGAAGATGTGGTTTATATATATAATGGAATACTACTTGGCAATGAGAAAGAATGAAATCATGCCATTTGGAGCAATGTGGATGGAATCAGAAGGTATTGTGCTAAGTGAAATAAGTCAGTCAGAGAAAGACAAATATCATAATTTTCAATCATATGTGGAACTAGAGAAACTTAACAGAAGACTGTGGGGGAAGGGAAGGGGAAAAAGTAATTACAAACAGAAAGGGAGAGAGGCAAACCACAAGAGACTCTTACAGACAGAGAACAAACGGAGGGTTGATGTGGGGGTGTGTGGGAGAGGGGAAAATGGGTGATGGGCATTGAGGAGGGCACTTGTTGGGATGAGCACTGGGTGTTGTATATAAGCGATGAACCACAGGAATCTACCCCCAAAACCAAGACCACATTGTACGCACTGTATGTTACCCAATTTGACAATAAATTATATTTAAAATAAAATAAAATAAAATAAAATAAAATTTATCTGCATCCAAACACAACACTCATATTAGTAATTTAAAAATGAACTAAACATAACATTTGAAAATATCAGATGAAAATAAATACAGCTTCCCCATCCCTCATTTTAAGCTAAGTGTCCCCAAGTTTCCTGATTGTCCACATCGCTTTATTTAGTTGTAATATACACAGGGGACATGACACAAAACGTAACAGCCATTCCTTAAACAAGCTGGGTTGAAAGGTAAGTTTAATTTGCAAAGGAAGACTGAAATCAGAGTGCAAAGTTTTTTTTTCTAAAAATATAAAATGAGCTCGTGAAGATTTGCATCTGCTAAGTTGGCAAAAGCAGAAGATTTGTTTTCATAAAGGCCAGAAGATTTGTCTTTGCCCTTATGTGTAGATGACTCAGGATGGGTACCATGTAGGAGAAAAGGAAATACAGTTTTATGTGCTGCTGTTCTTCCCGGCGTTGGAGCCATGGACTGCCAGCCTCAGCAAACCTCTTCTAGATGCCAAGTTTCAGGGCGCCTGGGTGGCTCAGTTGGTTAAGTGGCCAACTTCAGCTCAGGTCATGATCTCATGGTTTGTGGATTTGAGCCCTGCGTCAGGCTCTGTGCTAACAGCTCAGAGCCTGGAGCCCGCTTCTGATTCTGTGTGTGTCTCTCTCTCTGACCCTCCCCCACTCACACTCTGTGTCTCTCTCTCTCAAAAAATAAATAAATAAATAAACATTAAAAAAAATTAGATGCCAAGTTTCTTTTTCATTCTCGAAACCACTTTCAGAGATATTGCACCAGAACTTTAGTCTCCATACTCGTTGTTTTAGTTTTCTATTCTTGTGACTGATTAGCATACATGCAGCAGCTTAAAATAACACCTACTTATTGTCCCACAGTTTTCTGGGTGAGAAATCTGGTGTCAGTCATCCTGGGCACTTATTAGGGGTTTCTGGGGGGCAATCCACTTCTATTTTCATTGAAGCAGTTGGCAGAAATTCAGTTTGAGGAGCTGTTGGACGGAGGTCCCCATTTCTTTGTTGACCTTTGGAAAGCAATCATTCTTAACTGCCAGATGCCACCTGCATCCTCAGCCATGGCTGGGTCACATTCAACAACATTAGTGGCCGGTCAGTTCCATCTCAAGTTCTTTATGTCTCTGACTGACTTTTCTGTTTTTCCTTACTGCTTATAGGCCTGTGTGTTGTTTTGGGGCTCATCCAGATAATCCACGAAAATCTCCATTTTCTAATATCATCTAATTAGGAAAGTTAATCCCATCTATTCATCTTCAAAGTCCCTTCACGGTGGCCGCATGTAGAATTGTGTGTGATTGAATAGCTAAGAGTTAGGAATCTTGGGGCATCTTTAGAAGTAAGCCTCCCCACCACACACAAAAACTTCACATTTAAAGGCAAAGTGTTTTCAGGGTGTCTGGGTGACTCAGTCGGTTAAGTGTCCAACTTTGGCTCAGGTCATGATCCCGCGGTCATGAGTGAGAGCCCCGTGTCCAGCACTGCACTGACAGATTGGAACCTGGAGCTTGCTTTGCATTCTGTGTCTTCCTCTCTCTATGTCCCTCCCCACCTCTCTCTCTCTCAAAAATAATAAACATTAAAAAATAATAAAGGCAAAATCTTCTCACATGCCTTACTATTTGTTCTTGCTTGAAATCTGAGAAACAGGTATCAAAATTACCTGCTTAATGTTTTCACCCAAGTAAGGCATATCTACTTTGGACTAAATAGAGA
The DNA here is from genome assembly GCA_028646485.1 of Cryptoprocta ferox. Lineage (NCBI taxonomy): Eukaryota > Metazoa > Chordata > Mammalia > Carnivora > Eupleridae > Cryptoprocta > Cryptoprocta ferox. Next base: position 130,225,300 of record CM053572.1, read on the forward strand.
ACTAATCCATTGGAGAATAAAGATATACCACTCTATTGGTGGTCATTAAGAAGCCCACATTGACATGCAGAGTCAGCCATTACCAGCAGAAGTGAACCAATCTTGTTCATCTCTTCTGAAATCCATATCCCATGACGTCACTTTGGTAGCGGCAAATCAGCCCTGGTAGGAGTATTTATGTCTTTGCTGACATGACCTGCTGGCACATCAGTGAAAATTGCAATATATAATGTTATGTAGTCCCAGGTATGCCTCTTACTAGTTTGGGATGTTAAATATTCCCACGTGGAGTTGCTGTCAGACAGACTAGAGGTGCACCTGGCAACACACACATGCTGGCTAAACGACCTTGAGTAATTGAGTTAACCTCTTTATGCTTCAACCTTCAAATCTGTAAAATCATCCCATGAGTTTTTGTTTATTCAAACATTCAACAAATACTTATTGAATATTCCCAGGTCTTATGTGAAACTGGATAAGCATGTAACATAAGAAAGTGGATCTGGAAACAATATGGTGAAGATTACATATTTGTATCAATCCAAAAAGTGTTTAATATACATTGTACAGAAATTGGAACTAAATAAACAAATATAAGTTAGTGATATTTTTGTGTTTTTGAGCCTCTTTAAGAACTTAAAAAAGCTTGAGAAAATTTTCTTGAGAGAAACACTTGTATTCGTATATGTAAATCTGCATATATATGACTTTAAGAAATCCATGGGGTACCCCATTCACATTCATGGAATTACTTTTATCCATGTAACCCACATTAAAATTTTGGAGTTTTACTGGGAAAAAGTGGAAACAAGATAACTCTTCATTTTAAAAGGCATAGTGGGGAGAAGTAATAAGGACTATACTGAGAATAAAATGTGTTTGGTGTGACTAAGTCACAGATGGGAACATGTAGACATGGACAGCCATGGAAAAAAGCACAATAGAAGAAACAATATTGTCAAATCAAGTAATGTCATATATGGCTTTGTGTATTAAAGTGGAGAATTCAGGGTATTAAGTTTACTTTCGGGTTCAAATTTTTTAAATCGTTTTGTCCTCTGTGTAGTATTGTAAGAAAGACCTGGAACTTCCTTTCATTTTGTAGGGAATTTGCCATAAGAAAGCCTAGGGGATGAATTGTATAAATTTCTCTAAACCTTAGAGAGGAAGGTTCCTTTTTTCCCTTAAAATTATTTCCCTTGTGTTGATTTTTGCTACTCATTTATTCCAACAACTGTTCAGTTCTAAAGAGAAATTCATGTGGTATTAGAGCTATGTTAACTGAGAGTCTTCAAAATATTTAAATGATGCATTTTAAGTGGCCTGCAGCTTCCAAACTCTTAAATCTTTCCTTATAAAACAGCCAGAGTTCTCATTGCTTTTTTCCAGCCTGGAGCATAAAAACATAAACTTAATTTTAAAATTGTTTTTGGAACTCCAAAGATAAATAGACAACAAATTTTTTTATAATAAAGGAAAATTAAGAATTTATCCTTAGGCAAATTAATAGTTAAATAAATTCCTCATTTTCAGTTTCTTTAGAATGAATATTTGAAAACCCAATATTGTTCCATTAATATAAACAAGGTCAATTTTCTCAATATGAATTTAATTTTACAAAGAAAAACTTCCCAATATTAAAGGCATATTTTAATTTGCATTTTTTAAATTTTAAGAACCAGTAAGTTTAATTATTTTGAAATAAAAATCAAAGTTATCCAAATATATTAAATATATCTGTTATTCATTAACATATTTGCTCTCCAATTTCACAAATGTACTATGAAACTATACTATGTTTCTCTTAAGTATTATTTTTTTCATTTATTTATTAGTAGTTTTAATTATTATTTAATTGTAATATATTTAAAAATTATTATATTCTGTGAAGTTAAAGCTAAATAAAAATTTTAGGTGTGACTTTTCAGGAATAACAACATTTACTATAATGAGGTCTTTGTTATAGCCTCTTAGCATTTGCATAAAAAATAGTTTTAATGGGGCACCTGGGTGGCTCAGGTTAAGCGGCCAACTTCTGCTCAGGTCATGATCTTGCAGTTCATGAGCTCAAGCCCTGCATTGGGCTCTGTGCTGACAGCTCAGAGCCTGGAGCCTGCTTCAGATTCTGTGTCTCCCATTCTCTCTGCCCCTCCCCTCCTTGTGCCCTGCCTCTCTCTGTATCTCAAAAATAAATAATAAAACATTTAAAAATAGTTTTAATGGCATTTATTTAAGCTATAGGATTCCATTCCTAATCTCTATTCACATTAGTAAGAAAATGCCATTACAAAATTTGAATGACATAATAGAGAATAGTCTGTATAATCTTCATAAAAATGAGCCAAAATATAGGTTTCCTAAAAGGAAAAACATCCATAGAATATATTCCTTTTACTTATTTATTTATTTTATAAATGTTTATTTACTTATTTTGAGAGAGAGAAAGAGTGCCTGTGTGAGCAGCGGAGGGGCAGAGAGAGAGGGAGAGGGAAAATCCCAAGCAGACTCCGTGCTGACAGCATGGAGCCAGACACGGGGCTCTATCTCATGAACCATGAGATAATGACCTGAGCCAAAATCAAGATTGGGATGCTTAACTGACTGAATCATCCAGGTACCCTGAAAATATTAATTTTAAAAAGCAAATTATAAGCAAGATTTTCAATATTCATCTTCAAATTAGAGATGTGGCAGCTAAGTCGATTGCTCAAGAGATTGATTTAAATAAGGTAAAACCAACTCTTCTAGTAGTCATGTAATCTACACATACTTTCTGCAGAGTTACAGCTTTTGATTCAATAATGTTTTTATGAGGAAGTAAACTGTAATTTCAAAATCTACCTATAATCAAAGAGGGAGGGAATGAGGATATTTTGCAGGTGGGAGAGGCATGAGTTATTGGGTGTCAGATTGGATGAGGATCCTCTGTCTAACTTTCTTAAATACATTCGCCAATTTTAGATCCATGAGATTAAAAAGACAAATTAGCTGCCCCATTCACACCCAGCCTACAATGATAGGAAATGCATGCTTAACTGCTATAGAAATTCTAGTTCAAAAAGTAGAAATGGAAGATATTTTTATAGACTTTCAATGGAAATTCTGTAATCCACCTAGGCAAATGTTGCACATTCTTTAAATTTTCACCTGGAAATATTTCTTTTTTTCTTGAAGTTCCCCAGGTTGACCTATAGACTTTGTACAATTTCAATCATAATCCCAGAAGTCTTTTTCTTTTATAAATTCACAAGCTGATTCTAAAACATATGTGGAATACAGAAGAATGGTAACAGCATAACAACTCTTAAAGGAAGTACACATATGGGAGGCTTACAGTATGTTTTAAGACATTACAAAGACCGTGTGAAATTTAAGTAAGGTTTGATAATAGATCAAACACATCCACATTCCTGGAACATATCAGAGGGTCCAGGAATAGAACTATATTAAAAGGTTATCATATACACACAAGTTTCCTCTCTGTTGAGGTAGCACAAGAATAAAGCTCCTGAATCAACTGAATATTCAGTTGATTGTTTTAGTAGCTTCAGTATGGCAGATTTAAATTATTTTTCCTATAAACATCTTTTCCTATGAAGTTACTCATACCCCAACATGATACATAATTCATACATAATTAATACTTCAAAAAATAAGGGAGTAAGCAAAAAAAAGGAAAGAAAGAAAAAAGAAAAAGTGTGGGATCCACAAAGTAGGGATCCAACAAAAGAAAAAGGCAGTAGATCTCTCTTCCACTCCTTGCAATGACAATATTAATTCTTCTCCACTATCGTCAAATATTATTAGAACCCTCACCACCATGAAACACATATTCACTCTCAACAAATATTTCAGAAAAATTCAGTAATTTAATATTTTGATAACTACATATTTCAATTACTACATTTAAACCAAAGATTTTTAAACTACCCTTATCTAATTACAACAGAGTGCCCATCTCTCATATGCCTTAAATACAGGTTATTTCATGTGTACATTGAAGTCCAAATCATTCTCAAATTTACATTCTCAAATACATCTTTTTTCCTTTGTGTCCACTTAATTTTTCCTATTTCCATCAAATTTAAAAAGCAATTTCATCTATTAAAAAGAAAGAAATTTCGGGGCTCCTGGGTGTTCTAATTAGGCTCAGGTCATGATCTCGCAGTTTGTGAATTGGAGCCCCACATCAGGCTCACTACTGTTAGCCTGTCAGTACAGAGTCCACTTCAGACCCTCTGTCCCCCTCCTTTTGCCCCTCCCCTAATTGCACTCCCAAGAAATAAATAACAACAACAAAAAGCATTTCTAGGACCCTATTTTCCTTTCCAAGATAATTGCTCCATATATTAATTACTTGGTTATATTTTCACCATCAAACTTTTCGAAAGTGTCTTCAAGCCTACTGTGTTCATTTTCTCCCTTCTCATTTGCTACACTCCAAATTAGATTTGACTTCACTCTGTTGGAAAAAATCTAAGGGCATTCCACCAAAACTATGCCATAGATCATCATCATCAACAACAAAGATGGGTTCCCATTTTCCTGGGCCTCTCACCAGCGTTTAACACTGATAACTACACCTTCTTGAAGCATTTTCTCTCCTGGATTTTTGTAATTCAAACAATTTTTTTCTATAGCTTCTCTTCACTTTTTCTCTTTCCCCATTGAAGTTCTTCAGTACGTGCCCTAGGCCCTACTGTCTTGCCAACCTATTTTCTCTCCCATCTCCTCTATCTTCAAACATTCACGTACCACTTACATTCAGATGAATCTCTGGTAGGATTCTTAAAATCAGAAACCCAGTGAATTTCAGATCCATATATTTCTGGAGTTCACCTCATTCTTGGTTATAGCAGAATAGCTCATGCAATGCTTAATCGAACCTAAACTTATGATCTTCTACAAATGTGGTCAATTTATGATATTTTCTTTTCCAGTGAGTGATGTTGACATCTATCTTACTTTTGAAACCAACAACCTAGAACTCATCCTTGACTCTTGCTTTCTTTCTTCCCAAATATATACCTTTAGCCAGATACCCTCAAATGGGATTCCTAAAATCTCTCTTACAATGTTCACTTCTTCAGAGGACACTTTGTAAATATGACAACACAACAACCCTGTTCTAAATTCTGTCCCTGTATCTAGCTCTCAACACAATTATAGTTTGAAATTGTCTGGGAAAATTCTATGTTGATGCTTTCATGTGAGACTTGATGCTCCCTATAACTCCCTTGCTCAACACTGTGTATGCCATTCCAAGAAAATTGCCTAAAAAGTAGAATGATGTGAATATATGAATAAGGAACTTATAGTAGCCACCTAACTTACAAATTAAAAAAAAAAAACCAACACATTTGCCAAGCACCTGTCTCTATTGTATCCAAACTGATTCTGACCCTTTCACTCTGCTAAAATGACACTCTATCATAACCATGAGGCATAAGAGCATTATATACGAAACAAGTCATAACTCTACTGGGCCTCTCACACCATTGAACGTGGATATCTATACTTCCTTTTGTAAACTATCTCCTCTTGATTTTAATAATTTACAAATAACTAATAGGAAAAAATAGATGAACTCAGGTAGGAGGACACCAACTTATTATGTATTTTAAGGATATTCACTAATTTTTAAACTAGGTTCTATTAATAAATATAAACATATATAAATATAGGTTAAACACAATGAGTGATCATTAAGTACTTTAATATTGTCACAGGGACTATTACCTTCCAAATCCAGTAGAAATCCAAACAACTTGGTTAACAAAATTTCAATCTTTCTCTTGTGTCTTATAAATTGAAATTTAAGAAGATTATTCCATACCTGACCTATGTCCTTTATAAAGCCTTCATGTTCTTAGTCATTGGCTCAATTCATATGTCTAGTAAGAATTATAAATAGTGGAATAAAGTGATTTCACATATCCTTTAATCCATTTCAATTTAGAAATAATGTTAACCTATAATCTACTTAGTTATATAATCTACGTGAGCAAATTTAGGGATTTATGTGATAATGTATACATTATTTTATATTTTTTCAATCTGAACTATATGAACTAAAAAAAATATGTGCAGATACGATATCATGGCAGTAAAGTAGGGCAGAAATGCAAAGGAAGGTCATATTTTTCACTGAGTCATTGAGCAAAATATTTGAGTCACGCCGAGTACAAAATCTTTTGTTAAGGCTTATTAGGTTGCAGATTATAAAATGCCCTAATAGTGCCAATAAATTAGAGCCACCTTTCTCAGAAGAAAGTGACTAACAATATTTTGTTGTTGAGTTAAATAAAATAAATGTCTCAGAACTTGGCCAGAGGCTGAGATTTTAATTAGTTATTAAGGCGTTCAGGTTAATGTAAATCAGATTTGCCTTTTCTAGCTGAAGAATCTAGATTGACAGTAGCATTAAATCTTGAACAAAATGCTAATCTGCCAGCGCTTGCAAAAGCCTGACCTGAAATAAGAGAAAAAAATTGTTAATAAAGACAGAATTTTTGTTAATTACAAGGCTTTTTTTTATAACGTTAATCAGAGATACACTCATTCAAAATAGAGATGTAAATGCTGATAATTAAATGAAATATTTTTAAAACTGCTTGTTGGAGTTAAGTGATGACTCTTGCCTTTTCTTTCTTTTTTAAAATTTCCCTACTTAATGACCAAAAACAAGTTTCTTGACGTATTCCTAAATAAGGCCATGCCTCCTCACAAATTAAAATGTATTGCAATTCTTTGATTAAGGAAAACAATCTAACCTACCCTTTCTAGCATTTCTAATTAAAGGTGTTTAATTTTCATTATATCTCCCACCTTCTTACCTTATAAATATATGCATGTAGAAGTTAAAATTTAAAAACATCTGATGTTGAATGGATCTGAAAAGAAGAGCTTTTTTTCCCTCTTTTTTTTCCTTAACACTTTCTTCCCTTTTGCATCATTGATCTATAAATACTAAGACATTCCATCTATTAACTCATCTACTCCCCTCACAGTAGTGTAGCAACAGTGAGCAAGCACATGTGACAGATGGGGAAATCAAGGGACAGAGTCATTTCATAAGTTGCCCAAGGACACAAATTTATCATTGAAAATAATAGCTTTTTAGGATGATTGCATGATGGATCATTGTTTGCAGAATCAGAAAACTGGGTCTAATAACCAGCTCTAATAATTTTTGTGGCAATCAAATAAAATAATACATATAAGTACTTAAATCAGGGCCATTCATGTATCGACTGTTTAAGATGTGTAAGTTATTTCATCATCTGGCTGTACTATTTTGGTTGTCTAAATTACACTCCCACATCATAATGACTTTTTGTGTTCCTATATAAAATTATTGGAAATATATTTAATTTTGAGAAGGGATTAGGTGTTCTTCATATTTGAATATGAATTTTAAAGATTAGTATTGAAATAATTCTTGGCAATTTAAAGGAGTAGCTGCAAAAATATTCCATTTCTCATAAATAAGTTATGAAATATATGAGTATTAAAATCTCCTTGGTTTGCTTGATGATGTTAAAAAATAAGAAGGGATTAGAACGCCTGGGTGGCTCAGCCAGCTAAGTGTCTGACTCCTGCTCAGGTCTTCTCTCAGGGCTCCTGAGTTCCAACCCCCTGTTGAGCTCTGTGCTGACAGCTCAGAACCTGGAGCCTGCTTCTGATTCTGTGTGTCTGTCTCTCTCTGCCCCTGTCCCTCTTCTGCTCTCTTTCTCTCTCTCTCTCTCTCTCTCTGTCGCTTTCTCTCTCTCTCTCAAAAATAAATAAATATTAAAATTTTATTTTATTTTATTTCATTTTAAATAAGAAGGAGAAAGTAAAATATCAAAGCTTTGTACATTCCACTACATATTCCTTTATCCGTGAGGGGAAATTTATGGGTGGTGAGGAGGAGAAGATTAGGAGTGACCACCTGAAGAGAAACTGAAGGGGTTCCAATACTGTGAGAATAAGATTCCAGATGAGTTTTCTGAAAATGGCACAACTCCTCAGCAGCCTTTCCTTATTTCAAAATATTATTTATTATAATAATTAATTTTTTTCTGATTGCAGAAGATTCTATAGTGGTCTGAGGTTTGTACTGACTAGTCATCTATATTTGAAAGGAAGAAAATGCATGTATATATAAAATGAAATGCAAATTTGGTTTATAAAGATCGTGCTATTGGTCTAAAAGTAATGGTGCATGTGTTTTCTTAGTGAGACGAGAAATTACTGAGCATAGGAGCTACCTATTGTCATTTGTGTTTGAAAAGGTTGACATTGGCTCCTGGATTGAACATGAAGACAACAGAGACAGAGGAAAGGAAACTGATAGGCAGGCTGTTGACAGGTGAAATAATGGTGGTGACCAAAACTAGTCATAGTGTGCATATGTTTAGAAGATAGAGCTCATTGGGTTTCCTGTTGCATTCAACACATGGTGTGGGAGAAACAGGAGTTGAGGAAAATTCAAGTCTTTAGGCCCATTTCAATAGAATGACATATTCTGTACATATTTTTATGTGACTGTTTTTATAAAATATGGGAAATTGCAATAAAATTTTGAAGGGGTGATTGAAGTATGAAAAAGTCAGCAGTGCAATCTGGGGCATATTAATTTGAAATTGTCTTTGGACATTCTCATAAAAACGCTGAATAGTTAGTCAAATATATGAGCCTGGAAATTCAGAGAGCGGTCTGGACTGGTGCTATAGTTTTAGGGTCTTCAGCATTTACATGATACTGAAAGTCATGGGACAAGATTTAGTAACCATGGGATATATTTTTTATACCAAAAATACTGTGTCCTTTATAAACACTTAGTTAACTTCACCAGAAATGAACTTTATTTGACTTGTGTTTGCATTTCCCCATCCCCACCAGAATGTTAGCTCCTTGACAATGAGTGCTAGATCTTATCCCACTGCTTTATTCCATTTTCTTTATGTGTTCCACCAGCATATGTTAGTTATTCCATTTTTTTAAAGGCAAGTGATAGAATGATTACATAAATGTTTTAGGTTACATAAGAAAAAGGATAAAAATGTATTTGAGGAAACTTCAAAATAAATGTTTCCAAAAAAATATGGAATTTTCATAATTGCCTTTGTATACAGAGTTGCATGCCAAGAAAAAGGGAAGTAGAACTTGGTAAATACGTAAGGTTTGGCTTGAAGTAGTAGCAATAGTTTTCAGTTAACTTTTTTTTTGCCATAAACATACTGATCTTGCTGGTTATTCCTGGTGTTCAGAGCAGAAAGCAGATGTGAATCAATAAGAACAGAGACCGTTCTCGTTCTTAAAATAGTTTTTGCATTACATAACTGGAAACCTAAACTTGAGTCTTAGCTACAGAAGTCATAAAGCCTTTATTTTCACCTTGGCAAAGTGATAGTGAGAGAGCTAATAGCCTTTAATAGCCCTTTGAAGAGCTGAGATGCTTTATTTATGTGGCGTTGAGGCAAAAAGTTTAAGAAAACATGGTGTTTAGACTGTCATATCCAAATCCTTTTCTTTGTTCATTTGAAAAGCAGATGCAACTTGTCAAATTGATATAACTGAAAGGTGTTTCCCTGGGGTTGCCCTGATTTCCTATCTCTTGGGTCACACATTAGAAGATGAAAATGTTTTCTCTTTGAAATGCCTTTGTGGTTTAAATTCAAGTGACATCAACTGCAAATAGCCTGAAGCAAAGCTAGCTTTGATTGTTCCTTTGCCTTGAATGATCTAGTCACTTTGGAAAAGACAACTCACTTCAAGGGGAAAATGTTTAAAAATGAAATATAGAAGGACAAGTAATATTTTAAACAACACAGATTTAGTTGCTGGAATAATGATCAACCTACTAACTTCCCTGGAATTAGTATTTCATATTGACTTCTAAATTACATTTTATATTGAAACACGTTATCATGTAACTGGGACAAATGGGTGCAAATGCACCTGGCTCCAGGGTCCCAAACAGACCAGGTTTGGCCACTTGCCACTGACAGAATCCAAAGGCAGAGAGATGAGTCATGGTGACACAAGAGATGAACTTATTTCAGTGAGGCCAAAACCAAGATAGTGGCCTAATGTCTCAAAGACTGTCCCCAAGGTGCTGCTTTATATAAGGAAAATGAAGGACTAATGTTGGTCCATACAGGTCAATGAGCAGTAAATAAAGATCAGCTCAGTCAGTCTTGAAGTCACTCATGTGTGGTCTTGCTGACATTAGGCAGTCCTATTGCTTGAGGGGGTAGTTTCCATTCCTGTCTGGGGATGCTTTGCCTGCAGGGTCTCTCACCCAAGTTAAGAGATGAGCTGAAAAGAATTTAATCAATTAGAAAGCACAGACTGAGGTCAAAATGGAGGCAGTTTGAGTCCTCTTTCAATTATTGTCATTATCATTATTATTTTATGAAGTCTAATGTTACAGAGCAAGAAGTCACTGTCTCTGGATTGCAATCTTCTTACAGATGAGGAAACTAACAACTGGCACCCATAAGTAATGCCCCCCACCTCCTATGTCCTTTATGAGTCATGGACTTCACCAATTTTAAGCTATGCTCACTTCACCACACCATTATTACCCAAAACAAGGTGTGAGAATCAGAATCACAACAATGTTCCAAGAACAAGCATTATAATAGTTCTGCAAACTTCATATCCCTCTTGGGTAATACAAAAAAACACTTTCATGTCAATGGCAGTGAGAAATAGAAGAAAGGAGAAATGTTGCATTAGTTTAACTCATAATTCCTCATATTTATCTAACCCTCTACCTCATTTTTTTTCCTACAAAATAGGTTAAAATCCAGTATTGCCAGTTTCTTTCAAACCCACTTTTGTAAACCTTGGAACACACCATGCTACAAAGAAGTGAATCTTGGAAGGAATTCCTTAAAAACTGGGTACTATATTTTTGCTATTTGTCCAGCTGATTTTCACCAATAACTAAGAATCCTCTACTACTTGATTAGGACCGACCTTGAATTGTGTGGTATATAGCTTCATTTCTACGATAGTAAACTAGAAGAGCTTTAGTGTGGTCCATTAGAAAATAACCATATATAAGTATACATTCGTGTTTCCTACTGGGCAGTTATTTATTTATAATTAAGAAAAAATATGTATATATAAAGAAAATCTTTATGTTTAAAATTCCTTTAATGCTTGTTCAATGGGGATAGAAAACTTTTTCTTACTTCATGACGCTAGAAGTAGAATTTATATTTTGCCTGTTCTTATTGAGAATACAACTTTTGGGGCTTCTCATTAATGTTGATGTTTTATAGCATCTGCCTACACACTTTGCAGTTGCATGTAAAACACATTTTGGATCAACTTATTCGTGCATCTTTTATTAAGTACTTGCCTGGGGAAAGTACTCCACTGGCTTGCCTGGCAATTGCTCTGTGACAAATAGCTGAATCATTTTACTTTATCTTAGACGAGCCATACTCACTTTCATAATCTGCCTCATTTGCTACTGTCAAGTCATCTATGCTACTTATTGGGAGTTCTAACTCCTAGTAAATACCAATTTTATATTATGTATACCTCTCTTGTACTATAGAAATTAATACACCATTAAGATGACTTTAATTCAAATTAAATGTATTTTATGCTTAATATTTATTAATGCATAGCAAAATAGGTATTCTGCAATATGTTATTCAAAAATGTACATATATTATTTATATCCCTTGGATGAGGAAATTGCAAACATTTGTGTACTACCCTCTTAAATTCAAATGATAAGTTATTAAATGCTAAGGCTAAAATGGTTTCTGAGAAATTAATGGCTTGATTAAATCATTGGGTCTTACTGCCTAATGGAGGAAACAAATAAGAAAATTGCAACATACTGTGATATAAACTAAAAAAAAGACTAAAGAATAAAATATTAGGAAAGCACAAAGGAAACACACATCAGCTGTGTAGAAGGAAATGTGGGAACTTTCCTGAAGCTGTGGGGATGGGGGAAGGGAGGAGACACACTTTAACTGCTGAAAGATCAATCAGGATTAGTCTGAAAGAGTACTTTACTCTCAAGTGGAGTCTATTCAAAATTCAGAGATTAGAAAGAGTTTGGCAAGGTTGCTTAGGGAACTACAAGGAATTGAGTGTGAATGGACAAAAGTAGGAGGTGGCTGCAAGAGAAGTGGCTGGACAGGTTGTGAAAAGTTAAATTATCAGTTATGCCAAAGAATTTGGGTCTATTATGAAGTATTGGAAATGCATATGTGATGCATTTCCTGTTCAGTAAGCAACTGAACATAAAGACCTGGGTCTCAAGAAAAAGATCTAGGCACATGATCGATTTTCAGGAACCATCAGTATATGGATGAAATTGAGCCTATGATATATAAAAAGAGAAGATAAAAGAACTGGAAGAATATTGGCAGTCCCTAAGAAAATTTGGAAGACAGAGTCAGAAGATTTAAGAACACTATGAATGGGGTTTGTTGGGGAATGTAAGGAAAGACTGTTTTTCCAAAGTACTGTGACAAACAGTCTTCACCACATCATCGTTCTTCCTTATTAACTAAACCTGGCATAAATTCTGGTTTCAAAATAGCAGCAGATTCTGAAATGTCTCTTCCAGCTCCAATGGATAATCTCAATTTACTGAATTTCAACCAGTATTAGTTGATCTAGTTAGTGACAAATTATATGGAGGTAAGCCATTAAAGCTAATATGATTCTGCTGCTTTCTAGTAACTATAAAATAATTGTCTTTATAAAAGTGAAGAGCTGTGCAAAGGAAGAGTCTTTTTGTGTCACTGATTCCTGTCTTCCTATTTTATTTATATTTTTAAGGCTTCTTATTTTTTTAAGGTTTTTTAATTTAATTTGAAGGAGAGTGTGCATGAGTAGGGGAGGAGCAGAGAGGGAATAGAGAGACGATCCCAAGCAGGATCCTTACTGTTAGTGTGGAGCTTGACATGGGGCTCAATCTCATGAACTGTGAGATCATGACCTGAGTGGAAATCAAGAGTTGGACACTTAATTGACTGAGACACCCCACCCAGACAACCCCCCCCCCCCATTTTGTTAAGAAGTGATGTCTGGAGCATTGGCAATCTTGTTACAACCAATAGATGCACAAAGAAGTATGCTTAGTATCCAGACTTTGATGAATACTAAAGTGACATCTGGAGGAGCCTTCTTTAAGATTTATTTTTATATATGACAATTAAATGCCTTTGCTGTGTAAGCCATTTTCAATGTGTGTGTGTGGTGTGTGTGTGTGTGAGAGAGAGAGAGAGAGAGAAAGAGAGAGAGAGAGAGGTAGGAGAGAGACAGTGAGAGAGAAAGAAGGGGAGAGAGAGAAAGAGAAGCATGACTAGTGTACATCCACATAAATCTATGATATATTGATGAAATTGTCAGAAGTGCAAATCTGGTAAAGGAGTAAAGGGATGGCTAAAATATAACCACAAAATCGAACTGTGTAATGAATGCTGGGGAAATACAATTAAAAAGAAATTTTTCTCCCCACCTAGAAAACCTTTCTAACAAAATAGCAGAGAGAGAAAACAGTTTTGTTATTGACTAAGCATTACACCGGAATATGATTTGTATCACAGATAATACTCTAAGAAATTGGAAAGAAAGAAAGAAATGTCACTCTTTTATGTAACCAAGTAGATAAATCCATTACATACAAGTTCACAAGATGAACAAAATTAGTCTTCAATTAAGACTACTTAACAGCACAATTTGTCACATATAATTCATCCCAAATTCACCTGATAATTGAAGTGATCATCTACGTTAATTAATTGACTTTATACAATGGAAAAATAAACAACCTCATCATAGCTACCCCTTTGAAAAATCAAGATGGTGGAAAAATTCTACATTCTGGGATATTCATAAGCTATCATTTGCCCTTCTTATTTATGAGCTTGAATACACAGAGAAAAAAGAAGCAGGTTCTACTTTTCAAAAAGATATTTAAAAATGCAACCACTATGCATCTTTCCTTCTCACCAGGATGATATTTCTATTATCTTCACTATGTTCTTATTACCTGAACTAAAGCTGACATTTAGTGTGGCTCTAATTTCACTGTCACATGATGAGATACTTTATCAAATAAATCTTGTTATATAGTTTTAAAATCTTTGGAAGTGAAAGATTTATCTTCAATATTAGGACTATTCCAAAAGTTGTTGAATGTAAATTAGTATTATAGCCCAACTTCCTGGCTAAAATTGTTCTGTAAAAGCCATGGCCTTACTAATAAATTCCAGTTAAATCTAAATCTAAATGAAGACCATTCATTACCTTTCTTTTCCAGCTATTATATTCACTTTTGTTTTTATTCATGCTCTGCTCTGGAGAAAAGGTGATATTTTTCTTCTCCAGAGATACGGAAAATCTCTATATCATAATAAAGGGGTCTATCCAACAAGAACATCTAACAATTGTAAATATGTATACCCCCAATTTAGAGGTACCCAAATATGTAAATAAATTGATAAACATATACAGAAACTTGTTAATAACAATATAGTAATAGTAGGGGACTTTAACACCCCACTTATAGCAATGGACAGATATGTAAGCAGAAAATCATCAAGGAAACAATGACTTTGAAAGACACATTGGACTAGGTGAACTTAATAGACATGTTCAGGACATTTCATCCTAAAAGAGTAGAATACACATTCTTGTTGTGTGTGCATGGAATGTTCTCCAGAATAGATTACATACTGGGTCACAAATCAGTCCTCAACAGGAACAAAAAATTGAGATAATACTATGCATATTTTCAGATCACAATGCTATGAAACTTGAAATTAACCACAAGAAAAAATTTGTAATGCCCTCAAATACATGGAGGTTAAAGAACATCTTACTAAAGAATGAATGTGTTAACCAGGAAATTAAAGAATAAATTTTAAAAAACACATGGTAGCAAATAAGAATGAAAACACTACAGTCCAAAACCTCTGGGATGCAGCAAAGGCAGTACTAAGAGTAAAGTATATAGCAATACTGACCTATCTCAAGAAGCAAGAAAAGTCTTAAATACACACCCTAACCTTACACCTAAAGGAGCTAGAAAAAGAATAACAAATAAAGCCTACAGCCAGCAGAAAAAAGGAGATAGTAAAATTTAGAGCATAAATGAATGATATAGACATTTAAAAAAAAATACAGTAGAACAGATCAATGAAACTAAGAGCTGGTTCTTTGAAAGAATTAATAAATTGATAAACCCCTAGCCAAACTTATCAAAAAGAAAAGAGAAAGGACCCAAATAAATAAAATCACTAAAAAAGAGGAGAGATCACAAGCAACATAACAGAAATACAAACAATTACAAAAGAATATTATGAAAAATTATATGTCAACAAACTTGACAATCTGGAAGAAATGGACAAATTCCTAGAAACATACAAACTACCAAAAGTGAAATAGGAAGAAATAGAAAATATGAACAAATCCATAACCAGCAAAGAAATGAAGTCAGTTATCAAAAATCTCCCAACAAATCAAAGTCCAGGGCCAGATGGCTTCCCAGGGAAATTCTATTAGACATTTAAAGAAGGGTTAATACCTACTGTCCTCAAATTATTCTTAAAAAATAGAAATGGAAAGAAAACTTCCAAACTCCTTCTATGAGGTCAGTATTACCTTGATTCCAAAACCAGACGAAGACCCCACTAAAAAGGAGAATTACAGGCCAATATCTCTGAGAAACATGGGTGCAAGAATTCTCAACAATATACTAGCAAATCCAATCCAATAGTACATTAAAAGAATTATTCAGAAATATTTTATGTATCAGGAATACATATAATATGGAATATTACTTATCCATACAAAAGAATGAAAACACTTGCCATTTGGAAGGATGTGGGTGGAGCTAGAATATATTATGTTAAGGAAAATTAGTCATTCAGAGAAAGACAATACCATTTTATTTCACTCATATTTGGGATTTAGAAATAAAACAGATAAACATAGGGGATGGAAAAAAGAAGAGATGGAAACAAACCCTAAGAGACTTTTAACTACGGAGAACAAACAGGGTTGATGGAAGGAGGTCAGCGGGGGATGGTATAAAAGGGTGTTGGGTGTTAAGGAGGGCACTTGTAGTGATGAGTAGTGGGTGTTATGTGTAATTAATGAATCACTAAATTGTACACGTGATACCAATTTTACCATATGAGTTAGCT
Source organism: Cryptoprocta ferox (assembly GCA_028646485.1). Taxonomy (NCBI): domain Eukaryota; kingdom Metazoa; phylum Chordata; class Mammalia; order Carnivora; family Eupleridae; genus Cryptoprocta; species Cryptoprocta ferox. The sequence goes on from CM053572.1 coordinate 130,241,481, forward strand.
AACAAGAATTTAAATAAAACCGGAAATTAAAAGAAAAAGTGAGGGACAGGTGTAGTAGGCCTATGCACATGAGTGGCCTTAAAGACAGTGGTGAGAGATAATCTACTGCATCAGCAGAACTGGAAGCAGTCACTTTGTGTATAAAGATATGGCTTGATATTAACAACTATACAGATTCATGGGCAGTGGGGAACAACCTGGCCAGTTGGTTCAGAACGTGTGAGGCAGAAAAGTGAAAGAGAGGGCACAAAGATATGTGAGTTAGAGGGATATGGATGGGAGTGGGGAAAAAAAAGTCTGAAGATTTCTGCATCACATGTTAACATCCCCAGAGAGAACCACATGACAGAGGTACTAAAAATAAGCAAATCAAGTAAATAAATTAACCCATCCAGTTATATCAGCCAGCCCAATGCTGGCACGTTGAACGATGAACATGGTGGCAAATATGCAGGCTAGACTAGGGCCCCAAAACTCTGATGCACACTTATGAAGAATGACTAAAATTCTACCATTGTCAGTGGTTCAATCTAACAATGATCGAGTCAAAAACAGCCCACAAGATGCAGCCATTTCTCTAGTAGACACTGTCCATTTGATGCTCAGTTAACTAAATTGGGTTACTTCCCGTGTAGAAGCGCCAGCAGTTGATTTACAATGTTAGACATACATCCTTAATATGTTGTTACCATTCTTACCTGCAGGTAAGAAAAGTTAAAGATAATTTTCACCTGAATAATGAAGTTTCGTGGAAGCCACGAGAGGCTAGCTAATACTTACATGGTTGGGTTTAACTCTCATTTTGTATTTGTTTTCTATTTATCCCTCCCTTTGGGTTCCATTCTTTTGTAGAAGATAAATTCCTTGTCCTAACATAATTTTTCAGGGATTAAAGAAATCTTGGGTCTCTTCAATTCCATGAAAGTGTTGTCATTTTTTGAAAATTAATTTAGGTTGTATTTTAGTTTTCTGAGATTTTTTAAACTATGATTTTTAGTCTACTCCTTCCTATATTTTGGTTGTTCAAATGAGAGCAATGGTCCCTTGTAACTTTTCTATCTCTGAACTAGAAATGGAACTGACATATGCTTGCCGAATTTATGAGAATGCAAGTACCCCAACCAAAGACACTTTGTATAATAGATAATCCTTTTAAAAGTTATTTTGTTGATAAGGCCAAGTGATATATGTTATTATTATATTTTTATTGATAATGGTTTATAATCTATGTTAATAGTTCAATACTCTTTAAAGCTGAAGTTATTTGGGGAAAGATACAACTTAATGAATGATTCATTTCCATCTTAAGAATTATACACTGTTAGAGGCACCTGGGTGGCTCAATTGGTTAAGTGGCCAATTCTTGGTTTAGGCCCCGGTCATGATCTCAGGGTTCATGAGTTTGAGCCCTACATTGGGCTTTGTGCTGACAGCACGGAGTCTACTTGGGATTCTCTCTCTCCCCCTCTCTCTGCCCCTACCCTGCTCACATTCCATGTTCTTGCTCTTTCTCCTTCTCTCTTTCTCTCCCCCCCACTCAAAATAAATAAACTTAAAGAAAAAAGAAATGTGCACTGTTAAATTCAGGGCTAGACTTGATTAATGGTTTCCCCTTATATTTATTAACAGTGCTAATACATTCGTTTTTGTCACCATGACAATGTTTAAAAAAAATACAAGTTGAAAACTCCCCCACAAGCTCAGATATATTTACTGAGTATGTGGGGTTTGGCTGGGTGATTTCATCTTGGCTTGGTTCATTCATGTGCTGAGGGGTTGGCTGTGCTTGTACTGATCTAGTGTTATCTTGGCTGGTATTTAATCCACATCCATATTCAGATTTTGTCAGCTGTTCCAAAAGTATCCTTGTAGCTATTTACTTTTCCCAAGTTAAGTATTCATCGGGGTCATGCATTGCATTTAGTTGGCATGTCTCTTTAGTATTCCTTAATTTGCAAAGCTTTCTCAATTTTGCTTTTCTTCACTTTGACATTTTTAGTACCAGAGTGTGGAGGAGTACAGGCCATTATTCTGCAGACTGTGTCTAAATATTTTAGTTTTTTAAATTTTATTTTAGCCATGATCAGATTTAGCTTATGCAACAAGAACACCCCAGGAATTATGTTTTCTTCTTGGTGCATTACAACAGGAAGTACCCGCTATCACTCCATGCCAGCAGAGGTGATGGCCATGCTGATCACTTGCGTAAACTGTGTGCACCAGTAAATCTCTCTCCAATGTAAATCAACTCTTCTGCTCTGTGTCATTAACTAGTGAGTTGTAGGGAAATGGTTTGAGATCATGTAAACAATTTATTCCAATAGAACCCTTTTTAAACCAAAAGTGTCAAACAAATCTGTCCAAAGACATAAAGATTGAGAAAAAGCCAAATATTGGGTCTAATATGGAGGATGTCACGCTAAGTAATAGAAGCCGATACCACTGCAAATTGTTAAAAGCTTAAGAAGTTCTGCTGAAGTTATTAGTCCAAAGATTGGAAGATTAGAATATTTATATCTTTGTTCATACACCAAACTGGTTGAGAGGTACCCTCGATAGTGTTAATTTTGGGCTGTGGCTCCTGTGGCCTGAGCAAGCATGGAGAAGTCCCCAAAACAGAAAGAAATAAAATTGAGGCGTGTATATAAGTATGGTGCTGACAGCATATCCAAATGCAGCTGAACTCAGCAGTAGGCTAAGGAGACAAGACACGTGCATCAAAAGCATCTGCCATATAGCTAGTTTGTTCCTGGTGGAAAATGACACCAAATCTCTCATGATATCCTATTTTTAGGTGCATTATATCACTTTTTTTACTGCATTGGGTCATTACTTTTGCAAAAGTCAGATATTAAGGAGTTTTACTAGAGTCCCTGTAACTTATGGGAAAGGGCAGAAGTTCTAACCTTATCAGTGTTAGAGTAGCCTCTTCATTTTCAATGTGTATCAAGATATAAAAGGTATTTTTTCTGACCACCACACACATTGTGTACATTGTGCATACTTAACTTATTCGGTACTAGGACAAAATGCTTATTTTATCTATAGAATAATTACATACTTCCTCTGAAAGTAAGAAAGCATCCTAAACACCAAACATATGAGAATCCCCAAGTAGCATTAGGGCCCATTTGTATTAGTGACCATGATGCATAACCTGCCTCAGTTGTTTAATCCAGGCACATTGGGCTCCATGGATATGGAGGTACAGAATTTGAGTAGTTAAATTCACTACAACAAGGAGGTCTCTGATCAGAAAGGACAAGGAGTTACAAAAGAAAGTACTATAAGAAAGTGCTAGATACTGTTGGTACGAGAATGACACTCCATAGGGCAGATAGGATGAGAGTAGAATGGTGATCCCCAGAAACTGGAGGAGGGGGAAATGGGGAGATGTTGGTGAAAGCATATAATATTTCCTATATGGAAGATGAGTAAGTTCTAGAGATCTAGAGTCACAACAGTGTAACGGTAATTAACAATACTGGATCGTATATTTGAAATTTGCTAAAAGGGCAGATTTTAAATGTTCTCATCCCCACCCCCAACCCAAAAAGCAAATTTTAACTACGTAAAGTGATGGATCTGCTAATTATCTTGATATCGGTGATTATTTTACATTGTATATATGCATCAAAATGTCAACTTGTATACATTAAATATATACTTTTTATTTTTCAATTATACCTCAGTAAAGCTAGATTTGAAAAAAAAAGACTTTGTGTAACATGTCACTTGAAAGAGTAACCCGGTGTAGAAGAAATCACAGCCTACTCATCTAAAAAGAAATCAGTTTGTTGTCTGATTCTGTCTAGAATCCATAATGATCCATTAGCTATCTCTTTAAACTCTTGGAGACTTAATTTGCAGTCATCTGAAATATAAATGAATTATCCAACAGAATCAGCATCGTTTTCAAAACTGTCATTAATAATTTCATGAGACCGTGTGTTTTAGATCAAACAGCTGGTAACTGCTGCAATAAACTCTGGTAAAGCCAATAGTCCCTAACATTTCAGAACTGATCTGATGCTTACAGATGCTTAGAGGTAGGGTTCAGTATTACTTCAAACTGGTTTGATGCTCACAGCTAGACCACGGTGTTTTCTTGTTGAAAATAATCCAGTCTCACAGGACATACCATAATCAAGTCAACTTAGGGCAAATGATGAAGTTAGACAAAACAAGGTCACTGTGTAACTCATGAAATCTCAAGCTTCCCTTTCTGCTAAAATAAATGAGAGCTGCTTATTTACCTAGCTTGCTCTTCTTAAAGCTAATATTTACTGAGATACTCAATCTTAAAATTATCCCTTTACCTGAAAATGTCCAATCATGAGCAAAGTCTGCCTTTTTAGGACTTTCCCAAGAATTACCCAAAGAAAAGTTCAAATCACATGATAGGCTTCTCTAACACCCTCTTACTGAAAAGCTTATTTTCTTTTTTTGCAAACAGTAACAAATCCAACTGTAGGGTGTTCTTGGTGCCCTTTCTAGAAGGTCTTAGGCAATTGACATTTGTCCAATTTAAACAACCACAATGCTTTGCAATGAATGCTATTTGAAATCAAAATCAGTGGTTATATAAACTCTTTTCCAGCATTCTTTTATTTGTAAAAGTAATGACATCCTGAAATATTCATAATATTCTGCATTTATGTCTATTTCTCTTTAAATATTTGAATTATGGTCCTTCATGAAAAACAGATGTTTTGATAGTATATTTATGTAAAAGTTACTGTATACTTTAAATCATATCACAATTAGGTCTTCCTCCACAGGCCACATTGATTATGTTAATAAATCATCTAGATGATATCAGTTTATTTCAGAAAATAATTTGATTTAATAGTTTACTTAGCTTATAATTATAGATGCCATTGTATTGATCCTGAAATGTTTAAAACATATTTATTCTTTTTTCTTCTTTATAAAATTGCTCTAGATAGGAAATTACATTGTTTGAATTCTAAATTAACTATTGGGAAGTTACATCAGTTCCTAAACAGTGAAGAGTGTTATTTTTGTGGTTGCATTATTTCATTCTGGAAAACTAGCTAACTGTATCAGGTGGTTTCTATGTGATATGCTTCGGTGGGTATCATGCTAATTCTTTAGTTCGAGTTATGTAAGAGGTTTTTGTTCATATTGACAAAATTAAATTTGACCAATTTTATCTTTGCTCATGGCTGACTGAAGATATCTGAAAGATAATTTAGTGCATCTTCAATAGAGATCATTAAAGCATCTTTAAAATTTCATCTTTAATCAATATGACAATATTTTGAGACTTGACTTTCCTTAAATAATTAGTTTCACAACTCTTGTATTACATAAATCATAAGTGTTTTCCAGAAATGATTCAGTAAAGATTACAGAACATTAGTTCTATAAACAAAGCACCTGTGTAAGATATATGTGCCGTATCTGGTCATATTGATTTTCTTTTGGCATGAAACTCATCAACTTTTCCTAGAGTTAGCACTTTAAGGAGACATAAAACAAAACAAAACAAAACAATGACAAGCAAATGTCCTTCCAAAAGCTTAAAAAGTAACACAAATGTCACTCAGCTAGCAATTGACACGTTTGAAACTAGAAATGAAATGTGTAATATTATATATATATATATATATATATATATATATTATTACAGAATAATTCTTTGGCAGTAACAGATGGAGCTGTGGGGGAGAAAAGTCAAAACAAAGCTCAGATGAAAGTCTATGCATGAGCACACTTGACAACTTCCATATCTTGGACATAAACTAAAGAACGGAAAACACTGGCATGTGTCACTCTGTGTTTGATGTGGAACAAAGGCCCAGCTGAATGAATGACACATGTTTCCATTTAGTACTTAAGAGTCTAAATAACATAGTCTACCTTCTTTGACCATTGAAAGAAATATAAATATAAATATAAAGTTTATACAGATATATATTTATATTTTATTCAATGGTCAAAGAAGATGGATCATATCATTCTGACTTGTACATTAAATGTTTTATTCATTTAATCCTTATATATGTGTATACATATTATATATATAAATTATATACAATATTTATGATATAAGGAGAATAATGTTGCAGCTAAATCATCTGCAAATGTAAATGACCAGTCAAGGAATGATGAAAAGTCTTTCTTTTCACTCAAAATTTACATTTCCCCATTGCACTTTGTTATATCTGGCTTAAAGAAATAGCTTCTTACATAAAGTTGAAGACTCTTTAGTACATTCTAGAGCTCATATGAGTTTGAAAATAAAAGCAATAAAATATATACTATATTAATAGAGGAATATTATGCATGGTATCGAAACATTTAGGATTTAAATGCTTACTTTTATTTTGTAAACTAAATATTTCCTGCTTTCTCAGTATTTTTTATTTCCTTCATACTTTGTCTCAAGCACCTATCATACCCATGATAAATAGTAATCACATGACACATCATGTTATACCCTTACCGGAAGTATTTCAATGCATTTAACTATATAATTTAGTTGCAATTATGTGTGTTTCAAGTGTTTTGATTCATCATGTATTAACAAATATAGATTTTTATCTTAAGGACTGATTCCTAGAAAGAGATTTTGAGTCCTAAGGTAATATTAATTAAGATTAATCTATTAAATGATGAGAATCTATCAAGTTAAAAAAATTATCGGGGTGCATGGGTGGCTCAGTAGGTTCAGCATCTGCCTCTTGATTTTGGCTCAGGTCATGATCTCACAGTTTGTGGTGTCAGCACAGAGCCTACTTGTGATTCTCTCTCTCCCTTTCTCTCTTCCCCTTCCTTTCTCTCTCTCTCTCTCTCTCTCTGTCCCTCTTTTCTCTCTCTCCCCCTCTCTCTCTCTCTTTCTTTCTCTCTCTGACCTCAAAATAGATAAACATTAAAAAAGTATTTAAAAAAAGCAATACTTAGAAAAAAGAAACTAAAGTTAATTATGAGCAGTAACCTGGGCCCTTGTCTAATTAATTATAATAGGCTAGTCTTGCTTCTAGAGTTTTCTTTCCCTCTAGCATATCATGGTTGCTAGATAGGATTCTTTCCCCATGTATGTTCCTTTCTTCTTTGTTCAGAACACATATCACTGGAGAACAATTAAAATTTCTCTGTTATTTTTGTTTTTTTTTTTTACATCTTTGCCTTTGCTAGATTTATTTTCTTTCTACTGAATCCACTACTCTTCCATCTTGTGATTTCATCCTTGTGACTCTAAATTCAAATTACCAATTAAAAGAAAAGTCAATTGGTTCCTTCCAGAACATGGATTGATAAGGTCTCCATGAACCAAAAAAAAAAAAAAAAAAAAAAATGTCTTTTGACACATTATCTTCAATAGGAACATGGGTGTACATAACTCTTTTATTGAGATTCAGAGGCTGGACAAGAACAAACCCACACTGTGATTACTATATAATGCATTCGCCAAGGCCAAAAGTCATAGATAGAAATACCACTTCTCTTGATTTTTGCTCACATTGAGTTTTATCAAATAAAACTCACTTTTTAAAAATCCCTTAATACTTAATGAGTTCAATAATATGTATTTTTGAGATTCATATGCTATTTCTCTAAGAATCATTGGCTAACATTTTCCATTGTCTGGAAGTAATTTTTATTTATTTTTTAATCCATGCATTTCCACATTATTTTTTTTTTATTTTTTAATGTTTATTTATTTTTGCAAAACAGAAAAAGACAGTGCAAGAGCGGGGCAGGGTCAGAGAGAGAAGGAGACACAGAATCCAAAGCAGGCTCCAGGCTCTGAGCTGTCAGCACAAAGCCTGATGCTGGTCTTGAACTCCTGAACCGTGAGATCATGACCTGAGCCAAAATCAGATGCTTAATCGACTGAGTCACCCAGGCACCATGATTTTTTTCTTTATAGCTACATTTTAGAATCTTGTTTAACTTTTATTTTTTAAACATTTGGTCTAGATTATTTTTGATAGATATGTATACAGGTCTATTTATGTTATTTTATACTAACTATGTGCTATTCTAAAGATATTTTCATGGTTATTTATTTCCTGACCATTTCCACACATATAGAAAAATTTAAGACAGAGAATTATGTATTGTCGCATAACCAATTGCCACAAACTTAGTGGCTTAACACAGTGCGTATTTATTTTCTCTCAGCTTCACGGCATAGCTGAATCTCAGCAGTAGGATCTCTCACAAGGCTGAAACTGAGGGGCCAATCCAGACTGAGGTCTCTTCTGAAGACTTACTGGAGTCTTCTGAGTCACGTCATCGTTGCCAGAATTTAATTCATCAAGCATCATTGATCCAAAGTTTGGGGTGCCTTTATTTCTCTGACAAATGGTTCTCTCCAAAATGGCAGCTTATTTTATACGTACACACTGAAAGAACAGTAGAAAGAACTTAACGACAACGCAGAAGTCACCATCTTTTGTAACCCAATCATGGAAGAGATATCTAACTATACCGACTATATTCTATTAGTTAAAAGCAAGTCAGCAGGCCATCCCCAATTCAAAGAGATGGTGTTGAGCAGGGCACTACGGATCGTCGGAGGGGCCATCTTAGACTACTGTCTGCGCCCGGCAGTGCTCGTTACCGCCAACTTATCCGTGATACTGTATACATTGAAAGCGGAGAGAAATATTTCTCTGTTAACTTAAGTGTCTTGATAGTAGCAAATAGTTCCAATGTTTTCAAAGTAAAACAAATTATATGCATTTAAAACTTGTTGCTAATTAAAACCTCTTATGCCCATGGAAGAAATACTTGTAAATCACATATCTGATAAGGGATTAATATCCAGAATATATAAGGAATGTCTACAATTCAACAACAAAATACCCACAAACAACCTAAATAAAAAAATGGAGAAGACTTCAAAAGACATTTCTCCAAAGAAGATATATAATACTTCTTATTTAATGATAATGATAATGATAATAACGATTAAATGATAATATTTTAAAGGGTATAATTTGATGTTTTTCAGTTTTATTGAGGAAAAATTGACAAATAAAAATTATATATATTTAAGGTGAACTATTTGATGTTTTGATACATGTATACATTGTGAAATAATCACCACAATTAAGGTATTTAGTATGTCTATCAGCGCACCTAGTTAACATTTTGGCAAACTTTCTATGCAAATTTTATGGCTTTAGAGAGTCCATAGGTAATGTAATTCTCTTTGATTGCCACCTAAGTGCTTTGTCATAAAATCATATAATTTCCCTAGAAAATTTGGCGTAAGGACTGCTACATACATTTTCAAAAGATATTTCAGACGTTTAGAGGAATGATAAAATTGAAGTTGTTAAGTTGCAAAGGAATTTTGATAGTGTCTTGTTCAAACATACTCTGCTTTTAAGAATGTTTGGCAATAGTAGCTAGAGTATTATAAATCTGTGCAAATTTTACCATAATTTTTTTATAAAAACTTGTATACATAATACAATTTAATAATCAATTAAATTGAAAATACTTTACTTCATACTCACCTTTGAAGTCTCATTCCCAAGCAAAGAGTCTGCCACACATTAGGTAACCAAAAATGACTTAAATAAATCAGACTAGTCTTGTCTTGTGGAACTATTGAATATTACTTTTTCTGTCTCTGAAATATTTCAAAAATTATTTTCTTATTTTTTCTTTATTTCTTTACCATCCCAAAACACCTACTGAATGTCTTCCTAGACATGTAATAAGCATTGAGTATACAGAAAAGACTAAGAAATATATGATCCCGACATGTGAACATTTTTATTAGATAAATTTGAAATGTAACGTTGTATAAATTTAGGGTATACAGGGTTATTTTGATACATTTATATTTTAATATGCTTGCCATTGTAGTGACAGTTATCACATTATGTAATTATAATACAGTAATATTATTGTCTATATTAATTATATTGTACATTAGATCTCTGTGGCTTATATATTATGTATTACACACGCACTTTATTGTTCTCAGGTAAGTGGATCATGACCTCTTAATTCTAAAGCACTCTTTATTGAATTTGGTTCTCATCGACTTAACTATAGATTTATGAAAACAACACCTTACATGCACACCATTTGCAAAAATTCTTTTTTCAAAACACTAAAATGAAAAAAAAACTTGATTTTGTTAGATTTTGGGAAATGTATTATATCATATGTGTATACATCAGTTAAAAAAGTCTCCACACAATGATTGGTATAAGAAAAAAATAACTGAGAAATCCCATAGAATTAAATTCACATGTAAATTGAACGAGAAATGGTTAATAAATATAAACAAACCATGCGTCATTAAACTTTTAGTTAAATAGAAATTAGTCAAACGGAAATTAATGGTCAACATTAAATACATCAGTAACTATATATGAAAATAAAACTATATAAGAAAGTGTCCTTGTTGCTTCCACATTTGTTGATGTTTATCAGCTAACACTAGAATAGCAAGCATATAAGACAATTGGGAATCTAAACATAGAGATGTAAAATGGAAGTTGTTATTATACTAGACTATAATTAGTATAGTAATTGTTTTTTCTAGAAGCATTTTTTTCCAATCAGTATAACATTTTTGACAAAGTACTAATAACAATCATTCAATTAGCTACACAAAGTGTAACTCAATGCATTTATGTTGTGGAAATGTGTTCTATAAAGTGCAGAGATAGTGCAGGAAGATATTAACTGAATTTTGAGTTGTAATTGGCTGGTGCTTAAACTGTTCAGTGAAGTGGTCGTACATGCTCTGGAGCAGAGCCATTGCAGAACATTCCAACTATTACTTTCAATTTAGACCATCAGCTTCGGTCCATTTACCGAGTGGTGAAATCAGAGCAATTGATTCTTCTGAATCTCTGCCAGTTATACCCCATATAGTTCATCCAAACCATGTGCATTCGGCTGAGTGTTATTTTTGGACTTCAACAAGAACTGCTCTACCATCAACTGAATAGGCATAGATTTAAAATGAGGTTCATAATTTGAAGGGCTGAAATTTCTCACCCAGGTAACAAGTGACCCTTCAGTAAATTACAGATAGAATCTTAATCTAATAAAGGCCTTAAGGGTATGTAGCACCTCATAACAAGGTCATTTTCCAGTCTTGTATTACGTCTCATACAAGGATTATTTGCAGATGTGAATGACATGCTTTCAGTAACAAATATTTGCACAAGTACTTATCAATTAAGATCTATTTAAGAACTATGCTGAATTTTCTATATAGCACAAGTACACACTAAGTTTATTATAATCTTTGTATATCTTGTTAAGTAATTATGATAATCAATGGGATGGTTTACAAAGGAATTGAGAGAGCCAGCTCATATATATGATCTCCATTATAATTTAAACTATGTATTCCATAGTCATTATTTTTCTCTTTGAGAACTAGATGAATGTTACTAAAATTTTACATAATTTTAGAGGAATTTCAGTTATTTTAAACATTTTTATTCTAATGATCTGACAGTTTTCTCAGTACAATGTATATGAACATTAGAAACACACAAATATATATACATTTACTACACACTTGCATATATATGTGCATTTATTAAACAAATAGAAGATCAGGGGAAAAGTAAGAATGCCATACTAAAGCAAACTTCTTTATAGTCTACCAACTATTGGTCACCGGATTTAATATTTTATTTATTTTTAGAATATTTTCATACCTTAATAGTACAATATTGCACATATTTGAAAATGTAGAAAACATGTGTAAATATGCTAAGAATTTATTTATTTATTTATTTATTTTACTTTTATTATTATTATTGTTATTGTATTTTGGTAAGATCACTTATCACTTCCCATGAGATCTATTCTTTTAACAAATTTTTAAGTGGAAAATACATTACTGATAAATGTAGGCAGTAAATTTTACAACATCTCTAGAATGTGTTCATCTTGTATAACTGAAACTTTATACCCATTGAAAACAACTCATTTCCCTCTGCCCCAACCCATGGCATCCACCACTGCCCTCTCCGTTTGGCTATTTTAGATATTTCATATGAGTGGATTCATATGAGTGGATTCATGAGTGGATTCATGAGTGGATTCATGCATATATTAGATATTTCATATGAGTGGATTCATGCAGTGGATATTTCATATGAGTGGATTCATGCAGTCCTTCTGTGACTGTCTTATTTTACTTAGCATTACATTCTCAGGTTCATTCATGTTGTCATGTATGATAGCGTTTCTTTTTTGAGGCTGAATAAATAATATTGAATGGTATATGTACACCATGTTTTTTGTTGTTGTTGATTCGTCATCTGATGGGTGTTTAGTTTGTTTCTATATAGTTTAATATGTTAATATTATAGCATAAAGCATCTATGTAAAAAATAAAATTCCTTCTTTGCATGGATGACAAAAAAAGATAGAAATCACTCCAGTCCCTATAATAATTCTCTGTGGCCCCTTAACCTCTGCCCCAAGATCCTTTGCTTCAGAGGTCCTGGAACTCTTCTTCTCCGTAACTACATATTTCACGTGGTGCCTTAGCACCCACTTCTCCTGGGTCATCGTTGCACCCTTTGTCTCCCCATTTACCATTTCAGGGGAGCAGGACTTCTACCAGGTTCAGGTCTGAAGGCCACATCCTGGCAGTGCGGACTGGATATTAGCATCTGCGGCTCCAATCTGAGTCCAGGGTTCAGATTTTGCTTGGCCTCTCCCGCTTCCTGTCTTTCAGAGACAAGCCAGGTCTTCATTGTTCATGGAGGGTTTTGGGGGAGGGGAGGAATTTGAAATCCCTGGACACATTGCTGACTGTTACATTTCAAAAGGAGTTTACTCATCATTGGCTTAAATATTTTTATATTAAAGATAGGACTAATTTAATTCCTCTAAATCATGTCTTCTTTGAGATAATCCCTAAAGAAATAATAATAATAGCAATAATAATAGTAATGATATCAGCTAATATTTATTCAACATTACCTATGTGCCATCCACTGGACCACACTTAAAGAACTATTAACTCATCTCCCCAATGAAGTAATTGAGGAACAGAGGTTTCCTTTATTTTCCAAAGTGACAGAGCAAGTACATTTTGGAACTGGGGCAAATTTAGAACCTCCTGACTCTAAAGCTAGGTCTCCTAAGTACACTATTTTCATCTTTCTTACTTTAATATATGATGTCATGTTAAAGAAGTATCCATTAATTCTCATGTGTTAATTGGTATTGGATTTTGACCTAGAACAGGGATGATCATGTTATTTATTGCTTTTTTTTAATGTTTATTTATTTATTTTGAGAAAGCAGGAGACAAGCAGGAAAGGGGCAGAGTGAGAAGAAGAGAGAGAATCCCAAGCAAACTCCCCACCTTCAGCAGAGCCTGATTTGGGGCTCAAACTCATAAACTGTGAGATCATGACCTGAGCTGAAATCAAGAGTTGGATGCTTAACTGACTGAGCCACACAGGTGTCTTTCTCTATTTATTTTTTTTATCTATTAATATGATGAGTTACATTAATGGAAAAGTGGAGAGAAAGAGAGGGACAAAGACAGAGAGAGACAGAAAGGGACAAAGGGAGAAGGAGAGAATGAATGTAAAGAAAGACCTTTTACACGGGATTGATTCTCAATAACTATAGGAAAAATGATAGAATAGGAAATAACAAATTGGAATTTTCAATGAGGTCATTTATTCTGATAAGGATCCTTAATTCATGCTAAAATAATTGGTGAACATTTGTTGGGAAAGAGGAGTCTGGAAGCCCACAACATTCATACCAATTAGCAGTTCTTATTTATCAAAGAGAACAATCACTTTTATTAATTAATTAATTAATTAATTAATTATTTTTGAGAGACAGAGAGAGACAGCACAAGCAGGGGAAGGTCAGAGAGAGAGGGAGATACAGAATCTGAAGACAGTCTCCAGGCTCTGAGCTAGCTGTCAGCACAGAGCCTGACGCGGGGTTTGAACCCACGATCTGTGAGATCATGACCTGTACTGAAGTTGGACGCTTAACTGACTAAGCCACCCAGGTGCCCTGAAAACAATCACTTTTATAACAAAAAGTCTTCACAGAAACCACGTAATCCCAGTGACTTAATTGGGAAAATGACAGTCTCCAGCCATTGATTTATACAATGGAAACCGAACAACAGAAGCCCTACAACCACACCACCTCCACCCAATAAATGTAAGCTGAGTAAAATTGATTGGAAGCAATTAGATAAATCCCAATAATGGAAGAAAGCAGTAAACAAATAGCCCAGATTATTCAAATATGTCAGTGATCTGAAACTCAAAACAAAGAGAGGAAAGTTAATATTACCTTATCGATGAAAAATCATTGGGCTATAATAATGGTATCATGGTTATGAAGGATAATGCTGAGGTGTCTGGGTGGTTCAGTCAGTTAAGCACACTTGATCTGGGCTCTGGTCATGAACTCACAAACCATGAGATGGTTCAGGTCATGATCTCACAGTTCATGAGTTCGAGCCCTGCATTGGGCTCTGCGCTGACAGCACAGAGCCTGCTTGGGATTCTCTCTCTCCCTCTGTCTCTGCCCTTTCCCCTCTCTAGCTCACAGTCTCTTTTCTCTCTCTCTCAAAATAAACAAATAAACTTAAAAAAAAAGGATAATGCCATTGTTAGTAGAAATTCCATGTTGCAATATTTTGGGGTAAGGGGTTACAATGATTGCTATTTATTTTTAAATTATTTAGAGTATAAAACCATCTGTAAGTGTGTGGAGAGAGAGAGGACAGATGAGGAAACAGATTAATCACAGATGAGCAATATATTGGAATGTGTTGTATAATTCTTTCAAATTTTCTGTGTGTTTAAGCTCGTTCATGATACATAGATATAAAAAATTATACATATATAAAGGCATTCACCATTCAATATTGAATATTTTTTAGACACTTCATGGTCATACTAACTTGAAAAGTTCAGGTAGTGTCAAGATACAGTCAGTAAGGGACAAGTAAGGGATAAAAATCAGTCACTGAACGTTTCTCTCTCTCTTTTAGATGTGGTAATATGTTAATAAATATTCAGTAAATATTATATAAAACTACACGTTTAGATCAATGTTTAAAATTATCCCAACACTTTGCTTTTCTTTTTTTGTCCTCTTTATTATTTACCGCCAGGATGTTTTACTTTTTTTTCTCCATTGCTGAAATAGTTTGTTTCCCCTCTATTTTTCAAATCTTCACACAAATTCAAATTCAGCTTCTTTCCTTTTTTTTTCCAAACAGTTTTGGTTACTTGATTTGTTGCTACATGCAAATATGTGTTAAACTAAAACTTATAGAAAACATTTCCTGCCTTACAATGGTTTTAATGAAGTTCTAAAAGTGGTCTATTTTTAGTCCTCTTCACTTGAATAGAATGTTGGCTTCCTAACACACTTCAAGAGCTTTCATAGTGAGCGGAGTTTCATTAGAAGTCAGGCTAGAGAAGAAAGCCTCATAGAATTTGAATTCATACAAACTGATTTTATATATTATTATGTTTGGTGAATGTGTATTAATGTGTGTGTGTGCGCGCGCACACACACACACACACACACACACATATATATAATCTACCTTTTAAGGAAATACAATTAACAGTTTTTTAGCTCCAGATCTATCATCATGCACTTTTACATGGAAAGCAGACTGTGTTTCTTTTTTAAAATATTTTAAATGTTTTATTTATTTTTGAGAGAAAGAGAGAGACAGCATGAGCAGGGGAGGGTCAGAGAGAGAGAGAGAGACACAGAGTCCGAAGACAGTCTCCAGGCTCTGAGCTGTCAGCACAGAGCCTGACACGCGGCTCGAACCCACGAACCGCAAGATCATGACCTGAGCCGAAGTCGGATGCTCAATTGACTGAGCCACCCAGGCGCCCCAAGTAGACTGTGTTTCTAAATCATAGGTGAAAGTGTCCTAGACAGAGGGACTTTTAACTTCTAAAATTAATGAGTTGGCAGACATTTTATGTTTAAATGTGGTGCCTGCAATCTAAGTAATTAGAAAACCTATTCGTTATGGAAAAATTATTTTTAACACTGTATAAACATTTAGACAGGGGAATTCAATATTTACAAAGAATAGCTCATATAGGAAAAATTGAAATTGAATAGAACGCAAGCTATGTAGAGGTGTGTATCAGGTTCGATTGCTGATAAGCAAATTGCCACAAACTTAGAAGCTTAAAACAATGTATCTAAGTATCTAAGACGAAAGATTCAGGGCATTGGGTGGCTGGATCCTCTAAGTCCTCACCAAAATCGCATCAAGACATCAGATGAAGGTTGGAATTCTATTTGAAAAGGCTCGGGACCTTTTTGAAGTTTCTGTGGCTGTTTGTAGAATTTATTTCTTTTCATGCAATTGTGACATGTCTACCTGTGTCTTTAAGCCTGGCAGCAATCTGGTAAGGTCTTACCCTGTTTAAGGGCTCACCTGATTAGGCCAGGCCCATCTGGATAGCCTCCATTTTGATTAACTTAAACTCTACCGTCTAGTAACCTAATCACAAAGATGATAGCCCATGATATTCACCAGTGGGGAGGATACTGCACAGGACATGCACACCAGGAGCAGGTGTATTTGGGGACGGTTTTGGAATCCTGCCTACCCCAACTTATATTAGAAAACCTGAACTCATCTAGTGACTATGCCACCAGTATTTGACCTTGGGAAAATCAATTAAAGTTTTAAAAAATCTCTTAAACTGCTTGAATGCATTAGTTATAACGTGAACAAGAAGATAATGCTCTAAATATTTCAGTTTCCCATGAAAAGCATCTGATGCATTTAAATGCTCAAGGACTTGAGTGTTCCTTCTAAGTACTGGGACATGTCTAAGTGAAATACAGACTCAGTATTAGACACACCATATTCAACGTGTTAACAATTTGGAAAAGCATTTTCTTTATTATGAAGAATTTATAACATATAACTATTCAATATAAGTCTTGATACCTCTACACATATAAAAATGTTTTTCTATATATCAACTTTAATAGACTCCAGGCAAAATGACAGTCTAAAAATCATAGAGTGCAACAACTACTCATGGAAACAGGGATTACCTAATTTATGTTTGATTTTATACATAAGTATTAAGGTAAATATTGCAAGGCTGTTTTGTGGTAGAACAAAGTTTGTGTCTTAGAGAGACATGGCTGAGAATTTCTCCAAAGAGTAGATGGTTAAGAAATTCACTAGAACATGGATAAATTGAACACATATGAAGCACAAAGGCAATGATTTAATAGCACCCAAAATCAAATAAATAAAAAAAAAATTAAGGTGTGCTTGGGTGGCTCGGTGTCTGACTTCAGCTCAGGTCATGATCTCATGGTCTGTGAGTTCCAGTCCCAGGTTGGGCTCGTGCTGACAGCTCAGAGCCTGGAGCCTGCTTCAGATTCTGTGTCTCCCTCTCTCTCTGCCCCTTCCTCACTCACAGTCTCTCTTTCTTGAAAAATAAACACCAGAATTTTTTTAAATAAAAAACATTTAAATGCACTATCTGTAATGTCATCTTTCCAAGGGCTTTGGCAAAACCATGGAATTGTCTTTGACTCCTCTTTTTCTCCATTCCATCTACTCAGAACATTTTGTCCACTTTCCCTTCAAAATGCATCCAGCCAGTATCACCTAAATCTCATTACCTCCACTTTTAAGACTTATATGAATCATCAGTATCCTTGCCTTGACTAGTATATTAACCTCTGAACTTGTCTTCCTGCTTTTTCTTTTGAATCACTTCATTTTTTCCCCTGAACTGTTACATTTAAGTCCAATTGTCTCACGTGTTTGCTCAAAGACTTCCAGAGAACTTCCGCCTCATTATGAGTAAGAGCCGACAGTGTGCAATAGTTTCTGTTACCATCTGAACTCATTTACTACTCATTTCCAAACTCATTACATTTTTGCTACATCATCTGGCTACCCTGATTTTTCTATAAAGGACGATGTCTAGCCTGGGGGAGTCCACATTTTCTATTCTCTTTCTGGAATGTCCATTCTCCAGAAATCAACATGACTTGCTCTCTGAACAAGAAGAAAGTCAAATATATTAAGATAGCCACATAATGAGCTGTATTTATATAGCCACTAAAATTGTGTTTAAATGATACTGTAATGACAATGAGAAAGCAAAGAAAATCACAATGTAGAACATTTTAGAAGAAAAACCATCCAGGGGTGCCTGGGTAGTTCAGTTGGTTAAGCATCTGACTTCAGCTCAGGTCATGATTTTGTGGTTCATGGGTTTGAGCCCTATGACGGGCTCTGTGCTGACAACTGAGACCCTGGAGCCTGCTTCGGATTTTGTGTGTGTCTCTCTCTCTGCCCCTCCCTCGCTTGTGTTCTGTCTCTCCCTGTCTCTCAAAAGTAAAAATTTAAAATATTAAAAGAAAAAAAGAAAAAAGTCCAAATTCCATAATCAACATGAAAACAACACCCCCCCCAATACTTGTTGAAAGAATTGCAAATTTCTAAAGTTTAGCATTAGATGGTTATTTTATTAGTGAATCTACAGTGAGTATATTTTTTCTTTAGAATGTTAAAATCATAATAGTTTTGTGGAGGAAAACAGATAAAGTTAGCCCTTAATTAAAGTAAAAATAGAGATCCATGCTATCCAGGTCAAAATTTAAAAATAATGTAAAACTGTATCCTAGCGAACAACATAATTAGAAAGCATATTTCCAGGAGGCCTCTGAATATTATGAACAGGCAAAATTTTCTTAATAATCATGTTTTTGCACGGTGCCTGAGTGGCTTAGTCCATTAAGCGTCTGACTCTTGATCTCGGCTCAGGTCATGATTCACAGTTTGTGAGTTCAAACCCCGCATCGGGTTCTGCACTGATGACAATGGTGTGGAGCCTGCTTGGGATTCTGTGTCTCCTTTTCTCTGTCCCTCCCCTGCTTGTGCACACTCCTCTCTCAAAATAAATAAATTAATTAATTTTAAAAAATCATGTTTTTGAAAACATGGATATAGTCTCCCAGCAAAATTCATTTTTTTTCATGGTCAAAGATCTTGATAGGGGAGTCTGGGTGGCTCAGTCAGTTAGCGTGCGACTCTGGCTCAGGTCATGATCTCAGGGCTTCTGAGTTCAAGTTCCACGCTGGGCTTTGCTGACAGCTCAGAGCCTGGAGCCTATTTCGGATTTTGTGTCTCCCTCTCTCTCTGTCCCTCCCCTATTCACACTCTGTCTCTTTCTCTCTCAAAAAAAAAAAAAATTAAAAAGAAGATCTTGATAAATTAAACAAGGTACAGAGTTGTGGTTTAAACCTATGTGATTATGTCTCACAAATGGAAATTCCCTACTGAAGTTAGAAGGGGTACAAACAGTAGATAAAATGGCAATAGTGGGCAGAAAACTAAAAAAAAAAAAAAACCAAAACCAAAAACCAAAAACAAAAACAGCAGATTAACAAAAGTAGTAAAGTAGGCAAACTATGAGTGAATAAGAAGTGTAGCTCAGCTACACCTATCAAAATGGCAGGAGGAAAAAATATCTGGTACTTGAAAAACCCCAAGCCAGCCCTATCCTTGATTTCACCAATGGGTATATTGTCTAGAAAACAGGGAATAGAATAGATAAAATATAATTATATCAAAAGTGATAGAGATTTTGCAGTCAGGCCCACACCTGATTACCAATAAAAGGTGTGTCTTGCTGACCTTAACAGGCAGAGAGAGAGAGAGAGAGAGTAATTTTACCAGAAAATAAGTATATTTGGTAATAACAGAGAATTGCAATTTGGGACAAGCAAACCATAGGCAAGTCTAGAACAGAGGAGAGGGGCTTGCTATTTTGGAGGAAAGGGAGAAATTGCGAGAGGTTGTTTCAAGGAGTTCAGATGGTGATGACTTCACACTGGCTGAGTGTAGTAGTTTCTCATTGGCTTAGCTGTTGATGGCCAGGGAGAACTTCGTCCTTCTTTCTTCTGAGCTGTGTAAACTAGTCTTCCTGTTTGGGGTCGGAGTGGTAGTGTGTGAGAGCTCCCACCTGAGAGCTTCCCAGCTCCATTAAAAAAAATAAATCTTTTTATTTTTGAAAGAGAGAGAGCACAAGCAGGGGAGGAAGAGAGAGAGAGGGAGACAAGAATCTGGGGCAGGCTTCAGGCTCTGAGCTGTCAGCACAGAGCCCAACATGGGGCTCCAACTCACAAACCAGGAGATCATGACCTCAGCCGAAGTTGGACACTTAACCAATCGAGGCACTCACGCGCCCATCACAGCTCCATTTTTAATGAGATTTCCTTTACTTTCAATTTTACTTTTTGATTAAGATCTTTCCTCAAAAAGATCATTGATCAAGAGCCAGTGTTTTGGTAGTATGTGGTCATCTCCACTAAAGTGGTTACATCCCTCAGAGCCAGGAAGGACCTTTCTTGGTTGTAATGTTGCACATGGGAGGGAAAGTGTACAGAATGGAAACCATTGAGGTCACATTTGAGTAAGAAGGAAGGGTCCAAAAGCAAGGTATCAGAATGACTGCACTCTCCCCAGAGGTCCTAGGGGGACCTTGCAACTCCGTATGGCTTCAGGAGTTCCTTAGCTTGTGGCTGTGTCACTCTAATCTCTGCCTCTGGGATCACATCACTTTCTGTTGGAAGCCATTTTCTGAACTCACTAAGTCTAAAAAAAAATCTCCAACCTCCTCATGAGGTAAGGCGGGTTTGTAAGGTGGGGGCCTCCCGCTGTCAGATGGCGACCAATGTCTACTCCCCACTCAATTATTTTTGCTTGAGCACCGACCCCCAAGGAGCCTTGTTGACTGGTATCAGGAGTGACTTGCCCCCTTATCCAAAAATATGCTAATTGTACCTTGTGAAGGAACTTATAGGAATTTCTTCTTTTGTGTTTATGGGAGCAAATATTACATTCCTTGAGAAACCTGTTTTTCTTCCCCTCAAGAAAACAGGCTATTGCCCACTGCTCACAAAGAACTAACTCCTGCCTTTGCTATGCTAAAAACATTGCCTTGTATTTGAATGCTAAAGATACCTTCAGTCCCCATATGATAAGCATCTAAGTCACCTACATCAATCACTATTGATAAAGATATGCATGAGTCTTCTACCAATCTATGTTCTGGGAAATTTTACATACCAAAGAATTTGTCATCAGAAATCATTGTCTAAGGCAATTGCCACTTCTGTTTTGTACCTCATACATTTTTTCCATAAATAAAGCTGACTCTCAGGTCAGTGCAGAGATGCCTGCCTGGTGATCAGAAAGAAACTCGAGGCTGTCTCACTCCCTTTTGCCGACACTGTCCACCCTTTAGGGAGCCCTGGACCTGCTGGAGCTGGACTCTGGCAACTTTCTTCTCTTCTCTGTCTTTCTCTGTGTGTGTCTCTTATAAGGACACTTGCTTTTGAATTTAGGGCCCACTTGGATAGCCCAGGATGATCACCTTTTCTCAAGATACTTAACTTGCATGTGCAATGACCAAACAAGGTAATATTCACAAGTTCCAGGAATTAGAATATGGATACATCTTTTTGGAGGTTACTATTCAGCCAACTAAAACTTAAAATTTTCACTGACTGGCATGGTTCCACTGGGTGGCGGGGGGGGGGGTAGTGTTAAATATCCTTATCTTATGTATCTTATGATACTCAACTGGTATGCATCGGTCTGGACATCCTGGTCAACAGTCATCAGCATCTCTATGGATGGCAATTATTCTGACTTGGTCAGTCCATGCTGCATCTTTTAACATACTGAATTTGAGTGCGATGACATTACGCATTTAAAACATTTTGAATTTTTTGATTGACCTTCTCAATTCACTCTCTGCTTTATTCATCTACTTTTTACCCTAGGAATCTGAAAAATTTATGAACAATATCAGTGCACTCCCTAGTCATCTGAATCCCTTTTAAATTTGGCCGATAGAAAGTTTTAACAAGAGACCAGAGAAAGAAAAGAGACTTGTTCCCTTCATTTTGGAGATTAGTGCTCTGCCTTTCTCTCTCTCTGTCTCCCCGTCTCTCAGTCTCTCTTTGTCTTTGAAGTGCACTGGACTGACTCTATTCTTTGACTGACAGCTATGCCATCTTCTGTTGGCCCGTGCCTCAAAGCCCTTGTGTTCTCTAGGTTTCCATAATACAGGGGTGTTCTCAGAGTTCACGTCACTGGAGTACCACAGGAATTCTTGTGATTGCCTGATATCTTACTCTTACTTTTGGGGAGAGGTCTTCTTTCCATCTCTCTTCATATTACAACATATAAATACGATATTTGTTTCCTGGAGGAATCTAACTGAAATAGAATATTGCTCTGCTATAAAGTATCACAGAAATGGGAAAGAAGGCCTATTCTCTAAAAAAGGAAGAATATAAGGGCACCTGGGTGGCTCAGTCATTTAAGTGTCCAACTCTTGATTTTGGCTCAGGTCATAATCTCATGGTTTGTGAGATTGAGTCCTGCTTCAGCCTCTGGACTGACAATATGGAACCTGCTTAGGATTCTCTCTCTAACCCTCCCCTGCTTTTGCTCTCTCTCTCTCTCTCTCTCTCTCTCTCTCTCTCAAAATAAATAAATGAACATTTTTTAAAGAGAAGAATCTAGTGAAAAACATAAAATTCCCCTTACATGTGAATCAGAATCTTTTAAAAAATCATAGGAGATATTGGGAAAACATAACATTTCTGTTATGAGTCAAAAGTAAGTTTGAAGAATTGTAAGAGGATCAGTAACAAGGAATCCAAGCAGAGTAGAACAATGGGACTTCAGGTCCTGAAATAAGGTCTACGTAGGAATTATTTGAACCTCCAAATTTAGTCTCTGTGTTTAGGTGTCAGAAATTCTGGGAAATAATAGATTCCTATTTTTGAGTGCTTCTGCCTACTTACCCACCTTTACAAAGCAGAAGGCTAGAAAAGCTTTCTATTGGAAATCTGGGAAATCCCAGAAAAAAATTATATACTTACATTGGCATTACAAAGTCTTTTTGTGTGCCTGGGTGGCTCAGTGGGTTGAGTGTCTGACTCTTGATTTTGACTCCGGTCATGATCTCACCATTGGTGAAATCGAACCCCACATCAGGCTCTACGCTGACAGCGTGGGGCCTGCTTGGGATTCTCTCTCTCTCTCTCTCTCTCTCTCTCTCTCTGCTTCTGCTTGCCCTCAAAATAAATAAATAAACATTGTTGTTTTAAATCCTGGCATTCCATCTAGTTGGTCACTCTTCAGTAAAGTACAAACACACACACACACACACATGCATGCACATGCGTGTGCACACACACACACACACACACATACTCTTGTCAATTGACAATTGACATTTTATAACTTGAATTTAAGAACAGAAAGTCAGGGACATCGTATGTTTGAGGAAAGGCTTTAATATTAGAAGAACCAAAACAGATATCCAAGCAAAAAGGGATGGGAGGGTCTGGGGAATTAGAGGAAATGGACAATGCAGGGATGAAAAGGAACTTTTAAAGAGAAAAAAGTAATATTCCTCAGAGAGTTAAGAGAAAATATTCTAGACACACTAGAACAATATATGACACAAAGGGAAATAAGAAAGATCTCAAAATATGTATTTAAACATTCTTTATGATATGGAGGATGGATTTAGGAAATTTCTCAGAATATACAATAAAAATAAATAAATAGAACATATGAAAAAATATAAGACAAAATAAGGGATGTGCTATAATGTCCAATATACAAACAGTACAAATTGCAAAGTGAGAAACAGAAAATACAATGTGAAGATTTTCAGAGACAGAATACTAGACAAATATTGAAAAGCTGACTTTTGTAGATTGAAAGTGCCTCCTCTGTACCAAGCACAATGAATGAAAAGATGGTTAGTTAAAGATGTGTTACTAACATTCCTGAATGGAAAAAGATAGAGGCCCTCTGATCTGGTGTGTGGGTGGGGGACACGAATGGGTCAAATATATAGGATCAAAAATTAAAGTGAATCAGACCCATAAATAGGAAAGCAGAAGTCAAGGGGAAAAAATGAGCAATACCTGCATAGGGAACCAAGGTAGCCCAGTCAATTAAGCATCGCACTCTTGATTTCAGCTCAGGTCATGATCTCACTGCTTGTGGGATACAGCTCAGTGTTGGGTTCCATGCTGACAGCACTGAGCCTGCTTGGGATTCTCTGCCCCTCCCCCACTTATATCTGCATGCTCTTTCTTTTTCTCAAAATAAATAAATAAACTTAAAAAAATGAGCCATACCTTCAAACTTCTAAGGAAAAGTGATTTCCAATCCAGAATTCTATATCCAAACTATCCATCCAATAGAAGTTCAGGAAACAAGTTACCTTCTAACATATAGTTTCTCAAAATTTGCCTCCTTTTCCTTCTAAGGAAGCTCTTGGAAGAAGGGATAAAATGAAACACATGAGATTCAGGAAATACAAAAATAAATACCTTTGGAAATGGAAGTAATGGGAAGTCCTGATGTGATCATTTTACAACAGACCTGGAGAAAGATTAGTCCAGGAGTTAGATCTGTATGAAAATAAATGGAACGAATGGAATATCTGGGCATTTTAAGCCCTTAGGAAACGTGTTGATAAGTGTTTATATATCTGTTGAAATATTTGATGAAATTTAAAAATAGGAAAATAATAAAATAACTGTAAGAAGAGTATATTATAAACTTCAAGAAAAGTATTTTTTTAAAGGAAAGTTTTTTAAGTTGCCTAAGAAAAGAAATTTTCTGGATCAACTATGAACATTCACAATAACTGAATCATTGATTATTAGTTTAATCAAAGACTGCAGCATAATAATGCTGGTAGAATAAGGGAAGAGAATGGGAAAAATATTACGTAGTTAATTTTTCCTTTACTATTATAGTAAGTCAATTATTGCCTCAGATCAACAAATTATGAAATTCTCATAAAGCATACATTTATAAAAATGGGGTGAATACCAAGAAAAAAGAAAAAGAAAAAGAAAGTGTATGTGTGGAATTAACTGCCTCAGAGAAGCAGGGATGGAAATGGAATGTGGTCAGTTGAGAAATGGCTATTTTTGTAACATCTTAATGCCATTAATGTTTGTGATGTGTGTATTTATTAATTTGATTAAAATTTAGGAAATAGCACTATATTTAGGAGAAATATTGGCAATGAAAATGATTTTAGAAAAGCTATTAGTTAATATTTTAAGTAGCATAAATCTCTTTACAGCAACCAATTACTGAATTGTTAAATGTTTGTCATCATGCTAAGCTTTGTAAATAGAAAGATAAAGAAGTCAAACAATGAGTTAGCTTTCTGTTAGCCTCAAAGGTAATCTTTTTCTTGATTGTGGTTTGCTCATTTTATATCCATCTGTTGTTTTTCTTACTTGAATCTGTGACTCTCCACTCAGAGACAATATTTATCACCAAACAATGTGAAATTCACACATAAAGAGGAAAAATCATCACCTTGTCTTCAACATAATAGTTTTGTAGGTTTGAAAAGATGTGGATTTTAATTAGTTCAGGAACCTGATTTTAAAGAGAATATCTGAGGCCATGACAACGGAAGTGGGAAGATTAAGGATACATAGCCAGTACTGAGAATACTTTCGAGCATATAGTTGAAAGATTTGTATTTCTTAGTAAGAATATATAATTCTTGTTAGAATTACCATATAAGCATGATGAGTAAATGTGCTTGTAATGATGACATCAAATCAGCCCCTGCACTTAAAATGAGATCATTAAAAATTTTTTTTAATGTTTATTTATTATTCTGAGAGAGACAGAGATCAAGTTGGGGTGGGGCAGAAAGCAAAGGAGACAGAATCTGAAGCAGGCCTCAGGCTCTGAGCTGTCAGCACAGAGCCCGACACAGGGCTCGAACCCACAGACCGTGAGATCATGACCTGTGCTGAAGTTGGAGCTTAACTGACTGAGCCACCCAAGCTCCTCTGAGATCATTTTTAATATACAGTAATATTCTACTTAAGGTAGATGCAATATGTTCAGAATCTGTATTGGTAATAGTAGCACTGTGAAACATTTATTGATTATCACATTCCACTGTTCCAAGAAATCTATATGATCTAATTTATAACATTCATATATAGCAAAGACTTAGGAAAACCCATGGATAGTGTAGAGTAGATTTCAGGTGCTGTAATCACCAAAAAAAAAAAAAAAAAGTTATTATGTGAAGAAAAGATACATAATTAGCTTGACTGCAGTAACCATTTGCCTCTGTATATTTATATCAAATCACTATGCCCTACAACTTAAAATCATACAACTTTTATTTAAAAATAAAAAGATAATTTATGCTTTTAAATTATCAACAGGAACTAACAATTGGATAGAAGATATTATTTTATAACACTATTATTAGAAAAGGACTAAATTATTTTCCACGCTCTCATCATGTAACACTCTAATTCTATAACATTGTGAAGATACAATTTGATCCATACTTGTTAAAATCGTATAAATAATTATCCCTATGCCCAGTAGACTCTATTGCATGTTTGACCAGGTATCAGTCTTGGACTTCACCCATGTCTGAGAAATTAGGGGAATCGACTTCAGTGTGTTTTACTGTTTTTTTTTTCCCTTCCTGCTTTGTTTCTTTATATTTTCCCTATAGTCTCCTAATTAAAACTCCAAGCTTTTATTAATACTTATCTTTATATTAATGACTTATAATCCACACCTCCAACACACATTTAAAATATGAGACTAAAATCAAAAGTTAAATGGTTGCTCACAAACACGTTCTGTAAGTCAGAAACTACACATATTACATACACTACCACACACATATTAATTAGAATAAATGTGACTATGGCAATAATCCAAAAAATCATGATAGCAAATTCCAAAATCATTATCTTCCTCATTCATTCTTTCAGAAGAGAAGATGCCCCCCAACATTGGCCATATTTCCCCCAGAGAAGAACATTTTATGAGTGTACCAGTGGTGAACTTGAGGCCTCTTTCAACGGGCTCTGATTTTTAAATTGCTACCATCAGGACTTCCTCTTGATGCTGCCGCAAGTCCCTGATTTCCTCTATCGAGGCCCATTGGGCATTCCTGCGCTATGTCAAGACTGCTGCATTAATTGAGTATTCCGCTTTTCACTGGGCACATCAGTTATCTTTTTGCCAAGCTTTTTCACCTCGGCTACTTCCTTCCATACTCGTGTGACATTTCCACTTGAATATAGTTGGTTACAATTTCCTACCTGCCAAATAAAAATCCACTTTGAGAGATGATAGGAATAAGGAACCAGATGACTGAGTTTGGGAAGTCTGAAGTTTGATAGTCCTTGTCATTTATCCTCACAGTGTTTCATGTGCGCTCAAACAGGCTGCATTCCCCCGGGCTCTCCTGGTTTCATTGTGCTCTCTCTTTCACTGTAGCCTCGATCTTCATGTCAGCCTACCCAAGTTATAATTCTCATAAGCCAATGAAAAGAGAAGGAAAGGAGGTCTGAGGTAATTAATGATACCTGCAAAGAGGCTAAATCTCCTTTTGTCTATGACGTCACTTCTTGAAATTTATGTGTCTTATATATTAGGGTTAAGGTACTCAATTTTTGTATACCTATATATACCAAAAATATGTGTTGACTCCATTAATGAAGGAAGAACTAATATGTGGAATAAATTCCACTCTCCCCGAGTGCTTACTCTTCTCAAAGCGTGCAATGAGGAGATAAGTGAATGCAACTGGGTTCCTCCAATTGCCGAGCTAAAACATAACACTGCATTTCTGTCTGTCCAAATACTGCTGGTCTTATGAGATAATGCTTACATTATCCCCATTCCACAACCCTTTTCTGATTTTTCACCAGGAAAAAATGCTATTTTCCTTCCTCCTTCCCATATACCAAATTGTATTATAGCAATCATATGGTATCATAATAATCAACTTAATCAACTCACAAATGATTATAATGAGACTTATGCGTTTGGCAGAAAGGGATACCTTCATAATCGAGGGCTCTAAAATTGCATTTTCACTGAGTTACACTTCTTTTTAAATGCACTCTTTTCCATTCTAATTTATTCTATAGTCACAAGACTAACATTAGTAAAAAATAAATACCACCATTTCTGAAATCTATGTAAACACTCCGAAACCTTCTCATTTCTTTCATTTTTTAATGCTTTTTATTTATTTTTGAGAGACAGAGAGAGACAGTATGAGCAGGGGAGGGTCAAAGAGAGAGGGAGACACAGAATCCGAAGACAGGCTCCAGGCTCTGAGCTGTCAGTACAGAGCCCGATGCGGGGCTCAAACCCACAAACCGTGAGATCATGACCTGAGCTGAAGTCGGCCGCTTAACAGACTGAGCCACCCAGGTGCCCCCCTTCTCATTTCTTTAAAGACCAAAATCCAAGTTCTCTTTTTGGCATGTGAGGCACCTAAAAATAGCGTGTAATTACTCCTTAGAGCCCCTGCTCATAGCAAACTAGATACTTTTCATGACAAGGGGTGATGAAGGCAACGGAGCCACAAGGAAGACAGAGTGGCCTTTACATTTCCACTTATAACTCTGTGTGCCTGTCTCTAAAATAATAGCCATTGTGCCATTCAAAAATTAGCTTGAACTTAACCTTTAACATGGGTGATCCCCATCCTCAGTCTACCTCCTGAAGTTACCTGATAATTGCTGAAACTCCACCGCATAGGTTAGAATAGCTACATGAATCTGAGGTGTCATTTCTTGATTTTAAAGCTAGCTTTGGGTCAAATGTATTTAATAGCTTCACCTTTCAAAGAAGACTTCTTTTTTTCCTTCATAGACTAAGTAACAGGGCTGACCTATTCACATAATAAAATGTCATCCTGTCACATAAGCTTGCAAACATCCCCAAACAAGCTCATTAGCAAATAATGATAGCAAAAGAGTAACTTTTTTAATGCCAGTAAATACAGTTTACATCCTTCTGATAATTTTTGAAAAGCCGTGTAATTATCAGAGTTCTACATTTCTCTGCAGAGAAAGAAAAAGGTCTGTAAAAACTTTAAAAGTTATATTTAAAACATAAAGCAAATCAATGATTGTTCTTTCTCCCAGTATGAAAGATTGATTTCTTAATGAGATTCTAAACCTTAAGTGACCGATGTACACGACTCTGCTTGCTGTTATATAATGAGAATGAAAGGTGATAAAAATTTCAGTAATATAACCTCTGATTAAAATCCTGAGCATGTCTCCAAATGACCTCAGAAATATTGCTCCCTAATCAAATCTACACACACACACACACACACACACACACACAAAACAGGAATGTTGAATGATAAAAATTACCATTGTCCAATTACCATGTTCTATACTGTCTATACAGAAGAGATAACACTGTCATCTATTCCGTGTACTATATTGACTTTGAAATGTGTCTTGGCCACATTGAGGAGAAAGTGCTGAAATGTACTAGAGCAACAGTCCACTTTAACAAGTCTCCCAAATACCCACCATTGGTATCCAGTTTCAGTTGTGGGTAAGTAGAAATTGACATTTTAAAGACATTGTCTTTATTAAGGTAGACAGGTAAATATAATTGTAAAATAATATGATATAAGAACTATTTGAAGTCTTCCTAACTGAGGCAATGTTTTAGAAATATTTGAGAATTATCTGCTATGAATTAACTAGAGATAGAGACTGGAGAAAACAATTCCATAAATAGAAACTGCACAGTGTAGGCAAGAAGGCATGGAACAATATAGTACCTGCGAGGAAGAAAAGAAAAAAATGACCTTTTAAAAACATTTATTTGTTTTTGAGAGGTGAGGGGAGGGGCAGAGAGATAAGGAGATACAGAATCTGAAGCAGGTTCCAGGCCCCAGGCTCTGAACTGTCAGCACAGAGCCAGATGCGGGGCTTGAACTTGTGAACCATGAGATCATGACCTGAGCTGAAATTGGACGCTTAACTGATTGAGCCACCAAGGTGCCCCCCAAAAATGACCCGTTTTAAGGTCATATATTTGAAGAATTTTATCTTTTTACTTAGATTATGCAAAATGCCCATTATTTCATTTGTTGCAGGGGCCAATACTTTTTTTCTTAAGTTTGTGAAAAGTATGAAAAATAAAAGCCAATACCAGAGAAAGTAATTCTTATAAAGACAATAGGGAACATTGAGTGTATCTGCCAAATAATACACCATTTGGTCTTTCATCTTTTTTTCTACTATCCAGTGATATCAATCCTTTTGAATTTCATCATATATTTGGATGCATGCTAGAAGGCATATTTGGCATTATTTTAACTTTATTTCCATAAGATTTCCCTAAGACTTAATAAGTGGCCTGTATAAAGTTTCTTAGTTAAAATATGATATGACTAGAACAAAGCCCTTGTATAATAATGGTCCTTCTGTGCTTGAACGCTACAGTGGCCCCAAGCAGAGGAAGATGATTATGACTTACTGAAAATTTCTAAGTGGCCTCACTCTCTCTCCCACTTTCTAAGAATTTCCTTATACCCTCTGGTCTAAGATTATAGACATTCTAAAATCTCCTAAGGGAACTAAAAGAGGAGAAAATATTAACAAATGATAATTACTTGGTTTTTCATTGAATGGAAGGAAAATCAAAACAGAATCTGTGAAATCTACTGCGGCGTATCTTGTGTGAATGTTTGTTTTCACCTTTGGAACTTTTCAAGGAGAAACAGTATAAATATAGACAGCTGATGAACAACCAGCTTAGGGTAACTATACTAAAACCTACAGTCAACAACACAGTATGTCACTGGCACAAAAATAGACATGTGGATCAATGGAACAGAATCAAGAGCTCGGAAAATACCCTCCCATGAACATTAATATTTGAGCCAAGAATAGTTAATGACAAATGGAAAGTCTCTTCAATGAACGGTGTTAAGAAAATCCCATAATCACATACAGAAGAATGGAATTGGATCCCTATCATAAGCCACTAATAAAAATTAACTTGAAATGGACTAAAGACTTAAACAAAAACATGAAACTATTAAACTCCTAGAAGAAAAGAGAGGATAAATTTCCCTGATATTAGTCTTATCAGCAACATTTTGAATAAGAAACAAAAAGCAAAGGCAACAAAAGCAAAAAAAAAAAAAAGCAACATTTTTTAAATGTAATGTAGGATTACATTAAAACTAAAAAGCATCTGCACAGCAGAGGAGACAACAAAATGAAAAGACAACCTACAAAATGGGAGAAAATATGTGTAAGTCATATGTCTGATAAGGCACTAATATCCAAAATATAGAATAAAGTACCACAACTCAATAGCAAACAACTTACATTCCGATTTAAAAATGAGGGAACACATGGGTGGTTCAGTCGCTTAAGCATCCGACTTTGGCTCAGGTCATGATTCCATGGTTCATGGGTTTGGGCCCTGTGTTGGGCTCTGGGCTGACAGCAAGGAGCCTGGAACTTGCTTCAGATTCTGTGTCTCCTTTTCTCTGCCCCTCTTCCCCTTGAGCTCTGTCTCTCTCTCTTAAAAATAAACAAACATTAAAAATAGTTTTTAAAAATGAGCAGAATAACTGAATAGACCCTTCTCAAAAGAAGACATAAATGGCCAACAGGTGCATGAAAAGTGCCAAGCATCACTTCAGGGAAATGCAAATCAAAACCATGGTGAGATACCACCTCATACCTGTTAAAATGGCTATCATCAAACAAACAAGAGACAAGTGTTGGTGATAATGAGGAATAAAGGGAACGCTTGTGCCTTGTTGGAAGGAATGCAAATGAGTCAGCCATTTTGGAAAACAGTATGGAGATTCCTCAAAAAACTAAAAATGTTATTATTGGCAATTCCACCATTGGGTACATATTCAAAGGAAATTAAGTCAGGAAGTTGAAGATATAACTACAGTCCCATGTTCACTGCAGCCTCATTCACAATAGGCAACATAGGGAAACAACCTAAGTGATCATCTGTGGATGAACAGGTAGAAAAGAATGGCATATATATACGATCCAATATTATTCATCATTGAGAAAGAAGAAAATCTTGCCATTTGTGACACCAGGGATGGGCTTTGATGGCATTATCCTAAGTGAAAGGACTCAGACAGAAAAAGGCAAATACTGTATAAAATTATTTATATGTGGATTCTATAAAAGCCACACTCCTAGAAAGAGAGTAGAACGATGGTTGCCAAGGTCTAAGTGGTGAAGTAAAATGAGACAATGTTGGTCAAAGGGTGCCAACTTCCAGTTTTAGAGGAATAAGTTCTGGGGCTCTAGTGCACAGGATTGGGATTTAGTTAACAATACTGTATTATGGATTTCAAAGTTGCTAAGAGTAGATCCTAAATGTTCCCATCACAAAAAATAATTTATAATTTGTAAGGTAATCAAGCTTATGTAACTAACCTTACTGTAGTAGTCATTTCACAATATATAAATGTATCTATTCAATACACCATACATCAAAAACACACAATATTATGTATCAATTACATCTCATTAAAGCCAGAAAGAATTTTATAAAATTTTTTTATTATCTCCCAATTTTACTAAACTTAATAATTACCCCCCTACTAGTGGATATTGAGAGTCATCCCATACCGCCATTTTTGTTATCATTTTCTAATAGGATTGAGCCAAATGTAAAGTATATGTTAGGTTCTCCCTGTGCACAGGCACCTCACCATTGTAAAAATAAAATTAGATCTTTATCTAACTTATTTGGCTACAAAATTGACTTTTCTTCAAGTTACTGAGTGTAAGATAAATGTTAATCCACAACTTCCACTAGTATAATTTTAAGGCCTATTTACTAATGCAAAAAAATCAGACCTTTTTAAGAGAAAGAAATATTCACATAAAGAGAGAAATCAATTTTCCAATAAAGAAGTTAAGATCACAAAAAAAGAAAAAGAAAACCATAAAATTTCTTGTCAATAAAAATCTGGTGGTCTCTATATCTTTTTCTTTGCACCAATGTCTCAACATCAGTTTTTACTGGCTCATAAAATATTCATGACAATTTCACGGGGTGCTAAATACAGACTGGCTATTATTCTTCACCAATAAAAAAAAGATAGTAATTAATGTGAAATATAAAGAACTTGTACTAAGGATATTCTGGATAATTTATTTTTCAAATATGTATTATTTTGTCTGTTACAAATACAACTTTCCCTTTACCTACAGATGTTTTCTATTCAATTTCTGTTGTCTTTTTTAAATTTATCTTTTAAGAAATTTAATCCAGGAACTTGATTTTGTATCATCATTGGGATTTCAATGAACATCGCTATCCCTGCTTTAGTGTCCAGTAATTCTATGATGTAATTCAACCTGATAATAATCATGTTTATTTTTAATTATATATACAAATAATGAGACATGGCCTCTTAAGTGTTACTGAGTTTAAATATTATTTAATTGTTGCCTCAAAGATAATCAAAGGGGATATTATTCTCAATAACATTGAGATCTTAACTGTATAGCTAAATTTATTTTATATAAAATTATGAAAAATCTA
Source organism: Cryptoprocta ferox (assembly GCA_028646485.1). Classification (NCBI taxonomy): domain Eukaryota; kingdom Metazoa; phylum Chordata; class Mammalia; order Carnivora; family Eupleridae; genus Cryptoprocta; species Cryptoprocta ferox. The sequence goes on from CM053572.1 coordinate 130,274,941, forward strand.
TCATGCTATAGGTTCTATCCTGCCATAAAATTGTCTTTTCCTGATAGATTGTGATAGCAAAGAAGTCTAGTAATTAACCTTTTAAGAGTTAATTCACCCAGTAAACACCTGGCCCATGAAAAAGTAGAATATAATTAGTTAGGTTCTCAAAATATGAGCAAATTAAAGCCAGGCTCGAAAGTTGTACATTTTTTCGTGGTCCAGAAAAGTCACCTCAAGCTTGAGAGCAGAGATTTCTATGGCTTAAGAAGAGGATACGGATCAATGAATTATATAATAATATCAAAAGACAGTGATAAATCTATGCTCTTTGCCACAATTGGTTTTATTTTGAAATTAAAAGCATAGTTAAATTTTGGATAAAGAAATTTTATATAAAGGAAAATGTTATAATGAAGATATATTCGTTGCATTCACAAATTATCAAAAAGTTTAGAAGACACATTTTGAAAACCACCTAGTGTGTTTCCCTTCCGTTGCATCTTTGAGTGCTTCTTGAGAACTGGGTAGTGTGGTTACATACACTGTTACTACAGGCAAGACACGATCTAACCTGGGTTACCACAAAATACCACAGACCTTTGACAGAAACTTATTCCTCACAGTTCTGGAAGCTGGACGTACTATATCAAGTTTCCAAAATGGTTGATTTCTGGTGAGGCCTCTCTTCCAGGTTTGTAGATAGTTACTTTCTCACTGTGCTCTCATATGGCAGGGAGAGAGGGAGAGTGGGAAAATGGGGGTGGGATAGAAAGAGAGAGAATTAGAGACAGAGAGAGAAACAGAAAGAGAGTGTGAGCTCTGGTGTCTCTTCTTATAAGGCACTAATCCTATCATGAACATCTTGCTCTCATGACCCTTTCTCAACCTACTTCTATTTCAAAGGGCCCACCTCCAAATATCACATGGGGTTTAGGGCTTGGACATATTAATTTGGGTGGGGAAACAATTAAATCTAGTAAAATTAAACAAATTAGCTTTCTTAATTTTCACAGTAATCCAAAAAGTGGAGAAAATTAATTATTTTTCCAACTTCATAGGTCAGAAGAGTGAGGAAGAGAAGTGTTCATTTGGGCAGTCACAGAAAGTAGGAAAGTTGTATTAGAACTCAGGAAGTTATGTTTCAAGGGTCTGTGCTCAAACCATTTCACCATATTACCATTTAAATGGCCCACACAGTATTAACATGGAACTAAAACAGCACATATTGTGAAACTTATAAAGTTTATGTATTAATTTTGACAATATATCCCTAAATATGGGTCTGTAATTGAAACACCAAATTAAGAAGTTGCTTTTAACTATAAATTTTAGGCTAACTGTATAATTTTGATGAATATAAGTACAAGTGAGCTTTGCAAAAACATCTACGTATCTTTTAGATTTAACATATTATAAGCTACAGTTAGTAAAGATTTAATTCAAAAAATGAAATACAAAATAAATTTATTTCTGTAATCCAGGGTAATTAAAAATATTTAAACTATCTGAACTGGAATCACTTCTAGGTGCATAAAGTACCTGATCAGTGCTTCTGTCTATAAAATTGTAAAGCAAAACAAAACAAAATAAATGAAATAAAATAAATTATCTGTATGAAAGCAAAAGAGAGACTGAGTCCTGTGACTCATTCAAAGGTGACAAAGACATTTAAAGATGTGAGCTGTGTTCTGTAACCACTTTTTCCTGGGGGCATTTGCTAATTTTGAGTGCAAGCAGAAGGTTGAGTGAGGGCACGGTGAATCACTACACAAAACCTACAGAGGACTGCCTCGAGGTTGAGTGCACCACTAGGGAACCCAAAATAGCTTATGGTAGAGACCTGGGGGCCTCAGACACATTTCCCTTCAGGAAGTTTGTTTACTATTGGGTCCATGTGGAGCAGGAAACTAAAAACAAATGTGCAAAGGCTATGGGAAAAAATGTGGATTTTACGGTCTTGTGAAATAAAAACTAAAGTTTAAGATGCCACAACACAGAAATTCTGTAGCTGTATATCAGCTCTTAGATGAAACATTGAAGTACTAAGGGTGAGTAAGAGCCAACCCTTATCAAGGGTGTAACTCAGTCTCCATCCAACGCAATCCCTCATTGTATTTGTCTGCTCCAGCTGTCATAAAAAATGCCATAGATTAGATGATTTTAATCTAATTTCTCATAATTTTGGAACATGGAAAGTTCAAGATCAAGTTTTTGTAGGGCGCAGATTTTGGTGAGATCTCACTTCCTGGTTTGTAATAGCTGCTTTCTCCCTGTGACCTTACTTGGGAGAGAAGGTGAGAGAGACAGACAGAGACAGACACACACACACACACACACACACACACACACATACACACACACAGAAAGAGAGAAAATATCAAGAGGGGGAGAAGGAAGAGAAGGAGAAGGAGATCTCTGCTATGTCTTCCTTTTTAATAAGGACACCAGTTCTATGGGATATAGCTCCATTATTAACACTTCACTGAATCTTAACCACCTCCTTAAATCTTTATCTTAAGTAAATCACATGGGAAGTTAGGGCTTCATGGTATGAATTTTGTGGGGACACAATTCACTTTATAGCACTGATTACTCTAAAATGAACTCAGAACAATTAATTCTATTATAACATCATTATTTTTGGCCCCGACACTACTTTGTTTTCAAATAGATATATATGTTCACTAGTATTCAATCACACTTACTATGCAGATTAGAAAATATAATAACATGTCCAAATATGAAGGAGGGGGGATAAAAACATGATCATAAAAATACACCCACACACACTCCAGATATAAAAGTAGTTTAAACAGACATTGGGGGATGCAACATTCCAAAATGGTTCCCAATGTCCCTGCCCCTTGTTTACACAACCTTCTCCCACTTACTCATTGAAACATCAATCTGGTACAGCCTCAAAGAGATTCTGCAGATGTAATTAACTTCCCAAGTAGTTGACCTTAAGATATTGAGATTATTCTTGCTAGGACTCATCTAATCAAGTGAGGCCTAGCACAAGGCTCCTCATGCAAAATAGCTTTGAAAGATGGGAGAGATTCCCCTGCTGACTTAGAAGACAGAAGGAGCCATGTAGCAAGAAATCTAAGCAGTTGCCTAAGTTTTAATGATTAAATATTGGGATGGAATGAAATATATATATGGAATGAAATATATGAAATGAAATATATTATGAAATATAATATATTATATATGATGAAATATTATTTAGCATAAAAAAGAAGGAAATCCTGCTATTTGCAACACCATAAATAAACATGGAAGACATTATACTCCATAAAATAAGCAAGACACATGAAGACAAACAATGCCTGATTTACTTGTATGTGGAATCTAGAACACTCCATGCATAGAAGCAGAGAGTAGAATGATGGTTGCCAGGGGCAGGGAGTGGGGGGAATAGATCGATATCAATCAGTCAGAGGGTATCAAAGTTCAGTTATCCAAGAAGAATAAGATCTAGAGATTTAATGTACTGCAACATTACTAGAGTCAACAATCCCATATTGTATGCTTGAAATTTTCTCGGGGGTAGAGATTCAGAGCATTCTCACCATGTAAAGAAAAATGAAAGAAAATAGTAACTATGTGAAGTGATGATTATATTAATCAGTCTGATGTGGTGATCATTTCATAAAGTATACATGTATCAAAACGTCAAGGCACCCATGTAAATATACATAATCCCTATTTGTGAATTATACATCAAGAAAACTGAAAAAGTTGCTGGCATAAATATTCAAATTGAGATATTCTCTCTCTCTCAGTCTATTTGTTTTGGTTTTTCCTAACAACAACAACAACAACAACAACAATATGCCACTAAAACTGCATGTAGATGGATGTGATTTTATCCTACTGCAAAATATAATAATAGGCTATAATGAAGAATTTGTTAAATAAGGTAATGCAAACAATGAGGCAGAAGGAAACTAAAATTTCTAATTAATTTTTTAATGTTTATTTATTTACTTTGAGACTGAGAGTGAGTGGGAGAGAGAGAGAGAGAGAGGGAGAGAGAGAATCCCAAGCAGGCTCCATACAGTCAGCGCTGAGCCCAATGCAGGGCTCGAACTCACAAACGGTAAGATCACGACCTGAGCCAAAATCAAGAGTTGGTCGCTTAACCAAAAGGGCCACCCAGGCACCCCTATAGTTAATTAAATTACACATTAAGAACTAAAATTTAGTAGCCTAAAGAAGATATTTGACATGTGAATATGTGATTATATTGGTGGATAGAAGATGGAGCAATTATGTGTCATAATTACAAAACAAAATAGCATACTGGAAATTACATTTCATCTGTCATAAGAAATATCAGTCAGACATAAGGAAGGACATAGGTTCCATCTAGAGTTTATAGATGCTATCATCATGAAGGTTACAAAAATATTACACATATATAGACAACTATAGAGATGGAGCCTGAGATTTTTATATTTCATGTCATTGAATTTTCATTTCTTCCTATCAAGGTCTAAATCATATTTGGAAGAAAGACACCTTGTTTGGAAGCAATGCTAAGTTTATTGGAAGCAAAACCAAAGATTTATATCTTCTCATATTGAAGAAAAGTGGCAATTTTACATATCTCATCAACTTTTTGAGTTTAGATGGCTTTTGCCTTTATTTCTTAAAAGTGTTTTGAGATATATATTATATGTATATAATATGAGATATATACAACAGAGTTATTTGTCAAACTGGTAGATTCCTGATGGGGAAAATACATGAGATTCTGGTGTGCATTAATATTCCTTATCACAATCAGTTGAAAAGTATAATCTATTAAGAGGGTCTGCATGAATAAACTGATACCAAAAAATGCCTTTGGATATAAACTAAAAGTTCTCAAAAGGATCACATGTCCATGCTTGTTATGCTGGGTGACCTTTGAACTTTTTTATTAAAAACTTCACATCTCACCAACAAAAAAAAATATAAAACTAGAGATAAGACCAACATGATGGTAAAAGATATTAATTAGCAAATTATTAAGAGAACTGGAGGGCCACACCTGTCATAGTATTGTATGTGCTTATATATTAAATAAAAGATAGCCTTATGATATATGAACATATGTCATATGAGAATTTACTAAACCATTAAGTCACAAATTTATAGTTTCATAACTTTTTATTAGTTTTGTATCCATTGTAAATATTTAGACAGCTTAGATATATTTGTATACGTCTTTTGAATATGAAACATAGAACACTGACCTATTTGAGCAATATTTAATTTATAGTGCATTTACTAGATGTAGAAAATGTTTAACTGCTTACTAACACCACCTGTATAAGTAAATAGGTGCAGAGAAATTAACAAATGAGAAAATACAAGACTCATTTTAAAGAGTTGTTTTCACAGGAAATATCATATTTGAAGAAAAATTAAAACCAGATGCTAACATCAACTGTTGTCACTAGATAATAAAACAAAAAGCAATGCTTGTGTGTACCAAGACATATAACTTTCTAAGATATAATTATCTCTTTAGAATACGGTTCGAGAAATTCTTAAGTTATTTAGGAAAACCCCTTTCAGTTTGAGATATTGAACAATTAGAAAATTTAGTTCCTCAAATAATGTTTTTTACCGAGTGGCCTAGAGAACTCACAAGATAAAATAAGGGAAGACTTAGCCCAGGTGCCCACAGGCACAGTTCAAAACTCTTACTACAGTTTGACACTGAGATGCAGCGTGTGTTTCCCGGAGATGGCGCTGGGTGGGGCCACTCTCACTGCTCAGGGTGTACCGTGCTCCTACAATGCCTCGCTACAAGACCAACACTGGGCACTATTTCTGCTTTTTTACCTTTTAAAAGAAAAGCAAAAATCCCTATTTGGATTTCTGTCAGTTAGCGACAAATCGCTCATATAGCCCTATTATAAAAGTGCAGTGACTTAACACGAACTTTTGGATGAGGGGGATACTTGTATATAGAAAGGGCAGAGGCAAAGAAATTATTTGTTGGTTACAGCTTAAAACCTAGTGGTTTTTGTGATTAGTTGTCTTTAGCATTTTGATTTGGTAACCTTGAGGTAGTTACAGTCTTAGGATTATGGCTAGCTTACAGAGACCACCGTGGCATTAGAGCCACATCAGACTAATGACCTCCTTGTTTAATTAATCTCTAATAAAAAATACAGTAAATTATAAATTCCTTGAAAACATGAATAGAATTATATCAGAGACCCCACATAGATATTTCAAGAAAACTCATTTTGAAAAAAAAATTAACTCTGTAAGAGAAAACATTTTGAAAAACCAATAGGTATGAGACTAAATATATCTTATTTTGCTAATGAGGTATATTTGCTCATTAAGTCCCAGGAATTAAATTTATCTACACATTCTTTAAGATATATTCTTTCCCATCAGGGCCTCTTTGGGTCCTCAAGTGTTTGTCTTAGATTATTTAGAAGACATCCATGAAATAAAGACTGTGGTACATGTGGTTTATACACAAATTGCCTCAATATTGATAGCTAATTTTTTATGCTAGATTTTTCTCTCATATTTATTATGAATTTTTGTTTTTCTCTCAAATGGCAGAGATTATTTTTCATAAAACATAAAATATTTTTTTTTAATATAAGCTTTTACATTTGTGCTATGTATATGTCTCTCTAGGGTATTTGGAAATGGTCAGGACATTTAACTACTAACCATATAAGATAGCATTTGAAAATATTATAAATAAACACTTTATATTATATGTAGAAACTGTTCTACCTAAAAAATATATATATGTATATACTTATTTTACAAAACTTTTGACACTATATATTTACAGAAATATGACTATTACTCCCAATTTACAGTAAGGGAAACTTGGATTTAAAAACTTAACACTGATGCTATAACAAATGAATAAGGCCATTTATAAATATGCTTGTATGTTTAAAAATGTGTGTCTCAGTCACATCAGAAAAGTGTGGAAGCATAAAGTATGGCAAGAAGTAAATCTCCAGGAAGTGTAAGTAATCTTAAGATAAAATATACATGTCTCTCCATGTTCTTTCGGTTAGTCTAGGCATGTATGATCACCTGCCATGAACAGGTAAAGATGTCAATGGTCTCAAAATTTGACATGGCAAATTAAAAAAAGAAAATTTAACGTTGAGAGAGAGAGTGAGAGACAGAATCTGAGCAGGGGTGGGGGAGGGGTAGAGAGAGTGAGACGCAGAACTTGGAGTGGGGTCCAGTGCTGGAAGCCATTTCTGAAGTAAGGCAGGTTGGCAAGGTGTGGGGGGTTCTCCCGGACCGATGTCTACCCCCCACTCAAATTTTGCTTGAGCACCGACCCCCAAGTTGCCGTGACTTGCCTTCTTATGCTAAAAATATGCGAATTGTCCTTAAGGAAAAAACTTATTATAGGAGTTTCTTCTTTTGTGATTATGGGAGCAAATATTACATTTCCTGAGAACCTGTTTTTCTTCCCCTGAAGAAAACAGGCTATTGACCCCTGCTCACAAAAGAACTAACTCTTGCCTTTGCTATGCTAAAAACATTGCCTTGTGTTTGAATGCTAAAGATAGCTTCCTTCCCCAAGTGATAAGCATCTAGTCACCTACATCAATCACTATTGATAAAGATTATGCATGAGTCTTCTACCAACCTATGTTCTGGGAAATTTTTACACACCAAAGAAGTTGTCATCAGAAATCATTGTCTAAGGCAGTTGCCACTTCTGTTTTGTACCCCATACATTTTTTCCATAAATAAAGCTGACTCTCGGGTCAGTGCAGAGATGCCTGCCTGGTGGTCAGAAAGAAGCCGAGGCTCTCTCACTCTCTCTTTTGCCGACACTGTCCACCCTTTAGGGAGCCCTGGACCTGCTGGAGCTGGACTCCGGCAGTCCAGGCTCTGCTCTGTCAGCACAGAGCCTGACGCAGGGCCGGAACTCAAGAACTGTGAGATCATGACCTGAGATCATGACCTGAGCTGAATTTGGATGCTTAAACGACTGAGCTACCCAGGCACCCCATGACATGGCTAAATTTTCAAGTAAGAGAAACCAAAGGCGTAGATAGCTATCACTCTAGAATATGCGCTGGGAAACTAGACCAAAAGCTCAATCTAAAAGTGAGTGAAATCTCCCATCACTGCATTCAGCATGCTGTCATTCTCCCCAGTGAAACAGCTACAAAGTTTGCAAACCACATGATACACTCAGCTAGAAAACCTGACTGGTGGAGCACCTGGGTGGCTCGGTCGGTTAAGTGTCTGACTTTGGTGTGGGTCATGATCACACCGTTCATGAGTCTGACCCCTGAGCTTTCAGCACAGAGCCTGGAGCCTGCTTCAGAGTCTGTCTCCATCTCTCTTTGCCCCTCTTGCACTCTCTCTCTCTCTCTCTCTCTCTCTCTCTCTCTCTCAAATATAAATAATTTTTTTAAAAAGAAAAAAAGAAAACTTGGTTGGAAATTATAAAGTGCCAACTAAGTTACCAGTGTTTTCAGAACTGAAAAGATAGATATGCAACAGCATCACCATTAAAGCTTAATGAGAGCTATAACTTATGAACAGGTTCAAAGGAAAATTAAAACTCAACTTCTGGTCGAATTGAAATTGCCAGCTCTTCACTCTTTTAACAAATGGAAAATACTTCTGGTAGAATGCGACATCCTCAGGAGACACCTATCATTCTTTTATAACCATATCTGACATCGATAAAAATATTATATGTGCAAAGAAGATAGAAAAGATGTGAGCAATATCAAGAGAAAAGCTATGTAACAGATGACCCACATATAATACAAATCTTGAAATTAGACAAAAATTAAGTATTAGATTTTTTAGTATGTTCAAAACTATGGAAAATGGGTTTTATAGAAGTAATCAGTAAGAATTTCAACAGAGAATTGCAGTCTGCAAAAATGACTGAGGACTAAAGCATAAAATGTCTGACGTTAAGAATAAGATGAATGGCTTTAACAGCCATACCTTAGAACACAAAATGATGGGTCTTAAAGATAGGTTAATAGAAAATATCCAAAGTGAAGCACATAGAGAAAGACAAAAGAGAAGAAAAATGGAAACAGAACAGGGTAAGAAGTACCTTTGACATGTTAAGAAGTCATAGCCTACGGATAAATGGAGACCCAGAAGTAGCAGGACCAAGTACATGGTCAAGCATAAGTGTCAAAAGAATAACAGTTAAGAATTTTACAAAAGTGAAGAGAAACAGTAATCCACAAACACAAGAAACACAGCAGATAAATACAACAGAGAAACCCCAACCAAGATAAATATAAATAGAACCAAACCTCTGCACATAAAATAAAACCAAATCAAACAAAACCAACACTACTCACCTCCAAAGGCAAAGGAAAAAGAAAACCTTAAAAGTACACTGACAACTCTTGTTCCAACTTAGAATGAAGTAAGACCATTTTGCCCTGGATTATTTTTTTAAAAATTCTTTTTATGTTTTTATTTATTTTTGACAGCAAGAGAGACAGAGCATGAGCAGGGGAAGGGCAGAGAGAGAGTGAAATACAGAATTGGAAGCAGGCTCCAGGCTCTGAGCTGTCAGCACAGTGCCTGAGGCAGGGCTCGAACACAAAGAAATGAGATAATGTCCGGAGCAGATGCCCAACCAACTAAGCCACCCAGGCACCCCTGCCCTGGATTTAACAACAAGAGCGAGCAAGATAACCTAGAAAGCACAGTACTTTAAACTCCATATTGGGCCTTCAGATGCAGAGAATTCTAGATAAATTCAAGTCCAGAAAGTCAATAAAAGGAATGAAAAGGCATATGTTTGCTTTCATTCTTGGCTAAACAGCCGGTGGAGAGAGAAGCCAAAGACTGATGAAAAACCTGCTAAACTCCCTATACATTTTTAATGGTCTAGTGAGTTCTGGCATGAAGTTTCAGAATCCTAAGAACCCCCAGATGTAAATAAAATGTATGACAGTTTCCTGCTCACGGCCTTTACCACGCGCTATCATGGAAGTGTGTGGCAAGGCCTGCAGAGACACGGGCTAGTGCTGAGACTGGGCCTGCGTGTCCTTCTGGAGACTGAATTGAACCAAAGAACCAGGAGGAACTTGCAGAAAGAGCCAGTGGCTGGAGGAGAAGCAGAAGAAGAATAACAGCTGGGCACAGGCAGTGGGGTAGGTGGGTGGGGGACATGAAGAGGGCTGAAAGAAGCAGAGAGTGAAGGAAACCCCCTGGGAGACATTCTGTATGCAGTTCTCCAAGGCTGAGGGAAGGGAATCAGAGCTGAGAGGCATCTTGGGGAACTGAGCACTGAGGGCCAGCTGAGGAACAAGAGAAGTCCTAGATGATACTGAAAGATGACAACCAGGCCGTCTTCAACCTCTTTGCCTCATGAAGCTGGTCTTCATATTCCAGTTGCATTAGGATCCCTGAACTTTGATCTCTGCTTCCTCCACCACATCTTTGTTCATGAGTTCTATGTCTCACCAACATTTCAGAAAATGTTCCCAAGGAAGAATCCATTTTGAAAGAGGTAATCAATATGAGTGCTTCCCTCCTCTCAAGGACTGTAGTCCTGTACTCTTAACTGTTCAATACAGATGAATGTTCCAGATTCAGAGCTGTAGATAGTGGGAAGGTAGGTACAGAATCAGCTTCTCTAGCATAGTCACATTTGGGAAAATCCATTTGTGTGTGTGTGTGTGTGTGTTTGTGTGTGTGTGTGTGTGTGTGTGTTTAAAGATTTTTAATGTTTTTTTATTGAGAGACAGAGAAAGACAGAACATGAGCATGGGAGGGGCAGACACAGGATCCGAAGCAGGCTCCAGGCTCTGAGCTGTCAGCACAGAGCCGGATGCGGGGCTCAAACTCACAAAGCGTGAGTACATGACCTGAGCCAAAGTCAGACGCTTAACCAGCTGAGCCACCCAGGTCCCAGGCGCCCCAACAAAAGATACTACAAAGAAAGGGAAAAGGCATATCAGAGACATTTATTCTTTTTTATTGCCTAATTCCCAAAACATTTTATTCAAAATTTCTACAAATCAGTTAAGAAATGGCAACTGTCTCAGCATGAAGAGAGGTAAAACATTCCAAAAGACACTCTACAAAAGTGGTTGCTCATGGCTAATAAACACCTCAAAAGATAATCATCTTCATTAGTCATCCAATCAAACCCAAAATAATGCACCACACATATCCACTTGTACAGCTAAAATTACATAAACATAAATTGAAGGCACTGGATTTTGGCAAGATTTTAGAGCAAATAGAACACTCATACACTCTTAATTGGTACAGTAACTTTGGAGAATTATTGGACACTGTCTACTACATCTAAACTCATGTACATTCTACAATCCAGTGACTCAGTGTTTCTCAACTGGGAGCAATTTGCCCACCAGGGAACATTGGGTAATCTCTGGAGAAAATTTTTGCTGTCATACCTGAAGACAGAAGTGCTACTGGAATCCAGTGGGTGGCAAGGTCAGATGCTGCTGAACCTTCTACAAAATGGTGGACACCCTCCGCGATAAAGCCTTATCCAGCCCCAAAGTATCAATGGTGCCAAGGGCGAGAAATATAATAATTTACTTCTAGAAATATACCAAATACTAATGAGTTCTAAAATCTTAGCAACAGTTTTTAAAAAAATTTTAATGTTTATTTTTGAGAGAGAGGCAGGGAGAGAGGGAGACACAGAATTGGAAGCAGGCTCCAGGCTCTGAGCTGTCAGCACACAGCCCACACAGGACTTGAACCCACGAACTGTGAGATCATGACCTGAGCCGAAGTCAGACACTTAACTGACTGAGCCACCCAGGGGCCCCAACATTTTTGTTTTTATAAAAGCCCCATTTCGGACACTACTCAATTGCCCACGAATACATAAATGATAAATAATGATATATGTTATACAGGGAAACATTCCTGAGCCCAGATCAATAAGAAGAAAACCCATAACTACATGCTACAATATGTATGAATCTCAAAAATGTCATTGAATGATAAAATTACATCTCACAAAGATTTCACTTACAGAGAATGAAGAGTTTGGTCCTAGCTAAATAAAAAGTTAGATGAAACTGGTCTATCTTGTCAGAGATGATGACAGTGATATCTCTTGGAGTGGATTTAGTGACTAGAATTAAGATGAATTCTAGTTTGGGGTCTCCTGGGCAGCTCAGTTGGTTAAGCATCTGACTTAGGCTCAGGTCATAATCTCATAGTTTGTGGGTGCGAGCCCCATGTCAGGCTCTCTGCTGACAGCTTGGAGCATGGAGCCTGCTTCAGATTTTGTGTCTCCCTCTCCCACTGCCCTTCCACTACTTGTGCGCTCTCTCTCTCTCTCTCTCAAAAACTAAGTAAACTTAAAAAAATTTTTTTTAAATAATAAGGGAGTTTCTCAGGTTTGTTATTCACCAGTTTTTTTATTTAGTTTCAAATTACAAAGCATAATCAGTTTTTGAAAATACGTGTGATATGTATACTTTTCTATATATACATTATATATAAGCACAAAAACAATAGACTCCCATTATCATCAGGGGTTCTAAGATCCAAGTAGATGCCTGAAACCATAGATTGTACCAAACACCATATATACTGTATTTTTCCTATACTTACCCATGATAAAGTTTAATTTATAAATTAGTGTCCCATAAGAGATTAACAACAAATTGATTCATAACTACAAATAAAAGAAAACAATTACAACAAGATGCTGTAACAAAAGTTACATAAATATGGTTTCTCAAAATGTCTTACTGTACAGTACTCATTTTTGTTTCTGTGATGGTGAGACGATAAAATGCCTACGTAATAAGATGGAGTGAGGTGAATGACAGACCCTGAGATGTAGCTTTAGGATACCTTTGACCTTCTTATGATAGGTCAGAAGGAGAATCATCTGTTTCTGGACGGCAGTTGACTGTGTAGAGTGAAACCATAAAAAAAAAATGGAACTATAGTTAAGGGGACACTACTGTGTCTATTAGACAGAAGGAATCCTAAGTGGTAGGGTCTATATATTAAAGAACAGGGCAAAGAAATAAATTTTTGTAATGTAGAAAAACTTTACAAACATCTTAAAAATCATGTGTAATTTAGCAATGTAATCCAGTAATATATACTACCATGCATATGAAGAATGTCTTCATTTACCTCAGATCCCAATTTATATTATTAATTGAGTGATAGCTACATAAAAATATTGCTAGATTTAAAAGATCTACCGACAATTATTTCAATTATTCTAGGTCCTAGAGGGAAATTAATGCACAAGAACAAATCAAGAGAAAATAGTAATTAATAATAATCTGGAATTAAGGGTTCAAATCCAAATGGAAAATTCTGGTAAACTAAATTGAACTATATGGAAGTCTTCCTAAATTGTTCAAAAATTAATCATCTAAGAAATCACAATACAGGTAACTACAAAACACTGACAGCATTTTCATTTGTTAGGCACTATTCTAAGCATTTGATAAGCTTTAACCCCTTCAGACATTATGGCAGCTACTTGTGAAGAGGGTCGTCTTATTACATCCATTTTTGGAGGCAAGAAACATGGCGCAAGTAAGTCACACTGCAAATGAGTCCTGGAGCTGGGATTCTACTTTGGTCACTAAGACTTCAGAATCCATGCTGTAAATTTCTCCACTGTATGACTTCTTTTCTCCTCCCTGTACAAAGTTACGTCTGGGATCTCAAGACTCTCATTTGAATAAGAACTGTTTTCCTTCCATGCTAACCAGAAGAATAAAGCAAAACTCTTTTTGTTTCAAAGCCAAGTTGTCTCTAGACAAAGCTGCTTGGTATGACATTTGGAGGCAGAGAACACCTTCAGCAAACATCAGCCTATGGCTATTAATTTAGGGAGAACAAGGACACTCCAAAGAAACAACACATGTGTATGATATCAGCAAGAGTGTTTGCATCATTTTTTTAGGAATATAAGAACTTCATATCAATAATTGTCCTCAGAAATGAGCTGCCTGAGAGGGGAATTAAAAAGGAAGAATTGTCATTATAGTCCTGGAAGAAACAAGCAAAAATCATGTCTAGAACTCCTGACATATTTATACAATATGGTTTTAAGATATGTTTCTCTCTGTTAGATCATTATTTATGCATGACAGCCTCTTCTTGGAATAACATTTTTCTATAATAATTTCTACTTTTCTTGAAGAAGTGCATGATTACAAAAAAAGAAAAGAAAAGAAAAAAAAACCTTCATATTTTATTCTGAAAGCACAAAGAAGAATCCATTCACTATTTAGAGAGAGCTCAGGTACCCCGAGGTGGAAATCTACCCCAAAGGTACATTGCTATTTATTTTTTAATTGAAATGGTCTATTGAGACTATAAAAGCCTCTTAGGTAGATTGAAAGTAGAAATTTTGGAAAAGGTGAGTATAAGCATTTTGAATACAGTTTCTGAAATAGTTCTTTCTTTTTCTTTTTCCTTCTGAGCACTGTCCAGAGTTACTTAATTCTCAGACTCTTCTAACTTTAGGAATAAATAGAGGCAATCATATGTCTATAATGCTGAGTAAATTCATCAGTAGGCAATGCACTACCTAGAATCAGCATCAAATTTCTCACATTTTGAAACGACTTGGAGATTCCATAAACATCCTTTACTTTTACATATATTTTTAACTCATAAATAAATAAGTTTAGTATTTTAATTTTTATTTATTCTTATCTCCTCTCTATATAGTAAATGTATGTATATATAGACTGATCAGTGCACTAAAAGAGGTAGTCATCAAATAATGGTCATCAAATAATGTTTAAAATAACAGGGTAACAGGAGAGTTTGGCATTTTTGATAAAGTACCAGTTAAATCATTTGTGGAGAACTATTGTCCTTAATTATGGCATTTTACAGTTAAAATTGTAATCATTTTTAACATATAGCCCTGAAATTAATCTATTTAGTGGGCCTATTATTTAGAGGAGCTAAATTAATTTAAGAAGATGACCCTTGAGCTAAATAGATGACAATGTAAATGGCTCTACAGGCAATAAATATGATACGATTTAGCAGTTACAAATTAATCACGTTACAAAATACATTTTGCTAGAGTTGCCTGAAACCTTTATGACAATAATTAGTCATAATTACCCTATGGTATCTCTCCACCCATGTGTTTTCTGGTTCTCTCCCTCTCTGTTTCTGTCTCCGTCTTTCTCTCTCTTTCTCTCTCTCTCTCAAACACACACACACACACACACACACACACACACCTTCAAGCAATTTATTTAGCAACTACAACACATTAAAGGAAAGCCCCAATAAAGTATTTTTTACAATCACCTGTGAACCTCATGCAGAAATCAAGCAAATCAATTCACCAATGCAATGAAAGTTTACTATCTGTAATCACTTTTACAATATAATGTATAATTACGTGATGAAAAGCATTATTAAACTGATACTCAGAGACTCATTTGCTTTTGAAAAATTTGAAAACAAATGAGTTCTTCAAAAGTGGAAATTTGATACTTTTTGTCAGTACCTAAAAAAAAATTCTTTTACACATAGAAGGCACATGATAAATGTGGAAAAAATATTTCAGTAAATAAATGAGCAAATGCAATATTGAATAAAAACATACAAGGATAGATCAAATTTGAAATTTTAACTGACAATATTTTACATGTAATAGCTTTTGGACACATTTATAAAAGCAAAATATACAGAAATGGATTTGAAAATAAATACATAAAATATGTGCAGTGCTTTTTAATAAACATCTTGTGCATTAAATTTTGTTACAGAGAATTACTTTCCTTGCTTCTTGGTCAATTTATTATATATTTTAGAATTCTTTCCTTATTTCTCTTTGTATGGATTATATTTTGGAGGATAATTGGATGTATCTTAGTAGAAAAATAACTTTTAGTTATGTCATCTTTCATTTACTGCCTTTATCATAGTAACCTATAAGCCTACAATTGGAAAAATGTTTAATTATAATTCACATCTCAAAAAGTGTTTTAAAAAGAAATTTGGGGCACCTGGGTGACTCAGTTGGTTACGTATCCAACTCTTGATCTCAGCCCAGGGCTCAGGGTCGAGAGTTCAAGCCCTGCATTGGGCTCTATGCTGGTCATGGAGCCCACTAGAGAAGACAGACAGACAGACAGACAGACAGAAAGAAAGAAAGAAAGATAGGCAATGATAGAAGTACAGAGAAAATGCGTAACGTAATAAATCTCTTTATGGTTAGAATATAATTGCACAGCATCATACAGTGTGATTTTTTTTAAATATTAACCAGTGTGACACTTTTTTATGCTAAAAAGTAAAACAAAAAGCCAAATAGGCCTTGGCCTTAAATGTCTTAGATTTGTCCCTCGGATCCAGTTTCTATCTTTCTTTATTCCGTGTACTGTGAATAGACTACATTAATAGGTTCCCTCTCTTTTCTTCAAGGGCATTCCATGATCACTTGTTGATTTCCAGAACCTATTCATGTTCCTGTAAAGAGTCAGTTTATTAATTCATAACAAATTGCCGAATTAAAGCATGAATGTTTCCTTGTAGAACTCTGACTGATAAGATATCCTTCAGTTTCATTGAAGGTAAGATTTGTCTTACTCTAAAAATGGCCTGATGAAGATAAAATGACTTTCATGACCTTATACTGCAGTTAAATAACTTATTTTAATTATAGGAGTGTAATTTTATAAAATATTCAGGATATTCTCAGTTGGGTATGATAGTTGTAATATTTGACATTATTTTACAATTTCAATGGAGGTGACTCAATTAGCTTTCTTTGTACGAAATGTTTGTTGTTGACAAGAATAGAGTTGCCTTTATACATGACAGACTTGAAGAAGAAATCAAAAGAGAAAATAGAAAAAAGTTTAAACAAGAAAAATGAAAAGATAACATACCAAAACTTATGGGGAATAGCAATATTTATGAAGAAACAGTTCTAAGCAGGAAGTTTATAGTGATCGTGTATTCAAAAACAAGGAAGATCACAAATAGCTGAAATTGACAACTCAAGGACCTAGAAAAAGAGGAACAAGCAAAGTCAAATGTTAGCAGAAGAAAGGGAGTAATAAAGAGTAGAGAAGAAATAAACGAAATAGGGAATATAAAAGAAAACACCCATCTTAAATTCCAAGAAACAAATAATTTAAAGTAAAATAATGATATGAATAATGTAAACAGTAAACATATTAGCATGCATTGAGATTAGACAAAATAGACTTCAAGTCAAGGAATATTCTTTGAAACCAAAGTGATATTTCACAATAACAAAAGTGTCAGTCCCTAAGGAGGAATACCCAAACCACGAGCAAAAGCTGACAGTGTTAAAAGGAGAAAAATACAATTCAACGCTAGTAGTAGAATATTTTAATGCCACATTCTAAGTGATTGATAGCTTTCTAAATGGAAAAATCAGAAAGTTATAGAAATTTGAGCAGCAGTATTAATCAAATCAACCTAACTGAAATATAGAGAACACTATCCAAAGATTATAGAATACACAACCCTAGGAAGTCCTCCTGAAAATATTTTACAATACACCATATTCTATGCTACACAAGTCTCAATAAGTTTAAAAGGATTGAAATTAAAAAAAAATTACCTGTTTGACCATAATAAAATTAGAAACCAACAAGGAAATTTGGAAAATCTCAAGATACTTGGAAATTAGACCTACATAATTCTAAATAATTGCACAATGAGGTATCAATACACATTAACCTAAAAAGCTATAATAAAAAAGATAGACAATAGCAAATGTTGGCAAAGACATTACAAAATTGAAATTCTCAAATTTTGCTGATGGCGAAGGGGAATGATACAGCCAATCTGGAAAAGAGTAGTTTCTTTAAAAGTTAAACGTAAACTGACCCTGTAACCAATAATTCTATTCTTAGATGCCAACCCAAGACAAATGAAAACATATGTTCACAAAAAAGACATGGATGCAAATATTTATATAACAGTATTCTTCATAATAGTCCTGAACTGGAAACAGTCCAAAAGTCAACAGGCTTGTGAATTGATCAACACAAGAGGGATATTCAAAGAATAGAAGGCAATGCAACATTATAAAGGAACAAAGGACATGCTACAACATAGGAGAGCTTCATACATCTTATGCTAAGTGAAAAAAAAAATACAAAAGACCACATAGTATATGATTTTATTTGTATGAAATGTCCATAAAACGCAAAAATTTAAAGATAGAAAGCAGATTATAGCAGTCTACATCCGGAAGAGTGAACAGAGAGTACTGGCAAGCAAGCATGACAGAACTTTTAGTGTTTATGGAAATGTTCTAAAACTGGATGTGGTGACAGCTGCATAATTCTACAAATGTAGAAAAAATAAATACATTTTTATAAATTTACAAAAAAGAATTGGATGCATAACACGGGTGAATTTTATGGTAAGTAAGCTGTAGTTCAATAAAACTGTGAAAATATTATGGAAAAAATGTAATTGATAAAAAATCCTCCCAAAATCAGTCTTTCATCTCAAGTTATATTTACTTCCTTTAAAAAGAAATAGACTTTGATATTGAGGAATCTGTGGTGATTATCTGATATGATTAGTCCTCCTAAAATGACCTCTTAAATGTGGCAAATGTTCTTCTGATAGCTTGGAGACTAAATAAAACAAAAACTCTGATGAAATCGTAAAAGAAGACCATATTCTGTAGTTCAATGTACCAGGACAATCGCAGATAAACTGCTATTAAATATTTTTTTTATATTTTGAATAAGTATAAATGACAAATACCAGAAATTTCTTAAAAACTCCCTTTGTGTGCATGTGTTATTTTCAACTTAAGAAATTGAAGAAACATAGTGTGACTTTATTTGGACATATAGCAATTTATACCTAAAAAGTTACTTAATTAATCGATGTTCAAAAACTGAAACTCTAATGAAAAGAGGCATGTAATTTCCAGTTATAATAAGGAAATTTTATACATGAAAGTAAGATGATGAAAGCACAATCAGTTTTTTTTCACTTTAAATGATAGGAATTAAGAGCAAAATTTTCTTTAACAGCCATTTTGGAATTAGTGCTTCCAGATCATTGGAACAGAATGAAGAAAGCAAAAATAAAGGTGTATCCTGCTTCAAAGGAAGTCCCATTCAATCAGCACTATATTTCAATACAGAGAGAGTGCCAGTTAAAGAGAATTTCCTGGGGCGCCTGGGTGGCTCAGTCACTTAAGCATCCAACTCGGTTTTGGCTCAAGTAATGATCTCAAGGTTCGTGGGACTGAGCCCCGTGTTGTGAGCAGCACGGAAACTGACTGGAACTCTCCGTCTCCTTCTCTCTCTACCCCTCCCAACATCTCTCTCAAAATAAATAAATAAACTTCACAAACATATTTAAAAAATAAAAATAGAAAATAAATTAAAAAATAGAATTCCCAAATGTGAGTTCTTCTCTAGAATGGCTTCTGACTTGGTTTGAATTGCTGAATGAAGAATGATAACTCGTAACATCCCCAATATATGTGAAATTTGCCACTTGGTGCATATTTAAATCTACAAGCTTTAAGTTGGAGCCCATAAATAAGAAAACTATGGTTAAGGTAAGAAGCATGTCAGGGCCCTGATTCCCGTCATTGTTTCTTTGTTTTAAACTCGGGAAAATATGGAAGAAAAGATTCTCAGCATTGTAAGTTTCTCTAAAGCAAAAATGGTGGATATGATGAAATTAGGCTGGTTTTTGAGTCATCTTAGATGCGTGGCATTTCAAAAATCTGTGCTTACTTCTCAAAAGGAGTGTGGGAATAAAAAACAGTCAAGCAAGAAGGCCAAATATCTGTGGGAATTCATGGAATGATCAAAATTATCCCTAATCAATAGCTCAAGTGTGCATTATAGCACAAGTATACCTTCTGGTGTGATACCCCTGGGGGGAAAAAAAGTAATTTTCACCATTTTATCCTTCAGTAATTTCTAAACACAAGACAGACAAAAAAGAACAATTTTTAAATTATATTATCTTTTAACTTTGTAATATTTTTGTTGGCCTTTGATCAACAAAGCCCTGTATTAAACATTTACTTACCAAAACAATTTTGCATTTTATTTTTCTTCAACACAAGACATTTTTTAAATGTTTATTTTTGAGAGAGAGACGGAATGCGAGCAGAAGGAGCAAGCAGACAGAACATAGAGGGAGACACAGAATTCAAAGCAGGCTCTAGGCTCTGAGCTGTTAGCACAGAGCCCAGCATAGGGCTCAAACCCATGAACCATGAGACCATGACCTGAGCTGAAGTTGGACGCTCAACCAACTGAGCCACCCATATGCCCTTTCAACACAAGACATTTAATGTAGAACATTTCATAGCATTACTTGATCAACAATTTAGTAAGCCTCTCCAATGAACATAAACTGTACATAGCATATCTGAGAAAGTGAATATTTTTAAAACTATGTTATCACTCAGTAGTCATCTGCAGCAAGTTGATGATATAAAAGAGAACCTTGGAATAAAAAGAACAGAATAATAGAGCAGTTAAGAGATAAATGGCCAAACCTGACATATTCGATCAATTTGATCCACATAAAAGAATGTCACATGTTAACAAAGATAGTGACCTTGCACTATATGGAATAAAAATGCAGTTAAATTGATAATTATTTATGGGAAACCACAGAGGTACATACTTACTTGTTCAGCAACTACTTAATCTACTAAATGGCCGACATTCTTCAAATCTAAGAAATAAAATTCTGGCGAACAGGAGAAGGACAAAGTCCAGCCACTGAGGGAGTTGAGTCAAAAAAGGAAATAACAGTAAAACCTAAAATCTGTTAAAATTCAAAATGCCGAGTACCATGGAAAGCATGAAACAGTCCCTGACATGGTGTAGGGACCATGATAGATATAGCCCCATCTCCAGAGACAGTCACATTCTGAAGTACCTGTTGTTAAGACTTCAACATCTGGATGTGCAGTGGGGGAGGGGCACAACTTAGCCCAAAGCATATGTGGAAGAAGTTTGACTTAATATTAAGGAAAATGGAAAGTTTCTGATGAAATTAAGCAACATAATGACAAGACCACACTTTTATCACTCAGTGTGTTAATTCTAAACATGCTGGATAAAGACTTGAAGAAAAAGGTAGATCCAAACACACCAGATATTGGAATGTAGAGGGATCTCGTGACATGACAAGGACAACGCCAAGAAAAGAAGCAGGGGAATTCATATGATGTTAATATAATTAAAATGAGGAAACATAAAAAGACTTGTGATTACCAAGCAAGGTGTCAGAAGAGAGAAAGCCAAATATACTTCTTAGGTTTCAGATTTGGGTTAGTGGGCAGGTGGCAGTGCCACTTAGTGAGATAACCAACAGAGAATAAAGGCAATATTCAAGATTCAAGAATAGCTCGAATCAATGACACCACCCTGCTTCTTCTCCTGAGTAAGCTCCCCTTCCAAACTTCCACAATGCAAAATCATTAACTCACACAGTATCCCACTTTCTAACAACAACCTTGCTCCTCTATCAAAATTACTTCCACAGTCGTCCATATTTCACTCAGTGTTTACCTTCCTCCTACAGCTTCCTTTGACCAGTCCTCTCTTTCATCATGATAAAATGAATAATAACATTCTAACTAAAGAGTTATTTTACTAAGTATTTATTATCTGCCAACTACTGTTCACCATGCTTCATGGGTAATAATCCATTTAATGGACATAACTCTAAAGTTTATTTCTTTACTAGCACCATTTTACACATGAACAATTGAGACAGAGAATATAAAAGTTTTCAAAGCAATTATGCACAGCAAAGCTGGGATTCCCACCCGGGGAGTCTTCTGAGTCACTGATACTGTTTTATATTTACCTTTCTCTTTCTACTTCGCTTCTGTTCATGTCCTTCTTATATTAACAGTCTAGTGACCATTATTTCAATATAATCTGCATCACCACTAATTTAGTCTTCCCTTAATTATTGCAGACACCTCCTAAATTGTGTTCATGTATACATTTTTGGCCATGAATTTTACTCTTCGCATAGTAGCTAGAATAAGACATCAGCTATGTATGCCTCAGGTCATTCTTCTGATTACAACTCTTCAAAACCCCTTCATTTCCATCCAATTAAAATCCCAAATTGTTTCAATTTCCAAGTAGATCCTAAAAGATCTGCTCCTTAATTAACTCTTGTATTTCATCTGTTTCCCTCTCTCAGGCTTAGTCCCCTAAGCCATACTAGTTCTCTTGCGTCTTCTTGAACAAATCACATATATCCAACCTCAGGACCTCTGCCTCTGTTTTAATCTTCCTCTTTCTTCCTTCCTTTATATGAATGGTTGTTCTCATGCTTAATTCAATTTTCTCCTCAAACATCACTTTATAGAGGCCATTGCTGAACATTCTATAAAATACATAATTAAGTACATAATTACATATGCATAATAAAATAAAGTACATAATTACACACAATGTCTCCAAGCCCTAAGTTATTTATTCTTAGACTTTGATTTGACCTATTACTTTCATTTACAAAATATTAACGTCCAATGACAAATGTTTCATCCTCTGATCACCCATGCATATCTGGAATCATCCTATAATCCTTGTTTCCTATTACAATGTAGAAACTCCTCCTACTCTTAAATAATCTGAATATTACCACTAGTGCTTTCAATCTTTCCTCCTGTTTTATGAAGAACCACCTACAACAATTTTCTTTTCACACTTCAATATTCCACCACCGCTTCCCAGTTTGATATTTCTCAGTAATTTTTAAACATGTTCCCATGTAACAAATACAAACATTTTCAGAAAATCTTCACTCAACTCCTCACATGCCACTAGTTAAAATCATATATTCTCCTTTCCATCACAATACACATGAAAAGATTTCCTTCCACTTGTTTTCTCAACCCATTTTATTCCGGAATCTGGTCTCATCACTTAGCAAAATTTTCTTGATAATATCTCTATCTCTATATCTAAAACAATTCTGTCTTATTGTATTTGATGATTCAGCTACATTTGATACTATTGATTGCCACATTCAAGAACTTGTCGATTAAATTGGCTTCTATGACATACTATTTTCCTGTATATTTTTTCTCACATTCTGCCTGTTCTCAGTTCACATCACAGCCCTGTTGTTTATCACATTAATGAGCTCTCATGAGCATCATGCTTCATCTTCTTCTTTTTATCCTCTATGATCTATCCCTAGATGATGTCATTCACGATTCTGACTCCAATACTACCTATGTATAACTAAAACTCACATCAAAATAGAATTTCAAACTTAGAGTATCAAATTTAAATCTCCCTAAACTCTATACATACTCATTGCTTTGCTGTTCTCAAAGTTATCAATAACACTCCTATTTATAGACTTTCTCCTTGGGACCCCTGTTACCTGAATAGAACTTAATGCAATTGGCATATTCTTATAGTGATATCTACAGGCTTCTATGTAAATGAGGAATCAGATCAAACAGAGCCTTCTTAGACTTACTCTCTACTACATCAACCGTCTAGTATATTACATTCAGAGCACCTATTATAATCTTCAACAATAATAGTAATGATCATAATGATATTTATATTAATAATAAAAATAATTTTATTAAAAATTATAATACTTTCATTGTTACACTTATTATAGTAAAATATGTAGGAAGCTGGAAAGAAATGGGAATGTGAATGATAGAAAAAATCTACTTATAATCTCTCCAACCAAATAGAGCAATCACTGACATTGTGGTGTACATATTGTGATATGTTTCTAGACTATTGAAGTTTTAATTTCACTGTGTTGATCTGAATATGTATTTCATAGACTGGTATATGCTTAACAGTAAATTTCTTAGTGAGAAATATATTTTATTTTGTCTTCAAAATACTTAATTTCCATACATAAACACCAAATGATTTTAGTTTTAAAACACAGAGAAAAAGATGAAATTGAAAAAAATGTTTGTGGCAGGACAGCATTTTTCCATCAAAATGAGATTTCAAGTATCTCAAAGTAGACATATTGGAACCATCTGGAACAAATCAAGGTAAAAGATATAAGGAATTAATTACTGTCTTTCAAACTGAAAAAGAAGTCTTAATTGTACTTTTATTTGATGTTGACCATATGTTTTAAAAATTATTTTCCATCTAAAAAGGAACATAGTTGTATACATAACATACTTAACGAACTTATCTTTCATAGAAATGGAAATTTCTTTTTCTGACACTCATTTGTTAGTGTCCAATCATTGTTTTGACTTTTTCATTTATTTTCTTTTATTTTTGTCAGTCTGTCTTTTGGTATTCAGGCAATGATGGCTTCATAAAACGAGTGAGTAGTGTTCCCCTCTATTATATTTTCTGGAAGAGGTATGAAATTGGTCTTAAGTGTTTGTTTGGCAGGATTCAAGTATTTGGATATTTTCCTGTTGTCTCTCTGTTTTTTTGATTTCTAGTTTGAGTCCATAATGGTCAGATAAGAAACTGTATGATTTCAGTTCTTTGAATTGCTGAGTTTTGTTTTATCACACAGGATGTGGTCTATATTGTTCAATGTTCTGTATGCTTTAAAAAAATGTGTGTTTTTCTGCATTAGGTGAAGTTTTCTATGCATGTCAATTATAGTGATTATGTTGATCTCATCTATATTCCACTGATATTTGGTCTAGTGGTTCGAACAGCTGTGTGACTAACAGGGCTGTGCTGAAGTCCCAACAACTCTAATTGTAAATTTATCTGTACTTGAGTATTTTAAGCCATTTGTTTATCAATTTTCTAAGTAAAACTCTTCTATCTTCTATTAGTGCTTTTCTATTTTAATGGTGCTTTACTTCTCTGGACGGGGAGTTTTTGTTTGTTTGCTTATTTGTGTGTTTTGCATTTTTTATTGTGACTTTGTTGCCCATGTGTGCCTTCAAATATAGCTCCATTCCATCTTTGTGCAGGTTCCCCACATTATTGCCATATGAAGATAATGGTTAACTCCTATTCAATGACTATTCTATAGTTATTTTTGGCTTAGGGTAAAACCTATATAAATTTTCCATATTCTGTGTTATGTACATATTCCCCACACATGTGCACAACACAGCACATGGTCATATATTGCCACATTCCAAAATACCTGATTACACCAGAAATCGTTAACACAATACCTATTTTTTAATCTTTTAAATAATGATTGGCTTGATCCCCAACCATCATACCTATAAAAGAAATTCTACATTTTGAAAATGAATATTTTATTATATTTACAATATTTTTACTATTTCATATTTTCTCTTTCTACTTCCATTTATAATTACAACAGTGTAAAAATAGATAAGTTCATAACTCGGACAACATAACATAAAGTTGAAAGGACACATAACGGCATTTAGTTGAATTCCATAGTTTTATCTGAAAAGCAGATGCTAAATTTAAATATGCTACATGAATCATTTTAATTATGTTATTTCTCCTTTATATCATTTAGCTTACATGTACCTCAAAAGAAACGGTTTAGTAGCAGCTAATAAAACACTGTGGTTATGTCAATTTGACTACATAAAATTTACATCTTTCGATCTCCTTCAGTATTACATGTTTCTTTTGTATTTCCTTTTGTTTTTCAGTTGCTGATGCTGATGGTGATGGTGATGCTGACCATGGTTCTGCAGACTTTCAGGGAATTTAGAAGCATCATAAAACATTGGCATTTACAACATGCCAAAACAGCCCAGTCTAGAGATTTTGAACCCAATGAAAAGAAGAGAATGGAAGAAAAGATTCATGAAATATACTTCTTTTCATCCAGGTATAAAAGCTTAAATGGCATATGTACTGAGCTTTTAAAAACTTAATTTATTTTTAATATATTTTATTATTGTGGGTCAATAAAAATCTGGTAGTCATTTCATTTTGAAAATAATGTAAACTTTTCTGATTAACTTCATATCACATAATTGTATATAGGATGCTCTTTGATCGATGTATATGTTGTGTTAAAAGGGTTGCTGACATTTAAAAAAATGAAATTCAGAGAAAACAAATTTGGAAGTTTTTAGTGCATCCCATATTATATCCTTTAAATGGAGTCTCGTTGTTTCAAGTATTTTCAAATGAACCAATATGTTTTCTTATTACATTGATACATGTCTGTCAGATTCTCAGGAGAGTCAGTGACATGCTCAACCGTCAACGAATAATTTGCTACTGTTTTAAGACAATCTGTCTATTTCCTACCAATACTGAAATTTTTATGACAAAAATGTTTTGTCAACAAAGAATAGAGGAATTGAAATTCATTTAAGAAGTGCAAATTCTGTAGAAATATACTTGAACAGAGTTTTGCTGTTCTGGGCTCTCTTATGCTTTTTAAAAGAAGTTTGTGTATTAAGTAGCTAACTTTAATCACATGGGTAAAAGCCTATGTAGATGAAACCAACATGGAAGACTTTGATACTCTAAGGGGTCTGTGTTCCACAGATCAGCAGTATTGACAAAACCCAAGAGCTTGTTAGAAATGCAAAGGTTCCCTCTCCAGAACTACTGAATCAGAATCTACAACTGAGCAAGATCTCCAGGTGTTTTCTATACACATGAAAGTTTAAAAAGCACAGATTAGGAGAATGAAGCAGTTGAGTACTGCCCCAGAGACACTGGGTAGTTCTCTGTAGTCGATGTGATCCTAGATCACATAAGCTCCGTGGATACACTAGCCAGGGAGGTCAATTTATTTCAGGGGATGTAAGCATACAAATGACAAAGAAAGGTGGGCCCCTAGGTGGCTCAGCTGGTTAAGCATCCGACTTTGGCTCAGGTCATGATCTCACGGTTGGAGCCTCGCGTTGGGCTCTGTACTGGAGCCTGCTTCAGATTCTGTGCCTCCCTCTCTCTCCGTGCCCCTCCCCCACTCATGCTCTGTCTCTCTCTGTCTCAAAAATAAACATAAAATTTTTAAAAAGAAACAAATGACAAAGAAAGGTGACACATGTGATTTGGAGGACTATTACTGCCTCGATAATAAATAGTAAATTTGTGAGCATAATTCGTTCCAGATACATGCTTGTAATCCACTTATAAATCAAGGCGAATTTGAAGAACCATTGGCTAAGTCGTGATCACGTGACACTCAGCCTTACCTCTGACACATATTGCAAGACATCGTTCATTTATCAAGTTAAAATTTATTAGAAATGTTTGCTTCTCTTGCAGAACACTCACAGAACAAGTTACCCACAATTCAAGGTTTTACTATATTTTGAAACAAAAGTTTAGAAATCATAAACACTAAATATGATCAATAAGATATTTCAGTATTAGACTTAACACTTTTTGAAAGATAAATAGTACACTAAAAATCAATTATATACAGAAAATAGGGGCACCTGCCTGGCTCGGTCAGTAGAGCAAGCAACTCTTGATGATAAGGTTGTGAGTTTGAACCTGACATTGGGTGTAGAGATTACTTAAAAAAATAAAATCTTTAAAAAATTAACTAAAGAAAATAACAGACCAATAGACTAGAGCTAAATTTCAACAAGCTAAATAAAGACAATAAACAAAAAGCCAAAATTAATGAGTACATACAAGTAAATGTAAAATTGTGCTTTTCGGAATTGGAGGCTGTATCCCTGAATATATTTCCTAAATCTAACCACTTAGCCACCTTTACTGCTACCATCAGTCTACACCCACATCATCATCCCCATGAATTATTCCAATAGCTCTTTAAGTGCTTTCTCTACTTTCTCCCTACCCTCACCCACCACCATTTCTTTCCATGGGAGCCAGAGTGATCTTTAAAAAAAAATGCGTACCATGGGATGCCTGAGTGGCTCAGTCAGTTAAGCATCTGACTTCGGCTCAGGTCACGATCTCATGGTTCATGGGTTTCAGCCTCATGTCAGGCTCTCTGCAGACAGCTTAGAGCCTGGAGCCTGCTTCAGATTCTTTGTCTCCCTCTCTCTCTAACCCCCCACCCCCACTCACACTCTGTGTGTGTGTCTCTCTCTCTCAAAATTAAAATAAATATTTAAAAAAATTTTAATGCATATCAGATAATGATATTTTTTTGTTTAAAACCCTACAATAGTGCTGGATCATATCAATTAATAGTAAACTATTCTCTTGCAGAAACGTAACCCCCATTACATTTATTAATGATAATAATACCTCATGTGCATATGATGTGTGACATCTGGGCATATGTAAACTGATCAAAACTAAAAAGTACTTTTTCTCCAAGTGTGATGGTTACTTCCAGGAGTACATGAGAAACTGGAGGTGGTGTTTGTTTAACACCCTTTCCTAGGACACTGGTAATATATAATAGGGCTAGGATTTTAACCAAGGAAGCTTGGCTTCAGTCTTAAATTATGTTTGTTTATTTATTGTTGAGAGAGAGAGAGAGAGAGAGAGAGCAGGGGAGAGGCAGAGAGAGGGGGGTAGAGGGTCTGAAGTGGGCTCTGCACTAACAAGAGAGAGCCCGATGTGACCTCGAGAACTCAGGAACCGTGAGATCTTGACCTGAGCTGAAGTCAGACGCTTAACCTACTGAGCCACACAGGCGCCCCCAGTCTTAATTTATAACCACCCTTTTATATACATTTTTTCTTTGTGCCCGTAGAGTCCTTCATGATCTCTTGCCTGACAACCTCTCCCAACCTGTCTCATCATTTTCTGTGAAATCAACTTTGGTCTATGCAATTGAGCCTCATTGCTCGTCATCAAACATGCAAAACATATCCTTGTCTTCCCTTCCAGTAAGGTTCTTCTCCAGGTATTTTCATAGTTCGTTCTTTCACTGTCATCTAAACAGAGACATAATCTCTGTCCATGCCTTCTTTGTCAATCTCTATGCCTTCACCATGCCTTATTTTCTATCATAGTACTGATCAGCATGCAGCATTAAATTATAAACCCTTTACTACTATAGTACTTGTATCTGTGATAATTTTAAGTTTATACAGTATATAAACAAAGGAAAATGTTACATGATACACAGAAATAGTCCTACAAAATTCATGCATTTCAGGCTGGGGATTTTAGGACTCCAAAAATAGTGGTTTTAAATCCTCAGTTTGGACAGGTAGCTAAACAACTGAACCTGAACCTAATATTTATAAAAGGCAGTTAGAAATTTTCTATGTCAAATTTCTGCGTCAAATCTCTTTAATTTATTTCAAATCTCTTTAATGTCTGACTTAATACATGACAGCTAGAGTCTCATATCTCTTTTTACTCAAATATGTTGTATATCTTATTTGGTTTGTAGTGCATCAAGACAATTAGCCTCACACAGATATGTAGCTAGGAAAGGTGGGAAGATTGTAATAACCTTATCAGATAATAATGGATATTCCATTTTGATACTATATCAAAATTCAGCGAGTGTTAATTTATTAAAGATTAGTTATGATGTGGAATCTGAAAACGTCAATAAACTTTTCAGACTATAAGTCTAAAACATTATTCTGTCTTGCAGTTTTGGTAGATCTTTCACTCATACATGATCTTTGTATCATCAGATCCTTGGTCATTTTGGAAAGTAATCATCCTTAATTCTGTAAATCTTTCACATGTTGACCTATTTCTTAAATGCTATTTTTTTTAAAAAATTGAAATTTTCAGGGGCACCTGGGTGGCTCAATCTTGGTTTCAGCTCAGTCATGATGGCCCAGTTAGTGGGACTGAGCCCAGCTTCGGGCTCTGTGCTGACAGTGCAGAGCCTGCTTCGGATTCTCTTTCCCTCCCCCCCCCCCTTTCTCTCTCAAAATAAATAAATAAACTTAAAAAAAAATTAAAACCTTCAGGGCGCCTGGGTGGCTCAGTCAGTTAACCATACAACTTTGGCTCAGGTCATGATCTCCAGGTTTGTGAGTTTAAGCCCCTTGTCAGGCTCTGTGCTGACAGCTCAGAGCCTGGAGCCTGCTTGGGATTCTGTGTCTTCCCTCATTCTCTGTCCCTCCCTGGCTTGTGTTCTGTCTCTCTCTCTCTCTCTCAAAAATAAGTAAACATTAAAAAAATTTTTAATTAAAATCTTCATTCTCTCCACTGATTTGTTTAGCAAATTTCTGTTTTATTTTGGGAAGCTGTCAAACACATGTTGACAAAGTTTACCATTTGTGGCCATTGTATAATTCTATTTTTATTTGAGAACCCAAATGTTATTATTGACAAGTACTCTCTGTAATTTTCCCACAAGTGACATGCTCGCTTGGTCTAACTGCAAGAAACTGCAACCCAAAACAAAAATCCAAATAAACATAGTTTGTCAGTCTTTCTTTCAAATAACAATGGTGTTCCATGGGGCCGGGGAGAGGTGCTGAGGAGAAGGTAGCTATTTCAGTTTGCAGTGCGCACAGTCACAGAAGTGTATATTTCTTGAGACAACATTGTATTTTCATATGTGGCAGAAGTGCTCTAGATATATCCCGTTTCATCAGTCAATATGCTAAAATTATGTCTACTCAAGAGTTGAGGTTTCTTTTCTGCTGAGTAAAAGAAAGCCCTAGTTGAGACTAGCCATTACTGCTGCTGCTTCTTTTCCTTCTTCCTTCTCCTTTTCCAAAGAAAAGTGAAGAACTGTCAAGAGAGAAACACAATGACTACTAGCTCTGCGTGGTGTCAGTGTTAGGACTGATGCAAACGCACTGGTAATATCACCCACAATTGCTTCAGTGCCGTCAGTGAAACTAACATGGAAAAATGTAACAAACCAAACCAAACACCTTCAGCATTATTTCAAAAATCATTTCACAGTCCATTAAGCATTGGACTCTTGATTCCAGTTCAGGTCATGTCATGGTTTGTGCGTTCAAGCCCACATGGGGCTCTGTGCTGACAGTGCGGAGCCTGCTTTGGATTCTCTTTCTCCTTCTTTTTTCTCTTTCTCCTTCTTTTTTTACCCCCACCCCCACCCCCCATTGGTGCTCCCTCTCTCTTTCTGTCTCTCTCTGTCTTTCAAAATAAATAAATAAACTTTAAAAATTAATAATATTTTTAAATGTTTTTATTTATTTTTGAGAGAGGGAGAGATATAGAGACAGACAGAGACAGAGCATAAACTGGGGACGGTATGAGAGAGAGGGAGACACAGAATCCAAAGCAGGCTTCAGGCTCTGAGCTGTTTGCATGGAGCCCAAGGCAGGGCTGGAACTCACCAACTGCGAGATCATGACTTGAGCTTACCTGAGCCAAAGTCAGATGCCTAATCGACTGAGCCACACAGGCGCCTCCTGAAGCAACGTTTCAATGCCAACATTAATTCATGGAGGGTGCGCCCCGTTATCTGTCAAGAATAACCATGTTCTACTCCTGGAAGCCTCACATGCTGGTGGTTGCCGTGGATAATCTGACCTGAGGTCAGAAACATTTGCTTAAGGAAGGGCTTCTTACAGAAAACAAGGCTAAGAAACTGAAATAATTATGTGAATTATTTTTAATTAATTTTAAAAAACATAATTAATCCATAACAGAAAACCAATTCTCATGGAGCCTATAGGATAGTAGATGTCATTTCCTCATTATTGAATCACTAAATTAATTGAAATGAGAAAAATGAGAATTCTGCCACTTACAGCTATGACTGCTATAAAATATCCTACATAATATTGTCATTAATAAGTATGTGCTTCCTGGGGCGCCTGGGTGGCTCAGTAAGTTAAGCATCCAACTTCAGCTCAGGTCATGATCTTGCAGTTCGTGGGTTCGAGCCCCACGTCAGGCTCTGTGCTGACAGCTCAGAGCCTGGAGCCTGCTTCAGATTCTCTGTATCCCTATCTCTCTGCCCCTCCCCTGCTTGAGTTCTGTCTCTCTCTGTCTCTCCAAAATAAATAAACATCAAAAAAATTTAATAAGTATGAGCTTCCTCTTCAATTCAGCTGTTTGTTTTATGCTTGCACTTTAAACACATTAATTAGTTTCCTATGATATCAAAAGAACATGTTAAATATATACAAAATATATTTAACCAAAGAGCTTAATTTTAAATCAGATATATTTAAATAGCTAAATTTTTATGGGTTGGTTTGCATTCAGAGTAATAATATCATTCTTCACCCATATTCAGCAAAATATAATCTTCAGATAATTACTTTTCTCTTTCATTAAAATTAATTTTAATTATGAAGGCAATAAATATATCTTAGTCTTTAAATAAACTTGCTATTGAAGATAAGACAAACTTCACCATTGAAAATGACCTTTCAATCTCATTAAAGAAAACAGTGATCATTTTAAATCATCTGTTTCCAGACATTTTCTTTGCTTCTACAAACATGTAAGTTTATCCATAAAATAACGTAAACATATTTGATTTATTTTTATTTGCATAAACATTTAATACACATATTTTTAGAACTTTATCCACACTAAACAATTTGCTTTGGAAGTACATTGACATCGATATAGACACACAAACACAAATAAAATATACAAATAAATTATATGCATAGGACATGTAGATGAATTATATTTAACTTTAGTATATTTTTCACAACTGTGTGATATTCCGTAGTGATTTAGTCATTGCCTTATTGACAGATTGCTTCAAATATATCGCTATTATTATCATCACTTGCTTTGTTTTGGTTTCTTCTCTTGGGTGGATTCCATGAAGCAAAATTGCCAGATGACAGATGTATAAGGAATATATCTTTAAGGATTAGATGAATGATGTGGATTAACCTACACCAATGTCATTTTGATAAAGTTATAATATGTGATGCTACCGTATGTACAAATCTATTATTCTGTTTAGTACAGAATATATGATTACTTAGCATTAAGAACATTTTAACAGGGGCATCAGGGTGGCTCAAGTAGGTATGCATCTGACTCTTGATCTCAGCTGAGGTCTTAATCTCAGGATCATGAGTTTAAGCCACATGTTGGGCTCTATCCTGGGCGTGAAGCCTACTTGAAAAAAGAAAAAAGAAAAAAAAGTACCATTTTAATATTTCAGTCTAAGTTTCTTGCTCAGTGTCAAACAACTGTGAAAAATAAAGCCATAATGCAAACCACATTGCTGACAGAATATCTCACTATTAATACTTTTATTGTGCATATGTATACATGTGAACATTTTCCAATGCCCTTTTTCCAGTTGTGTTGAGAAATAACTGGCACATCACTGTACAAGTTTAAGGCATACAGCATGATGGTTTGATTGACATATACTGTGAAGCAATGTCGGCTAACATCCATCTTCTCGTATAGATACGATAAGAAGAAAAGAAGAAAAAAGGAAAAGCAAATTCTCTTTATGAGGAGAATTTGCTCTCTTAACAACTTTCCTATATATTGTGCATCCATTTAACTACAGTCTTCATGTTATACATTACATGGTAGTATTTATTTATATTATAATTGAAAACAACAAGCCTTATCTCTTTTTCGATTCTGTATACAAAGGAGATTATACAGTATTTGCCTTTGACTTTTTTCATGTAGCATAATGCCTTCATCCATGATGTCACAAAAGCAGAAATTTCTCTTTTTTATAGCTGTATATACATATATGTATACACACAGAAACACACATATGTACACAGAAACACACATATATACATATATGTATACACATATATACATATATGTATACACACATATATACATGTATATATACATATATATGTATACACATTTTACTTTGCTGTAAATAGCTTTTTAGCTTAATGTAGTCCCACTTGTTTATTTTGTTGCTTATATTTTAAGAGGCATATGCAAATAATTATTACCAAGACGCATGTCAAAAGATTTACTCCTATGTTTTCTTCTTGGAGTTTTATGGTTTCAGGTCTTTCATTTAAGTTTTTAATCCATTTTGAGTTAATTTTTGTGAGTGATGCTAGATATGGGTCAAGTTTCATTCTTTTACCTGTAAATACCCAATTATCCCAGCATCATTTATTGAAAGCACAGTCGTTCTCCATTGAGCATTCTGGATTCCTTTATCAAATATTAGTTTACTTATATGCTTGGGTTTATCTCTGGGTTCTTGATTCTGCTTCACTGATCCATTTATATGTTTTTATGCCAGTACCATACTGTTTTGATGATTAAAGCTTTCATAGGATAGCTTGCAATCAGGAAGTTTGATGCCTCATGTTTTGTTCTTCTTTGTCCAAATTTATTTAGCTATTCAAGATCTTTTGTGATTCCATATAAAATTTAAAAGTGTTTTGCCTACTTCTGTAAAAATAATGCCATTGGAATTTTGGTAAAGATTGCACTGAATCTGTAGGTGACTTTTGTTAGTATTGACATTTTAATAGTATTAATTCTTCCAATCTATATACATGGTATACTTTCCACTTATTTGTGTCTTTTTGGATTCCTTTCATGAATGTCTTATAGTTTTCAGAGTAGAGATCTTATATCTCCTTAGTTAAATTTATTCCTAACTATCTTGTTTATTTTAAGGCTACAGTTAATGGGATCAATTTCTTTATATATTTTTCAGAAAATTTTTGCTATTTAGAAATGCTGCTGATTTTTAAGTGTTAATCTTGTATCATGCAACCTTATTGAAATCATTGATTAGACCTAACGGCTTTTTGCTTGAGGATGATTTTCTCTATTTAAATCATGTTATCCATAAATAAAGACAATGTTACTTCTTCTTTTTCTTCTTTTCCAATTCTCATACCTTTCTTTTCTTGCCTGGATTGTTAGAACTAGTTCTAACATCAAGTACTATGTTGAAGAGAAATGGTGAGAATGGGCACCCTTGGCTTGTTCCTAATTTTAGAGGAAAAGCTTTCAACATTTATCATTGGTATAATGTTAGCTGTGAATTTGTTATATATGGCCTTTGTTATGCTGAAATGTGTCATTTCTATGCCTAATTTGTTGAGTGTTTATCTGAATGAATATCAATTTTTTCAGTTATTTTTTTCTGCATCTATTGAGATCATTATATGATTTTTTTCAGTCTATTAATATGATGTAGCATATTGATTGATTGGCAAATGTTGCAACATCCTTGCATCCCAGGGATAAATGCCACTTGATCATGGTGAACGATCCTTGTAATGTGCTACTGAGTTCAGCTTGCTAGTATTTTATCGAGAATCTTTGCATCTATATTCATCAGGGATATTGGTGCATAATTTTCTTTTCCAGTAGTGTCTTTTTCTGGTTTTAGTATCAGGATAATTGGCCTAATAAAATGAGTTTGGGACTATTCCAATCTCTTTGATATTTTAAAAGAATTTGAGAGGACTGGTGTTAATTCTTCTTCAAATATTTGGTAAAATTTACTAGTAAAGCCATCTTGTCCTGGGCTTTTCTTCATTGGAAGATTTTTGATCACTGATTCAAACTCCTAACTACTAACTTGATCTGTTTAGATTTACTATTTCTTCATGATTCAGTCTTAATTGTATGTTTCTAAGATTTTTTTCCCATTTCTTCCAGGTTGTCCAGTTTGTTGACATATTGTTCATAATAGCCTCATATGATCCTTTGAATTTCTGTGGTGTCAGTTGTAACCTCTCTTTTTCATTTAAATTTGGTTGATTTGGGTTTGTTTTGTGTGTGTGTTCTGTTTTTTCTTTACGTAGGCTAGCTAAGGTTCTGTCAATTTTGGCTTTTGATAGAAACAATTCTTAGTTTGGTTAATCTTTTCTATTGTTTTTCTGTTCTATTTCCTTTATTTCTGCTCTAATCTTTATTACTTCCTGTCTTTTGTTAATTTTATGCTCAATAATTCTTTTTCTAGTTCCTCAAATTGTAAAATTAGGCTATTTATTTGGGATTTTTCTTACTTCTTAATGTAGATGTTTATTGCTATGAATTTCCCTTTTAGAACTGCTTTTGTTGCATCTCACAAGTTCTGCTATGTTATGTTTCTGTTTTCATCTCAAGAAACTTTAATTCCCCGTTTAATTTCTTTTATCCATCAATTGTTCAGGAGAATGTCATCTAATTCCCACATATTTGTGAATTTTTCAGTTTTTCTCGATGATTTCTAGTTTTATAAAGATACTTGTTATGAAAATATTCCATGTGCACTTCAGAATGAATATGTATATTCTGTTGTTGTTGAATGTTGAGTGTAGAATGTTCTGTATATGTCTCAGAGGTCCATTTGGTTTAGTGTTTTTTAAATCTACTGTCTTCATGATGATTCTCTGCCTGAATGATCTATCAATTGTAGAGATTGGGATATTAATGTCCTCAACTGTTATTGTATTATTGTTTATTTCTCCTTTTAGCCCTGCTATTTTTTACTTTTTTATTGTGTAATTACTACAGTATTTTTCTTTGTCATTACCATGAAGCTTACATAAAATAACTTAAACTTGTAAAAAACTATTTTAAACTGATAATGTAACTTCAAAAGAATTCATACACTTTACAGCTTACTTCACTTCTCCCTCACATTTCAGGTAATTGTTGTTAACATTTACATGCTATTTTTAATATTGTGTAACTAAAAACAGATAAGTATAATTAGGGTTGATTTAGCTACATTTTTAAATTTTTAAGCTAGAGTTGTAAGTGAATTATGTACTATTATTACTATATTGTTGAGTCTAACTATGACTATATATATTTTTGCTATTACTAGTATGATTTAAACTAACTAAATATGATGTTAACCGGTGTTCTTTAACTTCCACTTAAATAACTCCTATTAGCATTTCTTGTAAGACAAGGCTAGTGGCAATGCGTTCTCTCAGTTTTTGTTTGTGCGGACAAAAGCTCCTTTGTTTCTGAAGGTCAACTACACTGGATATTGAATTCTTGATTGACAGTTTTTCTTCCCAATATTTTGAACATGCCATCTTCTCCCCTGGTCTTCAGTTTCTGTTGAGTTCTGTTGAGAAACCCATGAGAAATTTATGGGGATTCCCTTTGTCTAACTACTTTTTTTCCTGCTGCTTTTGAATTTTTTCTTTGTGATTTTTCACAATTTAATTATATTGTGTCTTGTTGTAGCCCTATTCAAGTTTAACCTATTTGGGGTCCTTGGGCTTCACGGATCTCTTTATATTTCTCTCCCCAGGTTTAATAAGTTTTCAGCTATTATTGCTTTAAAAATACCTTCTGTACTGCAAATGAGCAAAGCCACACATTGGGATTACCACTTGGGCACTGCAGATACGAACTCAGTCTGCTAAGAACTGTGGGCTGATTGTTACAATCCCCTCCCCAGTTCTCCATCATAGTCAGATTCTCAGTGGTTGAGCCTCATAGATTCCCCTGCAATCCTCATATTCTGAGATCAGAATAAGGATTCCTACAAAGCAACCCCAATGCTGTGGGGGGCATGTTGTCTCCTTGGGTTCTCTCTTCCCACTGGAGGAACCAGAGGGTAAGGGGAGACCTCTCCATGTGGTGACATGCTGTCCTGGAAAAAGGCCAGTGCAGTTCATGGGTAGTCACTTATGCAGTCTCTCTTGGTCTCTGTGGTATAAAGGAGGTGCTTTAACCTCACTTCCATATTCTAGAATTCTGTCAGGGATATTTTAGTCTTTTTTAAAAATATTTTTAATGTTTATTTATTTTTCAGATAGAGAGGGAGAGAGTGGGGAAAGGGCAGAAAGAGAGGGAGACACAGAATCTGAAGCAGGCTCCAGGGTCTAAGCTGTCAGCACAGAGCCCAACATGGGGCTCAAACCCACAAACTGCAAAATCATGACCTGAGCTGAAGTCAGATGCCTAACCTACTGTCACCCAAGCATCCCTGTGATATTTTCATCCTGAATAGTTGCTACTTATTCTTCTTGTGAGGGGAAGTGAAGTCAGAAACAACCTATGTCACCATCTTGGTGATGTCATTCCTACAATTTCTTAGTTGAAAGTATTGTATTTACTGTACCATATTCTCTTCTTATTTTACTTATTTTTAATTTTTAATTTTTTTAATGTTTGTTTTTGAGAGAGAGAGACAGAGTGCAAGTGGGGAATGAGGGACAGAGAGAGAGGGAGACACAGATTCTGAAGCAGGCTCTAGGCTCTGAACTGTCAGCACAGAGCCCTGCTTGGGGCTTGAACTCACGAACCATAAGATCATGACCTGAGCCAAAGTTGGACGCTTAACCAACTGAACCACCTCATTCTCTTCTTATTTTAAATGGAAATTTGAGTTTCTGTTTTAAAAAATCTACTATGAAGGGAAAGAGAAAGAGAAAGTAAATGAAAATTATGCAGAGGGTCACAGCATGAAGAGAGACAGACTGAAAGGAATACAGCAGCACTTTTGTATTAAAGCTAAAAGCTGTCAGAGCTAATATGAAACATTTAAAACTCTCTGAATTTTACAACACAGCTTCAACATTCAAAACCCTGACTGGGAACATTGGATTGGCTGCACATTTACCTTAGCTATGAGTATATAGAGATAGAAAGGATCTGGTTTCTATGTGGTGGTTTCTCACTATTTATCAGTCACCACCAATGGGTTATTCAAGGTAGGCATATGATCTCAAAAGTAGGCATTTTCTAGTTTGCTTTTTACATTTTATTATCTTCATCAATGTACAGCATTGTTGTAGTGTTCAAAGCCTCTATTGTATGCTTTATAATTTTATTTTTAATAAAATAGGTCTTAGTAGACATTTTCAAGGATCAAATTGCACTTACATCATATTTATTATTAAAATATTTACATAGGCTACATTTTTGTTTGCAGTATTATACACATAGAGATGACTATGCATACTTGCACTATGAATAAACTCTGTATCAAAGAATTTTTCCCTTGTCTCCAGAAAAATATCAAAGTTTATAAGAAAATAGAGAACCAACTAGAAAATCCATCATGGGAAAACTTAGGGAAAGTACTATAAAATATGTCTTTGGATTGTCATAAGCAGTTGTATTTACATAGGAGGCACGCAGGAGAGGAGAGAAACTGCCTCAGAGAAATGTCAGTGTTGGAAGCCCGATATCGGAAAGTAGTGACAACAGTCGTCTTTCTGATCCTACCCTTTTGATTACATTGACAAAGAGAAGACAAGCCTATGTTGAAATCTGAAGATGAAAGACACATGAAAATAATTTTGTCTCTGAGGAAACTGAAGTAACTCTTCATACTGTGACAGCTAGATAGGCCATCATACACCACTTTGGAGTCTTGCCTGTTATAGGGATATTTTCAAGTACTAATCTAGGAAATCTAAATTATTCAATGAGAGTAACCAATGATACTAGAAAATATCTTGCCAATGAGTAGAAGAAAATATCGGACAAGGGATTCACTGCGGGCAGCAGAGGGGAACTTAGTTACACTTTTGGTGGAGATCTACCAGATGTTCAAAAGATATCTCAAAAGTAATGTTGCTGAAACAGAATACCTGATTCTGCTTGTCTTTAATGTGTTTTTTTTCAGTTTTCTCACCTCTAAATGCCATCCCGGTGGCATGCTTGATTAAATCATAGTTCCTGGAGACTTTTTTTATTTTTTAATGTTTTTATTTTATTTTTGAGAGACAGAGAGAGAGTGTGTGAGTGAGAGAGGGGCAAAGAGAGAGGGAGACACAGAATCCGAAGCAGTCTCCAGGCTCTGAGCTGTCAGCACAGAGTCTGATGCGGGGCTCAAATGCACAAACTGTGAGGTCATGATCTGAGCCAAAGTCCGACACTTAACTGCCTGAGCCACCCTGATGCTCCCATAGTTCCTGGAGTCTTATGCCCTTTCTTCATTTCCTTTAGCAAGTCCTAAGGGCTCCACTATATAAATTATCTCAAATTCTTCAGAGATGTACGAGCTCATAGTTTTTTTCAAACATTAGAACGTTAAATACTATGTGAAGAATATATTTGTATTTTAAATTGGATTTTCCTAAGTCATTTTAGCAGAAAGGAATTAATGGTGCTATACTAGACAACAGAAAGATATTTCGTAAAATGATTATTTCCTGGTGCCCCTGAGGAAATAATGCATAAATGAATATATATATATATATATATATATATATATATATATATATCTCCAGACTTTAATTTTGGCACATCACTCCAGTGCTTTGTGCGTTATGGGACCTGGACATAAATAGTAGGATATCACTTCACTGTGGAAGTGTGATTTAAATTGCATTATCTAACACTATGGGAAACACCGATAGGAAAAGTGTGCTGCATTCTGATCCTGGATGGCATCATAGCTTATATTTTCCTAAGTTCAAAGAAAACTCTAAAGGTTATTTGTTCTGAAGAGCATAAGAAAGTGAAATTAGCTAATTTCATTTTAAAGTATTCATTAATTTCCTGTGTCTCATGGTCATTATTAGTGCCTAAATTTTCAAGTTGCAGAATCCAAGGATATTTAAAAGATCTAATTTTATAAAATAACTGAAATATTCAGCAGCAAAAAATATATATTACTCTTCTTAAATACAAGTATTAAAAAGCTTATTTCCTATATAAGTGGAGAGTATTAAGCAATTTTGTCATTTAATCTGCTGTGTTAGGTTCATATGAGAAGCACTTTTACATATATACATATATCCCAGCATTTGAATGAATGCAACCATTATCTTTCTTATTAAATGGCATTATAGGGGCGCCTAGGTGGTGGCTTATAGTTAAGCCTCTGATGTCGGCTCAGTTCATGACCTCACGGCTCCTGAGCCTGAGCCCCGTGTCGGGCTCTGTGCCGACAGCTCAGAGCCTGGAACCTGCTTCGGATTCTGTGTCTCCCTTTCTCTCTTTCTTTCCCACTCACACTCTGCCTCTTTCTCTCAAAAATAAAAAAAAAACATTAAAAAAACATTAAAAAATAAATAAATGGTATTATATCCTTCATGTACTCAATTGTTAATGAAAATCAATTGAAATAAATGAGTTAAAACAATCCATAATGAATAGTAGCAGTGTGTTTTTAGTAGTTGCCGTGTGTTTTATTCTTCAACTAAAGAAAAACGTGCATTCCTATGAAGTAAATAATTCTTTTGCCATGAAATATCACTTATCTCAAGAATATATTGTACACATAGAATGGGATAAAAAACATATCTTACAGGATTGATCAACTGTATATAGCATGAATCTGAATAAAAGAGCTGCAATTTCAAGACTATGCTGTATAATCCAATACCCTCCAGAACCTTCTTAATTTG